>JARVGW010000323.1:12259320-12274947 GCA_031762495.1 Anablepsoides rubrolineatus
CACACACACACACACACACACACACACACACACACACACACACACACACACACACACACACACACACACACAAAGTAGTTAGATACTTCCCTGCTGAAAGTACAGTTCAGCTTCTACAACATGGGGAAATAAAAACTTCCTAAATTTCAGAAAACATTTGAAAACCTCTGCCACCCCAGCTTCAGCCCACATGCTACACACCATTACAGCAAAATTTGTTATGAAAGCACAGTCCGCTTACAATCACACATCATACTGTACACCTGTCTATGTGGAGGACATCACTGTCTCTGTGCATCATAACCTCAGTGTCAGACTTATTACAACAAACACTAGAGCCTGTGTCTCAGAAACAAAACAAAGTCTGACATACGAGCCCTATGCCACAGGACCGACAGTGAAAAATACATGAGATGATCAGCACCTCAGCTTGAAGTGAGCTCACACAAAAAACATCCAAGTGCCAGCATTAAAGAGAACCAATAAAATATGGTAAAGCAGAGAATGCACAATATGTGTATGGTTAACCTACCAAACCACTTTGAGCGATAAGGTTATATGCCTTTAAAACTAGTTGAGAAGACCAACTATTCTGGGAGATAAAGACAAAAACCTGCAGCTTCAGGTTACAGTGTCTAACTGAGACGCTGGGATCAACACAACCTCATCTAGAGAGGAAAAACACCAAGATAGCACCTCAACGCTGAACATGGCAGAGAGTTGCGACAAGTTCCAGCCACGCTTTATTTAAAATGTGTTTCAAAGGAGCTTATTGGTGAGCCCCTTCAATTACGCTGAGCAAAAGCTAATCAAGGGTTAGATATCAATTCACGATTGTGCAGTCAGACTCTTAGGATGCAAATGGCAGCAATAACAGATAAGTTGATGAATCAGCAAGGGTGGTACCGAGAAACCTTGAGCCAAAGGTCAGATGCTTTGTGTCAACTGTTAAAAACTCTCAAGTATCTAAAAAAAAAGACTTTAACTAAACTTAAAGTGGGAATCTGTGGCCCTCGCACTGAATATTTACAGTTGACACCATTTACACACACTTTTCACACTCTCAAACTGAAAGTTCATGTTTCCCTGTTTACGTAAACAGATTTGATAAAAGATGTGCATGAATATTCATGAAAGCTTCCCTGTATAAACAAACATGAAACTGAGGCTAACACCATTTGTGCTAATGTTTGGGTGTACATGGTCCAACCACAACATATAGAAACAAGATGTCTGCTTTCATCAGACCTCATATGGAAAACCAAGTCGAATCTTGTGGTAAAACAACCTTTTTTTTACTCTCCTAGCGCTGCCAGGAGCAGCTGGCAGACTCACTTAAATCACCCTCTTTATGGGCAGCCCCCCTACATGATTGATTGGACTCAACATTCCTTAGCAAAAACCTGCTGGTAGTGCCCACTAAACATACAACTTCCTCAGACTATTGATGCTGTGTTCAAATATTAGGCAACAATTTTTGTACATGAGAGGAGCACCTCAAAACACCCCAAACTATCCACAAAAATGGTATTCTCTCAAAGAAGATATACTGTAAACATCTTGAAATGCCTCATTTATCATTCCAACTTTTCTTATTTTATTTACCACCATGAAACATTTTGATTAATGCCTGCCTCTGGTGAGAAAAATAGTGAATGCATATTTTTCTGTGCGAGATATAGTAAATGACTACACTGCCATCCGGTATAAATTTTCACAGCAATGTTTTAGCCATCAAATTCTCCTATTATGTGCCACTCAAAGCAGCCGGCACACTCTACCATCCTGCTGAAAAATGTTTCTGCGCTCAGTTTATGTTTAAATCCATGCTTACATAATGATTTTTATTGCACTTTCTAGTAAACGTTTGCGTTCTAGTGAAATCCCCCAAATGACATTAATAACCAGTAAATTACTACAGCGTTTGCTTTGTGCAGTGCTTTAATATCTGTTCATCTCCAGCTTTTTTGAACAGTATCATGGTTTTACGAAGCAGAGAGCCAAGCAACGACAGGCTGCACTCACCTGGGAACACTTTCCTGCTGACTTAAGCTACTTGATGAGCGCTAATTCAATGACCAGATGTTCTGCCAACAGGATATCAACACGCAGTATCACAGTCACGGCACCTGTATTTACCTCAAGAGCAGAAATATAAAGAAAACCTCACGAGAGCCTCACTATTTCATCACTTTAGGACACAACATGAGCTGCACATGGATGCCTAACTGGTAGGAGGGAGCCAGATAAACAGACAGCTCCCTGGAGATGATTTTCAACACATCACAGGGCCAGCAGCATAAAAATGGGAGGGGGACAGGGGGGGATGCTGAGTTCAGACAGAGTGAGGACAAAAAAGGGACGTGGAGAGAAAGCAGGGATGCGAACCGGGCTGGTTTTCAAAGAAAATCCACTCCATATACCTGTTATTTTACGGCTCTTTGATTTTTATCCCTTTGCAATAACTGAACATATGTTCTCATATTGCAAGGCTGCTAGCAAGGGACTGAGCGCTTGGTATCAATGTAAGACTTTTTTGTCTCCTGTGTCAGAGAAATAAAAATGAAGAGGCAGAGAAAAGAAAAGTGAAATGGTTTCAATGCATACTAATTCTTTCCTGCCCTTTAGTTGGGTCAAAACTCCACACTATAATCATGCAAATGCCATCTCTCTTACAATTTCTGCACATACAAACACGGCAGAGGTTAGAGATGGCTCTCTGACTCAGTTTCCATCACCTGAAAGAGAAGATGGAGATTGATCAAACTCATTCAGCCTCCAGCAGTACCATTTCCATTTCAAAAAGTTTAGAAGTCCATTTGCATTGGGCATAGATCCCATGGTTGGAGTGAACTACGCGGTGCAGAGCAATCAGCTGAAATCTAAATTCTGGACTGCACGTGGGCTGTGTCTCAATTCAGGGTTCTTCGAAGTCCGCGTTTGCCAGAAAATTATGTCACAGACTCGCACCCGAAGGCTGTTTCAATTCACGGACTCCTTCTCAAGTGGCCGACGAATGCATCCCACAGAATCCTGAAAATTAAGGCTGCATCAGAGTATCCTTCCCGACCGACAATATTATAGGTTTCATTGTGCCATCAGCAAACTAAACCTTAAAATGAAGACAGTGGAGTTGTGTTTGTTTCAACCAAATAGGCGTAGTTTGGAAATTCATCACAGAGCGAAGAATTTGTTTTTAAATGTATGTTTAGCAACTTAGTTGATTATTATTTGTTTAGTTTATTCATTCATTCATTTGAAAACTAAAATACTGGAGCAGGTCTAGAGGAACATGATATAAAACTAGTCACTATGGTATCGAGGTAGCACCTGATCACGCAAAAAGACTAGACCTCATTTCAAAGAATTTTACCTGAACCGCGAAGGGTGTGGCCTACATTGGTCATGGTCTAGGTTAGCCTGGCCCTTGCCTTCCTAAGCAGTTCCGCTCAATTCTCGTTTACCTTCACTGCTTCGTCTGGGATTTCTCCCATAGACAAGGATTTCTTCAGGAGAATTTCATTCGGGCCAATCAGAGAACAGAACATTGATTTTCTGCGCAGTGTCTGCTTGTAGTTTATTTCGCCTGGGCCAATCAGAGAACAGAAGGCAGAGTTTTGAACGACGTCGATTTTCTGCGCAGTATCTGCTAGTTAGTTTAGCAATGGCAGTGGAGGAAGTGAATGAAGCCAGTCTGTGTTAAGGCTTCCAAATTAAATTAAATTTGTTTGACAATACAGCAGATCTCATTTACAGCTGTCTCGTTCGGCTCGGTACTTCTCTCCTCTCAGTAGGGGTGTAAATCAGCAGCTTTATCACGATACGATTTTACATAGATATGTTTGGATGACGATTCGATATTTCTCGATATCACAAAGTCTGTCACGATATGATTTTGATTCAATTAAATTCACGTCTGCGATCGATATAATGCGATATCACATGCCCATCTAATACAATGACATACTTATATAGGCATATGATATAGATTCACATCAAGCATATGATGATGATATAGATTGATATTTTCATTTTGCCTTGATATAACTAGGGCTGTGACGATACACCAATATCACGATACAATACGATATTCGATATTCTGCTCACGATACGATATATATCACGGTATTCAGCGATCGATATGATTCGATTTTCTGAAGGATTTTATTGGGACAGAGTGATTTTGGTGACATTTTGTGACTGTTCCATAGACTTGGGTTGAATTAATTGAACTGAAAACTGATTAAAAGCACCAACTACACAATACCTGGTTCTGATTGAACAGAGACTTAGAGTCTACAGCTGGACAAAATTAATTAAAGATACGGTGAGGAAATTTGTTTCCTTTAATTGAACCAGTGCAAACTGTAGCTTACAAGCCTAAATAATATTTGGTTCCATCCAGGTAACTTTCGCAAATAAAGAGCAAATGTTCCCAGATCTTTGTTGTTCATGATGAGAGGAATTAACACAGTTAAAGACTTATTTTGTTCCCATGTTACAGAGGGGGGACACTTATTTTAAACAACTGAAATATTTGGTTCTTGGCAGCAATAAAAAAAAAGATAAATACACACAATGTGTTTGATGGCTGACTGATAAACACGTTAAAATATAAACATTCTGACTAATAAGGGACTGTTGGTAACCTTACCTCAGCTTAGAAGACAGAGGGTGTCCATCTTTTCTGCTCAGATTCAGCTATCAGTGCAAGATGCTAAAGTTTACTCATGAAGCTAATGCTACTCTTACTCTCTGGCTCCTTAGGAGTAGAGGAGCCAGATGGCTGACTCACTGCTGCCAACTAGCGGTCAAAGGCTGAACTACAACATAAAAATGAACCATTGACAGGAAAGTTGACATTTTAAACCTTAATTAAAAATCGATACAGGGCTTTAGAATATCGATACAATATTGGGAAATAAAATATCGATATATATCGAGTATCGATATTTTCAACACACCCCTAGATATAACTGAATCATGAACCATACAAATCAATATATCCATATAGATCGATGTATCGTTACACCCCTACCTCTCAGTAGGGTTGTTTACAGCGCACACAATTTCCTGTTAGCTTCTTAGCTTAGCCTCCTTCACAGTGAAGCTGGCACACACATACGTCATGGCCAACCGATCAAATCATTAAAAAAAATTCAGCAGAGGCCACGCCTCCAGCAAGAATCGCTTCTCTATAGCCGAGAGTCCAGACCCTTGTATGAAGTAAAGTGAAGGACGAGGGTCTGGTTTTTACAAGGCTAGGTCTAGGTAGGCTGCAGCCACTGAATTGAGACACAGCCTTAGATTCAAGCTCTGGTGGTCCTAAGGCGTGTCTTCACACTGGAATCAATATCCTAGGGAGGATTCCCTTTTTTAAAACGTTATTAAACAACAGCTGTTTGAGATCAGTTTCTAATAACATAATGTGCACGAACCTTTTAATAAAGACCCCAAGGAGAAACTAGAGTTGGGTGATCTAACCAATTGTAGTGTTTTGCTTTATCCTCTTTTAAACAAACAAATGTATATACAGCAGCTGTGATCACAGCAGAGCGCCTGATTAAAATCCGACCTGAGACATTTCCATTGTCCAGGATGAAAGGAAAGCTTGCACAACAGTAATTAAATTTGGTGAGGAAGAAGGAAATGGTGTCAGAGGTTGTCCAGGCTGAGTAATCGCATGTGCACTTGGGTTTGTGCGTGTACAAATGTGTGTTTTTGTGCGCGTGTCCCACCAACACCCCGCCCCCCTCGAGCTTACATAAGCCCACGTCTAATCACTCGTCTCACTCCTGAGGCTGAATCAGGGCTCTCGTTTTCAAGCCAAAAAGTCCCAAAGCGCTTTGCCTCCGTAAGGCCTTGATTACTCAGCTGCTGGCTTTGTCATTGAGATGAATTCACTTTAAGTTATCACTCCGGACAAATAATTTGACCCTTTGCTGATCTAGTTATAAACTGGGCTTTCTGTTATGTGAAATGGAGCCATTATACTTTGCTGCAGCCACTGGAGATAAATGATGAGTGAATAAAAGACAAATACAACATAGGAAGTGTTAAATAAAGCCTCCTCGACTCATTCAGCTGGAGTGACCATTTCCAATCATACTTGACATCTTCTTACAGCTTTTAGACGAAACCCTTAGAAAAGGAGACCACCAGCCTATTAGAAGACTATAAAGACTATAAAATAAATATATATACATATACATTTGTACTTGAAATGACAAGTTGTGATGTTGTTTTTTTATGTTTTATTTCAACAAGAAAGATAAAAAGAGAGCGCACACACTAGGCTAACTGACTTCAAACAATCAGCTAGTTAGAAGCACTTACTACAAGGGTTACTACAAGCAAAAAAAAAGTTATGATAAATTGTGGCATTTATTTACCCAATAAGGATAAATGTGCTGATTAATAGACTACAATTGCACTTGCATGTGGTCAACATTGTGGCCTTGGTACGCCTTTATGGGATGTCTTTGTAGTCCAGTTTATGCAGGTGTTTCAGGTATTTGAACAAGTTTGTATGGTTAGGAGTAGCTGCTCCATACTGCCTTCCACCATTGGACTCACACATGTACGCCTGATAGTGACAGTATGTTACACAAAAATAGGTCATCATCACATGGCACTAATTGCAGTAATTGCAAAGCAGCAAATATTAATTGTTGACAGTTGCTACCATTTAAAACCATTTCCAGCAATTTCACACGAACTTTATAGAGCTTTAACTCAGCGCCCTCATTTTTGACGTATGAACCACAAATTTTATTGAAATAAATGTTCTTTATTTTGTGAGCAGAGTGGTTATTAAGTGTGTTACTCGGGCCCATCAGGCTATAGTGCAGACTATTATGTTACTTCAACAACATCAACGATAACTGAAAAAATTGTAATTTTGAAAGCTGGGATGGTTATTACTGTTTATAAAGACAAAGCTCGGGTCTTTCATCAGTGTGAAAGACAGCTGCTGAGCGAGCTTGTGACTGAACATAAGGAGAGGTTCATAAGATCAAGAAAGGATCAAAACACAGAAATGAACACTTATCTTCAATTGTTTTACAGCTGTCATTTTCCAGGACAAATAAAACAGACATAACCAGGAGAGAGTTGAAGCATTAACAAATCTGTTTGCACAGTTAAATGCACTTCCTTGTAAAACAGTCTACAGAGTGGTCTGATCTGCGGCAGCCTGTAAGGGATGGCTGTCATACCTCAGCTGAATCGATTCACTGATTTACCTTGTAACTCAAGACTTAGCAGAAATTCAGCAGAGCCACTGGTGGGGAAAACATTTTTTAAATAAAAGATGTTTTAGTTTTAGATGTTGTTTGTCAAAAAGCTATTTTAGTTTCTATTAAAAGTCACCCCTTGTGTCATGTTAAAAGCAGCTTTCCTAAATTTGCTGTGTGTCTAATACCTCTAGCAAAAATGGGAATCTAACTGTGGTGATAACTCAAACAAACTCAAAACAGCAGTAGGGACCTTTGTGCTTTATATGCATTTGACCCAATTAGAATGGTCAGTGGTCGTTGTGAAGTTGAGGTGTCATTATTACCTGACCTAATATTTTGTGGACATCCTCTGCTGTGAATTATGACAAACAATAAACAAATTTGTTTACATGTAGTCAGAAGGTATAGAATCCCATAATCTTTTTGCACAGCCTGTTCATGTCCAGTCAGATGCTCCTTGAGGTTCAAAACTGTATTTATCCTGCAGCTAATGTGGAACTTTCTCCAGCTTTTTCTTAAAGTGTCTGATTTCAAAACTTCTAAAATGCTGATCATTTGTAAATTATGCTGTCATTTTTGTCCCATACTTCTAAGGCTGGGTAAGTCTCAAGTATCGACTGGAACTGGGACTAACATTTTGATTCTCCTGGAGTCATTCAATTTTTTAAATTTCGATTCCTAGTTTTGTTACACAGTTCATTGACTGGAAAAAGACGTCACCAAACACAAACAAAGAAAAATCCACAGGAAAGTTGCCAGAACACCAACAAAGAAGAATCTGCAGGTAGTGTGTGCGCAAATGGATAGTCTGCAGCGACAATATTAAGTGTGGCTTAATAAAAGAACAAGATTATATTGTGCAAAAGAGGGCAAACAAACATGATTAAACACCGCTCAGGGTTCTGTCATGGTATGATATTTATATAGTGCTTGATAATAGCCCTGTGAGGAATTGTAAAAAGAAAAGTTAAAAGTTTACACAAAATTCTTTGAGAAGGCTATTTAAGAAAGAACTCTGGTTAGCTACCTTATTTAACCCATGTAAACTATTTTGGCCCTGTCTCTAAAAAGAATTGGAATCGGAAATCGTTGGGAAGCGTAATTGAAATGAGAAACTGGATTTGGAACCATAATCGTTCAAATTCAAAGCCCAACCCTACATACTACAAACTAAGCTTTGGGACAAATGTATCTATTGACTGGCAGGCCAAATCTAGTGGCTGTGATTAGGTTATACGATTCTCAAATAGATCAATGTTTTGCTCCAATAATTTGTTTTCAAAAGACCAAAAATGCAACAACCAAGATACAAGAAAAACTATGACCATAATAATGTAACAAATTAAAACAGGGCTTACATCATCATTAGGACTTAGACTTTACCACAGAATTAATTTTCAGTTTCAGTACAACTTTGAATTCTTTGAGTACTTTGCCTCGTTTCTTAAAGGCCTTCTTTAGCATACGTGTGTGATGCATTATTTGTTCAGCACCAACCAAATGCCCTGAGTTGAATACAAATGACTGATTGATAAAAGATATTATGAATAAAGCTCCTGAAACACCATGGAACACAAACCAAATGCAAGAAAGAGGAGGAGATTTCTCTTCATTCATCTGATCTGCCTGCAACATAATTAATTTATCACCTTTCTCGCGAACTGAAAGAGGCATCAGTGGAGAGAAATCATGTTTAATGCATGGATATAGCAGTGTAGAAAATTTAAAAATATGTGAGGGTGTGTTTTCAGAAGAAATGCCCTGACATGTTAAAGACTTCCCAAGTCATTTTACATACAAGCTTTACAGTTAGGAGCACTCAGTGTGAAGGGAAAAGCAAGACAAGCCTTATTTCTCAGTTTCCTTTAAAACCTTCATCTTAAACTAAGTTCTGGAACATTTCCTGTATCATAATCCAGTAAAAAAACAAGGCCAAGGCAAAACCATCCTTTAATTACAGGTGTTTTTACTGACTACTTGTAAATGCTTGGAATTTTATCTGCTAAGGGGAGAAACATGCAACTGTAGAAATCCTTTCATCAATCGAAATAAATTGCCCGAACATCACATATATTCACATTTTCCGATTAGATTCAAACAGCAAAACAGGTCAAAAAGAAAACTCATTAAGTGCAGTGAACTTTACAGCCTTATGATATGAGAAACAAAAGTGACAAAAATGTCACGGAAAGCTGCCGTCTCTTCCCTTATTTACACTCTTTACCCCCCCCCCCCCCCCCAAAAAAAAAAAACAATGCCTGCCAGTTTTTACTAGGTCCTCTGCAGCACTGAAATAAGATGTTGCAAAAATGTTGTCAGGGTTATGACAGCTTGGGCTGTCACAAATCACTTAATATTTTTTTATTCAATGACAGCACAGAGATTCAGGGCTTGCCCTCGACTGCAGCCCTTCACATATCTGGAGGGCTGTGTCACGTCTTCGGGGAGTCATGGTCAAAGCTTCAATTAACGACAGGATCATTTATAACCTGGTGCTTATCGTGAGAGAACAGACTTTGGATATTGAGAAGCGTTCACCATTCTTCATGATCAGAGGTACATTTGTTGCACCGGTTTTCCAGCCAACTTAGAGGCCTTGAGTTTTGTGCTCAATAACAGCTTGAAAGCTCATGCTGATTTCATCTTTGTTTACAGCTTTATTTTAGGCATTTTCTACTGCTAGTGGGAAGAAAAAAAAAAGGTTTGCAACAGTTAACGCTATAGATGCAGTAACACAGACTAAAACCTTTAAGCAATATGAAAAGTTTCCATCTAAAATTAACTGAGAGAACCAGGACTTATTTTTGCAAGCACGCAAGAAAACTGCTAAAAGTCTCAACTTCCACATCAGAGGTTACTCTCCAAAAAGTTACCAGTACAAGATGCCAACCAGCCTTGTATTATTTAGGTGCATGGCTTACTTACACTACCAGCTGTACACACGCAGTAAAAACAAAGCACTCGCATTTCAAAATCATTTAGGTAATCTAAAAGCTACAAAACAAAACCAATTTGCCTGACTCATCTTCCAACCATTAAGCTGTGTGTATTTATGGTGTTAGTGTATTTATGTGTTTATTTTCAAGGCACATAGTTCAATTCTACCACAATTAAGTAGCTATGTTGCCTTCAGGTTTTCTGAAAGTTCTGTATGTATCAAAAATAAATTGAACTTTGCATCATAGGCTAATTTATGCAATCTGAAAGCCTCTGTCTCTTTAAGAACTTTCTACCATTTCTGACACTCCCACTTCAGCACGTCTTCACAACAGTGCTTCAGCTAGACTGAGCTCCAGGGAGGTCTATGTACAAACAGGCAAGTGTTTAGGCAGCTCTGCATGGCTACCACAGGAGATTCAAAGATTTCTCAAACAAACATGAATGAGTTCAACAAACACCCTGGGTGTGTTTTTGATGAGGGAATAACATTCTAACATGATATAAATACCCCCACTTTAATGGGCTCATTACGTATGGCAGATTGACTGATGACAGCCAAAACAAAACCAATAGTTTTTGGGTAGCACAGCTGTCAATAGTTATTTTTTAGACTTGACATGTAGGGGTGTAAATTACAAGCTTTATTAGGACATATATCAATTTGTTTGAATGATGATGTTTCTCAATATCACAAATCATGATGCAATTTTGATTCAATTTACAAATTTGTGATAGACACAAGAAATATTATATGCCCAACTAACACAATTATTTAGTAAAGGATTGCGTAAGATGGACATATTGCTCTACATCTGGCATATGATGACGATATGGATCTATGTTTTCAATTTGCTTTAATTGAAAACATAGATCCATATTAATGAATCATTAATCAATTAATCGATATATCAATGTGGACTGATGCATCATTATAACCCTATTGATATACAGTATTAGCTTTGAGTATAAAAAGCTTGTTGGGGAAAGTTGGCTACATAAGTGAGAAAAAAGGATTTACTGTGATTTCAGTAGATATTTTTGCCCTACAACAGACAGATGTCTCTAAGCAGGGCAACAGTCAGTGGACCACGTCAATTTAACATTCTGCATACACCACCTGAATGTGCTTTTCAATTTCCACCTTGTGAACAAGACCCCATTATAAATCAAGCGTCTCCACTTGGAGCATCAACTCACTTTCGATCCATTGTGGGCAAGCTACCAAAACAATAGTTCATTCATCCATTATCTATACCCGCTTCTTCCTTTCAGGGTCAGGGGGGTCACTGGTGCCCATAAGTGCGAGGGGCGGGGTACACCCTGGACAGGTGGCAAGTTTATCACAGAGAGACAAACGTCTGTGGGAGGAAGCAGGAGTGCCCAGAGAGAACCCACGCATGCACGGAGAGAACATGCAAACTCTACCCAGAAAGGTCCCCGGGCTGGGATTTGATCCAGCAACCTTCTTGCTGAGAGGCATCAGCTCTACCAACTGAGCCACTGTGCCATCAAAACAACAACAACCACCAACATTTTATAGTTGCCAGAACAATAATTCTGGCAACTAAAAAATCCTCCTTGGTTTCATGTGTGTTCATAAAAAACCTACAGCTGGACTGTTTTTGCAACTAAACTCCATAAACCCAAAAGGTAACACACCTTTTTTTAAGGCATCAACCTGAAGCATTTAGCAGGCTTTTCCCCTGGAAAATGTAGTTTAAACTAGATTTAAAATACGTTGGAATACTGTGTTTGAAAAGGAGGCGGTCGAGGACACTCTAATGGGATGTCAATGTTGTTTAGTGTCTGCTCAGTGAGCAAGTAGGTAGTGTGACTCACTGGATGTTGAATGCTAAGAAATGCTTGCCAATTGGTTACTTATTTTAAGCACCGTGCTTTTATACTATTCACTGAGAGTCACTGTTTTCAACAGCTCATTTACTACAAAACACACCAGCTTTTAACCCACTAACCACTTCTGAGTTGTGCAGAAAATTAGGATTATACAATAAGAAAGACCTGCCCGTTTTATTTATTTTTTAGATGAATGTTTGTGTGGTTTCACCACATTATCATCCAAATTCTGTATTCCTTCCCTGACCTGATTGTTAAGGTGGAGCAAACTGTCACGGAAATAGCTCAGAGCTCAGGAAGAAGAAGAAAAAAAAATCATTTTTGCATATGCAACTATCATCCTTTGAATGTTTCTAAGTTTCCAGCAATAGAACAATATAAAAAATGGAGAAGACCTTTGATATTTTGTGCCAGTCTTTCTCGCTCAAAAATCCCAATCCATCCGAAGATAATAGGACTCTTCTACTGCTCAGAGTACATGAGAAACTAGGAAGATGTATCTCAAACGAAACGGCAGGGTGACATTTTGATAATTCGGGAGAAAGGTCAGTGTGAGAGCTACAGTATGAGTTAGCTAACAAAAATAGCCTAAATAGAGCTTTTCGGATCACCCCTTGCTTTTTAGTGGGAAACGTTCCACAAAAACTAGTTTCTACACAGAGACAAAATGACAAGGATCTTCAATAGCAACAAAAATGAGACTGACAGAAGCACTCTGAGCTGTGGGGAAATTATGTAAGTCACTCAGTATACTGGGTCACCCAGTTGTTTTTTTATGTGCAATATTACTCTCATTGCAGAAATTGTATTTAGAAGATTCTGTATATGTTTTTGTACAATACGGAGTTTCTGTAATTATAGTTTCACCAGAATAGTGTTCTATTTATTTTACATAAAAAGATTGCTACTAGTCTCATAATGACAGCAACAATGCAGTCACTGAGAAAAAAATATGAGCTCTTCCATAAACACTAAATAATAGAACAGTTTTATGCCAGATATTCAGAAACTTTGTCTTGTAGACTTGAGTGGTTAATTTAGAAGCCTTGCACAAAAAATAGCAGCTAATCTCTCAAGTCTTTCAACTTAAAACATGATCTGTGGAGCAACAACCAGAACATTTTGCATTTTGTTTTGGAGTGCAAAGGAAACACCACTTTTGTAGCTGTAGGGCAATAAAAATAACACTATGTGTATGTGCGTGGGCTGGTTTAGGAACATATTGACGTGTTCCCAAACCAGACATGCCTTGACACACACATAAGGGGTGTATTTAGCCTTCTGGGCAATTGCAAAACCTTGCAACTGCTGAGCATATGGATAATGGAAGCATTGTCGGTCGGGACAGGTAGGATGTTTGACTGCTCCATAACATGGGCTCTTCGTTTCACTCTTGCAGTGTCATGTTACTGCCCTTGCTGTCACAAAAAATGCACTCACTCCTAGCTTAGTACAGGCTACAAAGCAGGCAGACTATAAAAAAAGACCCTACATTTAAAAATAAAAAAATGACTGTGATATTACAAAAATAAATTAATGGATTGAATTATACTTTACTCAACTTAGTTGTAAAATAAACACATTTAAAATATGTACAGTAGCTACTAGAGAAATGAAAAACAAGAATCGTAAATTAACCATGCTAACAGCTTCAAAAAGCTAAATGCATTACATTGAAAACGGATGTGTACAAAAGCCAACTTCAAAATAAAACCCGTTGTTTCTCCAGCATAAGACGGGACTTTGATAAAACAAAAAATAAAAATGTTTTCCAGGAAAAGGAAACATAGTATACTTTTATTTGTTGTTCATAAACTGTCAATAGTATTTCTTAAACTCAGCCTGATAGATTTGCCTTGTCATTTTAACTTGTGATTCAACTGAAACTTTATTTTATAAATCCTAACCGGAAATACAACAACAATAAGGAATTAACAGAGTAGCTTAAAAATAAAAGGCGTTCCTGTCAACTAATTCATGTTTATTGCTAACATCACTTAGCGTAGGCACATATAAGAACTAAAATAAGGCCCTGAATAATAACTGATTAAAATGGTGAATGAATGGTGACTGTCTTTAAATATAATAATAACATCCCCTGTGATGACCGAGCAGGAACACAACACCGTGTTCCAGGAAGAGATGCAAACATCTCACCTTTAAAAGGGTTAAACGTGAATAAATCAGAGAATTTAAATTACTATGGCTTAAAAGCGAAGAAGCATGTGTGTGTCATGCAGATGTTTAAAAGAAGCAAAACTCCCAATTTTAGGATTATGTTATTTTTTATGTTGCTACTAGTTTCGCAGCATCGGCTCGGCTCGGCTCGGCGTTGCGAACACCCACCCGTCCTGCAGCATTTCCGTGTTTTAGTCGGAATCATTTAAAATGAACCCATGCCACGTCAATAAAAACATTGATTTAGTTTGATTACAACGCAGCACGGCAGCTCAAAAGAGACAGCAAATACACTTCCTTGCCGAACACTGCGACATTGTTAGCAGGTTAATAATAAGTGAAAAGGGTGCATGACGTGTCTAAATCAATGAGTCCGGGTCCAGAACACGGCCGGGTGATGCTAAAAGAACCGAACTCACCCAGTGCCACCTCGCAGGCTTTGCGCAGCTGGGAATGGTGAGCCTTTTTCACCTCCTTGTCGGCCAGGATCTTCTCCAGAGCTCGTGTGAGGAACATGTTTTTCGTTTTTTTCCCCTCATACATGTCGCAACGGAATTTGGAGCGAGGTGTTGCCCGGTCCCAAAGAAGGGTGGGGGGGAAAGGGGGGTGGGCTGCAGCCGCCTCGAAATGGAGATGTATTCCTTTGGAAATGTCAGCCGCAGCGCCCTTTCCTCACAAACATAAATAAATACAGAAGGTGGCGTAAATCCCTCAGCTCGCCGTTAACAACCTGCCTCCTGCGCCATGTTGGAGAGAGGAAGCGACGTCACGTGTGTTTAAAAACGGACGGCAGGAGGGAGAGGTGGAGAGACCCCCCTCCTCAATATCCATCTCTTAGCCCTATTTAACCCCCTTGCCTAATAACTTAATATTCCCAGGTAATGCGTGAAATCGTTGAGCAAATTTGCTCTAAAGTTTATGGCAAGCCATTGTAACATATAATGAAACCACACACTACTAAATTTCTTCTTTGTTTATATCAAAGACAACTAAAAAAACAATTCCTACTAGGGAGAAAAAAACAGAGAAATGTTATTTTCTGCCAAAATACGACGTGAATGCTGAAGTATACTAAAGAAAGAAGCAGAACATAAATGCTAAAAAAAAGCTGTTTTATAAACTAAAAGTAGCTAGCATAGCAGTAGCAAAAAGCCAAAAGTAGCAAAATGCTAACTAAAAGAAGCAAAATGCTAACTAATGAAATGAAGGAGCAGCTAAAATAGCAAATAAATAAATAGAAGAGCAGGTTTTTATTTTTATGGGGAAAATATTTGTAAATAAAGTAAAACAATTTAAAAAGTATAAAAGTTATAAAACTCTTAAGCCCCCATCTTTAGAAGAAACTAATATCCTGTGAATGGCTAAAAAAAAAAAGCACAAAAATGCAGAAACTGTCAGACTCCGGAAAAAAAACTAT
>JARVGW010000323.1:12283969-12294272 GCA_031762495.1 Anablepsoides rubrolineatus
CCACACCCTCGCTGGTTCATTGTTTGGTTCCTACCACTGTCTTCTATGTTCCTTGTTGTTTCTCCGTGTTACTTTAGGTTTTTGTTGTTTTGCTGCCACGTCAGCCTTTTGTTTTATTTGTTAAATAAATCTTTTTATTTAAAAACTCGTCCTCCGTCCGGATCTGGGTTCATTCATTGCTAAACCCTGACAGTTACTAAAACTCAACTGTCAAAATCAACCTGATCATTTAAAATAGCTACACTTTTTTTTTTAAGCGATTCTAATGTTTCTGTAACTTGTACCTTGAAAACCCAATGATGCTATTTATTTTTACTTTAGTGAAGTAAAATGACCAATAACAGATCAAATCTGGAAAGTTTTTCATGTAGGATAAAACATTTGGAGAACTAATGACGCTGCAGTAACAAAACAAGTAAACAATTACCTATATTGGTCATAAGTTTTGTTAAAAAAAAAAAGTTGAAACTGAAAAATATATATATTTGAAACTGGAAAAAATTATTTGAAACTGAAAAACCATGTATTAGAATCTGGAAAAGTTTCAAACATCTTGTCTTTTCAAATTCATATATATGTTCCAGTTTTAAAATTATTTTCAAATCTCCTTTTTTCAGTTTCAACTTTTTTTTTTATTTTGAACAAAACTTATGACCCCAGTTTAACTCCATAATTACCAGCCTCAGTTAAATTACTCCTCTTTAGTCTTATCGGCTGGGAAAAACTTAGCCTGAGCTGAAATAATCAAAAAGCCACACACAGACATTATGTAATATTTCTTATAAAATAACAGAAAGCAATGAGAAAGGTAATAAAACAGGAAGTTTAATGTGTTTCTTTTTGCAGAGATGATGATGAAAAGATAAGAATCTGGTTTTGGATGCTGCACATGTGTGATTTTCCTCCTCTGCCTTTTCATTTTGGCTTCGCAGGCAGACAGATGCAGGCCAACGCACTCGCCTGTTAACGTGTCAACTGCTTCAGTAAATTACAGAACGCATTCCAGATTCATTTAACGACCAGGATCGCTGCACGTTCTTCAAAACTGTCGCGTGGCTGCTTCTCTGCTGGCAAAACAGCACTCAAAGATGTCGAGCAGCTTCTTAAGGGAACGCTTTATGGTTCTATGAGCCCTGAAAATGATGTAATCCGTCTGCTTTATGAAGCTTCCATCTCCGGATTGTTTTTGGGAACTACGAATAAGTGAATCTGCGTTGTTTTGGTTTGATGTGGTGTTAGCGTGGGCAGAACAAGAAAGAAAAAAAAAAACACTGTAGCTCAATAAAACAAACGGCGTGTTTGTCTTCTGGAAGATGAGGTGTGGCTGCGTCTCTGTGTTTCAATGTCCGATTATTTACAAGTAAAAACTCTGACCTGTGAGCTGAAACAAATTAAGAACTGACTAAAGGGAAAATAACATCATGTTTATGTTGAAACGCTCAATTTCAATGTGTTTTTGAACATTTTAAAGACACATGACTGCTTTCTAAAGACACGCAGTGATAATAAGTCCTGATACATTATTCTCACGATATAGCTGAAAGAAAACATGAAATCAGTTTTAGTTTTATCTCAGTGGCTATTTGTTGTGACTCAATAATTTAACAATGATTCCTAACTAAATGCATTAAAATGAAGGCATTAATTAAAGGTCTACTTTCGCTGTTTTGTCCTTCAGAAACCTTTTAGTAAAAAAAACATATTTCTGTTTATTTAAACCATTTAAAAAATGCAACACCCTTTCTCTATCCTTTCATCCTGTATTTTACGTTTTGCCAACAGTTTGTCCTACCTCACTGAAACATGGTGCACAGAAGGCCTTCGCTCACTTCGCTCAATGATTCTGGGGAAAGAGACGAGGCTTTGTCTCCTCCAGGGGTTCCTGTCTGATTCCACGTGTTTATCATACATTTAAAAACGTCCCCTCTTCTGTTTCTCTTGGGGTTTCTTGTTGAAATGAGGGTCTCTCACTAAGAAAAGGGAGTGTAACCTGACTGACAGATGCTTGTTGTCTCTGTTTTGTCTGTTACGGCTCGATTGAATCAGGAACGTTCAGCACACACAACTCTAATATACACTGCACAACAACATGGAGGTGTGTGTGTAAAGTAAAATATATGCTGTATGAAGAAAAAAAGCCAACCTTCATATGTCCTAGGATTTCCTTGAGGGATCGTACCTCCTCCCCATCACTCGGAGTGATCCTGAAAACTTGATCGCTGTGAAACGTTATTAGAATAAACTATTAGAAACACCCCCAAAAAAAGATATTATAGCTTTTAAAGTGATTATTCAGACTTTGTTGAAAGATTTTGAATAATTTCATGTAGTCCTGTCCAGAAACTGATACCAGCCTTGTAAAATACAAGTACCGTATTAATTCATGTATAATAAGATCTCGGGAATATCAATAACCCGTGTATAAAGATCCACTTTATGGATGATTTTTAGGGTTACATTGCTAGTATTATACATGAATAAACTTGTACTCATTCAAAACACCCCGATACCAGTATCCATATTAGATTCAATACTCAATTGAATGTGTTACAGTTTACATTTCAAATATTAGTCAGATACATGGTTAAAGAAATTACACAAGTTGAAAAATAATACTATTAGTTGTTTTTATTTATTTGTAAATGTTAAAGTATAAATAATTTGATTTAAATCTTAATGTTTAACTTCTAACTCAGTACTTGCTATTGCTACTCGAAGTACTGAGAAAAACTGATATCTCCTAATTACATATCATGAGTCATTTTTTATACAACCTCAATTTGGAGAAATGGAGCAGGACCAAAACCAAAACAACTCTATTTCCAAGTTTTTATACAAATATACGCAAGTGCTATTTTATAAATTTTGCAGTTGTTTACTTTGCATTACACACAGTTATTTATTAAGAATTAAATGGCTTTTTGAGATAGCATCAGTTGTAGCTGTAGCGTCGTGACATTTCTTGCAGAAAAATCATGAGGTTTTTGTCAGAATAACTGTATAATGTGAAACTACTTGCAGCATAAAGCTTTAGAAGAGTTCACATGAACCGTCATGATATTTTTGAGTTGTTTTGAAGCAGCAGCACTTTGGTCTTAATATCGCTCGAACTAGATGTTAGCTTGTGAAACTCTGGGCTCTCTGTATTACGGACGCAAAGATAACCGTCCATTTAGGCTGCTTTTGGTTGTTAATAAATCATTGATTGACATACAAAATGCAGGTTATGTCATCTTTTATTTAACCAAATTAAAAGAAAACATGTTGGATCTATCATACACTCTAAACTAGTCTCAGGACAAATTTAAAGTTTATTATGTTTCCTCTATTTCTCCAAACTCAGAGTTATCTACAGCAGGTAAGATATTTATCATTTTTCATAACTTTTCCATGGAGAAACATATTAAAAGCTCAGCCAGCCCCTTTAACCGACCCACTTCATCCCCTTGCTGGGTGCACATCTGAGCTGTTGAAGTCAGGCAATAAATCGGTGTTTTGTGTCTGACTAGAGGTGACATTTCTACCTGCAGATGTTAGATGATGAAATGAACGGTTCCTCTTACAGGATCAACCCTGATCTTAACAATCTGAGACATCATCATAGGATCATGAGTAGAAAACAGCAACAGAACATGAGGTTTGCTCAGTTTCTAATCAAACTAAAAAGGGATTTTTCTTGCTTTTTTTAAAAATTTACATTATTTTAGATGAGAACAATGACTCTTTATCCAGAGACAAGGCATTCCACAATGTGTCTGTTTATCTAACACCATGCACAGCTGGTTGCAAGTTTTAGCTTGCAAAAATGTTTTAACGAGGAGAGATTTCAGATTGAAAACTCTGCTGTGTTTAAAACATGAGTGATCAGCGTTGCTTTTTACAAAAAAAAAAATTCTGTCAAGTTTGCAAAATAGAAATCTATCAGTTAAATTTGTTGATGTTGCTAAAATCTACTTGTCTCAGCAGATAAAATGAAAATGTAGAAACCTGACAGGTAGCTCAACCTGCAAAAATATATATTCTGTTGAAACATTTTTACAAATACATACCTTGTTATTTTGAATCTGCTGACACTAAAATGAACTGGTTTACAATAACTGTGTGAATGGTTATCAAGCATGTGTTTTTTGGCATGTATCCTGTTCTGCAATTTTTATGCAACAATTTAGATATCAAAACATTTAGCTCCTTCAGGGCTTTTGGTACTTTAGCAATTTATACTTTTTGAGCTATAAAGCTTTTTTTGACCATTTTTATCTCATTAAAAATAAATGGAGCTGTTTTCAACATCATTAAAACCCTTAAAAATGAAACTTTACTGAACTTTTTATCTTTTGTTCTGGTCAACCTTTTTATTTGACACTTTTATCCTAATTTCAGCTACCGCTGGCTTCTATTTGGCTGATTTTTTTCTGCCTATTTAAATATAATTCTGATATTTTGTGCTGTTTTTCTGCTAATTTCAACTTTTGGTGCTTCTCTCAGCTTCTTTCTGCTAATTTCAGCTATTTTCTGTATTATTTTTAGCTTCTTTTAGCTCATTTGAACTTCACTTATTTTTTTACAATTTCAACTTTTTATTGCTTATTTCAGCAAACCAGCTTTTTCTGTTTCTTTGTTTTCAGCTTTAAACCTATTTTAAGCTGGTTTCAACTTTTTTTTTTTTTTTTAGCTATTCAGCAAAAATCTTTCAGCAGTAAACATCCACACTGCATTTTCACAGGAAATGTAAATTCTTTAGTTCATCTTGTTTTTGTTTTCCTCTAGTCCTTTCACTTCTTTCAAATAGTTTTTTTACTGCCTGTCACAGGAAGCTGGACCACAATAATAACAAAGGTGGATGAAGAGAAAGAAAAGGACCAGGTGTTCCACGAGTAACAGCTTGTTTTATGGACCAAAGTTCAAAAGGTCTGATTTCCACCTGAGAAGCCCTGATAACAGATTTTTACCTGCTGTCTTGTGATTTTCTTTATGGTTTGTCACACACAGCTCCAAGCATCCCAGAGCTCTGGTTCAATTGTTTCCGCAGAATTTCTGCACAGATATAACTCTGTGTTTTAGTTACTGTGTTGGTTCTAGATGCATTTTGCTTTGCAATGAAGTTACAGGGATTTCTGAGATAAAGATGTCTTTAACTCATCAGCCTGTTGATTCTCACAGCAGTAAAACATTTGGGATGAAGACAATCATTGAAGCAAATAAAGCAAAAAAACATTTGTTTTTGTTTTTCAATCAAAGTTATGGAACAACTTGGCTAGTGATTGTAAAAATGCTGGATCTATTAAGTTATTTGGAAGATTGGTCAAATCTGACTCCTTGACAAAATATGAAAACATTAAATAAGCATTCATATAAGCTACTATTTGAATAATTGCTAATCTTTTTATATTTCATTTTCTTTTCTTTTTACTGATCATTAGAGTATGAATTCTTTATTTATGTATATGTTTGTAGGGATGTATGTAATATATATAGTTTTTGTTTTTTGTTAAATGAGGGCAGACGTTATTAGATCTTTTTCTTCTTTCTGCTCCTTTTCATTTATTTTTCATTTTAATGACATTGTGTTATGATTGAATTTTGTTTGTTTTAATTAATTAAAGGAAATTAAAAAAAAGAAAAAAAAGCAAATTTTTAGACCTTGGCTGTCAGAATGTTTCATCATAAAGGAGCTTGTTGTGAAGTAAATCCCATCTGTCAATATGGATGCAAATCAAAATATATTTAGTTTGAGACAGAAAAAATATACAAATTAAAGTACTTCTCTTTAATAGTCACCCTGACCATCACAGGGCCTTGATGTAACAATACCAGAAAATGACAAAAATATTACAGTTTTATAGTTTTTAATATATTAAACAACAGTTTTCTATATGCAGTCTTAAATCTGTTTATAAGCATCTAGGACAGGTGTCTGCAACCTGTGGCTCTTTGGTCCCTCTGCTGTGGCTCTTTGAAAATGTGACCAAACAACAAAATATTTTTTTGTTTTTGCTTTTATACCCACAACGGAAATCAATTTGTATGCAAATATGTGATCAATATTACTAATACAAAAAGTAAAACACGTTAGCTGCTAACCTGTTGTTTACTTAAATATTCCAATTCCTTTCTATGATCTTTCTCTCAAATCCATCAGAATTACCATTAAATAATTTGAAGACTACATAATAATAAGAATTAGAAAAAAAAATGCCTGAATATTTCAGTTGTAGTTTCTATGAAATTTGGTATAAACAATGTACAATATTTTTCTTGTTTACATGAACATGGTATTTTTATTTGTCCTGATGTGTTTAATAATAAATAACACAATAATTATAACAATATTTTTTTTGTTTTATAATGTCACGTCTACTGACCGTAAAGGTTTCAGAAAAGACTTGAAAAGGCACACGGACCACCAGCTGATGCTTGGCTCCAGACCCATTTTATTAGTGAGACAAGGAGCACAAATGGCTCTTTTGATCGTTAAAGTTGCAGACCACTGATCTAGGACCATAACAGGTCTCCCAGTGAACTGTCCATGGCCCACTCACTGTCAGTTTATGATCAGAGTCCATTTGTGGCTCTGGTCACATTTTATTTAGTGAGTGAAGTGAGCAGAAAACATCTTGTTTGATTGTAACCTGCAGCCCCCTGACTCCATTTAAAGATGAGAACAGCTGATTGTGTTTACATCTTGGAACCTGAAAACTTATCTGAAGCAAAACACAACGAGTTCATGTCTCACGCAGGAGGAGCCACCAAACAGCAGCAGCTGCAGCCTGGAGAGGATGAAAGTCAATTCAAAGTGTTTTTTATTTTATCATAAAACACTCACCCTGCGTAGCGGTTGTTGTACAGAGACGCACCGACGGGACATGGCACAGTGCTGCAGATTATCACGCACGTCACTGAAACCAAGGCGCGAAAAGTTCTCTGCTCACGAGCCATCCTGGAGCTCCAGGTGAGAGGCGGACAGATGCTCTGCGGGGTGCAGGTCAACTAAAAGACCCGGCAGCTCTGGCTGGTTCGGCGGTGCGCACAGTGGAGATGTCTGCAGCGTCTGCTGACGCTCCGGAGGGATCTGAAGGGGCGGACATGGGTCACGTGGCTCGGAGTGGGAGAAGTCGGTGACAAGTCTGTCTGATCAGAAGACAAACACTTCTGTTTTTATTTCATAGAAAAAGGAGGAAGAGAGGTGGATTATATTCAACACGTTCATCAGTTTTTCTCACTTTATTTTCTTCAATGAAACATCTCAGAAGTTTAAATGAAATATAATTTATATAGTTGGAATATTTTTGTGTTTTGTGCAAAAGTTATGAACAGTTAATATCTTACCTGCTGTAGATAGCTTTTTTTTCTCAGTGTTTTTCTCACTGAGGTTGATGTCAGACCCAACTTAACGCAGACCAGTATTTATTTATTTATTTATTTATTTATTTATTTATTTATTTATTTATTTATTTAAAGGGTTTGCTCATTTGTGTGCTCAACAACCAGGCTAACTACTTTCAGCAAAACAAACTGAGAACAATGAATTTCTCTATTCAAACTTAACCACTTGTTTGCTAACAGAGGTTGGACAGTTCTATGGAACACACTAGCCTGAAAATAAAATATTTATTCTTGCAGCTTTCATGACTTGATGCGTGAGGCAGCCATGTTGGATTTTGAGATCTGGACGATGAAATTCTGACTTTGTTCAAGTTGATCTTTCTGAGTAACTCAGGAATTTCAACAAAAGAAAAAAGGAAGGTATCATTAGTTTTGGCCAGACTGATAAGCTACTAGTCTGAGTGGGGATAGCAAAACAACTTCAGTCTTGAAACTTTAATATTGATTAATGACAAACTATTAAAAAAAAACCTTTACATCACCTCATTTTTGCATCACGGTTATTGACGTAAAATTTGAAGATCATTTGCAAATGCAAATAACAGCTGCAGCAGTTAGCTGTAGCACTTCCACCACAGTCTGGAGCTCTTTGGATAGAAACATGATAATATTCATGTTGAAATAACAAATTATGTGGAACTGATGGTTATAAAAACCTGTAAAGTAGCATTAGTCTGAATTTCCTCTTTTTTGAAATAGAAATACTTTTATTTAGACAGGTCTTGTTTACAAGAGAAATAAATGATTTGATTAAATTAAAGAAAATAATAGACTCTCAAATTAGATGGATGATCAAAAACAGTAGACATCAATAAGAGTCTCTATAAAACACTTAAACTCGGTTTCTCAGTTCCACTCAAATTGTTTTCAGTAAACCTTTTACTGTGAATTCACGAGACAAGAATCTAGTTTATTTTAGTTGTCCACTGAGTTCCTCCGTCTTGTATAGTCCATCCTTGACGAGTCCAAAGCAGCAAGCAGCTCTGCCTTGGCGCTGATCCACAGGAATTCCTCTGTGTGACGCTGTAGATGTCTCCTTTTATTCCCAGCTTTTTGTTCCCCTCTTTGATCCTCTTCTTATCGTCCAACACGGTGATTAAACGTCTAAGTCAACCGCCGGCCTTTCCCTTTTGTGACTGCGTGGCGGCGGCACATTTTTCGCATGCTTCTCCTTTAGTGTCAACAGCGTGCCACCTGTTTTGCACCAATTACCATACAGCAGGACCACCCCTTAACCCACCCCCTCCCCATCACTCCAAACTGTGACAATAAAGCAGTTTAATGAAGTCGATGTGTTTCATACATGAATCATCCTAGATGACTTAAAAAAAACGAGTGCTCCAAGTCAGTACAGCAGCAAAACTGAGCTTTTAACAAAATAAACTTTGAAACAAAAGTGAAACAAGTGAAGTTTCATGAAAAGGTTACAAACAATTAATATCTTACCTGTTGTAGATATATAACTGAACCGCCTCAGTTTAGAGAGGTACACTGCAAAAACTGTCCATCTAACCAAGTTTTAAAACCCTATATCCAGCCAAAAAGTCTTTTTGATCTTGTTTTGAGACTGATTTCAACAAGAACTGATTGTGTCAGAATAATAATCTTGTTTTCAGAATGTGTCAGATTATTTGTCTTGTTTAGCGTGAAGGTTTTACTCAAATTAAGTCAAAATTTCTGCCAATGGAGTAAGAAAATTTTACTTGGTAAGATTCTTGAAAAAACTTGATTTGACTCAATTTTTTTCTTATTTTGAGAATCTTACCAAGTAAAATTTTCTTACTCCATTGGCAGAAATTTTTGACTTAATTTGAGTCAAAATTTTCAGGCTAACAAGACAAATATTCTGACACATTCTGAAAACAAGATTATTATTCTGACACAATCAGTTCTTGTTTAGTAAATCAGTCTCAAAACAAGATCAAAAAGACTTTTTTTGACTGGATATAAGGTTTTAAAACTTGGTTAGATGGACAGTTTTTGCAGTGTAGAGTTTAATTCTGACCAACATATATCTGGACGGAAAGTCTAATCTCAAAGATTTTTAAAGTGATTCATGCAAACGATGTTTATTGTTCACCTTCATCAATCACTGAATGGATTCTAATAAAACGTTCAGAAAGCAGTGATTGATTAGACATCTAATGATTAGTAAATTCAATGCATGATAACAACTCAGAGACACAAGTGTGGGTTTGACGGCTGAAGCAAAATAAATTCAACTCTTTAAATATTATTTTCCCTTGGGTCAGTATTTGGTTTAATACAAATGTATTTTATAACTTTTCATGTATTTTGAGATTTGGGGAGTGAATGATTTAAATCCATCACTGGTTTAAAAATCCCATGCAAACGATCCACTTCTCCCTGTGAAAATGTTTAAACCACAATTCAAATCCCTGTGTTTAAAAAGCAGAGATATAGTTCAGAAATAAAAAACATAAAACCATGAATCTGAGGGGAGTCTGAGCTGAGCACATATTCAGGTCCTGCTTGCTTCTTTTCTACAGTTTGTCCGTTACGTTCAGATCCACCCGTTTGAAGGTTTGTGTCTAAAAGAGTATAACTGGAGTCAGTTTGACGTTTTTAATCCTCAGAACTGCATTCCTAGGTGTGTAGCACTGCGGTGGGCTTCGGGTTGTGGTCTGCAGGGCTGTTAAGGACCAAGTTTCTTGTGGGTTTTTTTTTTCGCAGCAGAATCTAAACCTCAACCTTTTTAGAGCAGAGCCCAAAGTCAGTAAATCACAGTTTTCCTCCTGAGGTGAGGAGGAGTGTGAAAGAGCTCTTTGACCACCTTGTAGTCAGAGTTTGTGCTGGTTGGCAGAAACGCAGGGGTCTGGGTAAATTCACTAGCAATGACCACACCATGGTATAAGTTTAAATATTTTATTGAAGGTAGGGGTCGAAGGTAGAGGGGATG
>JARVGW010000323.1:12324495-12339490 GCA_031762495.1 Anablepsoides rubrolineatus
TATTTCCTACCTAATGGAAACACCGCAATTTCGAAACTGTGTTTTTTCGACATTAACAAAATATCGGCAAAGTTTTGTGCACATTTGCAATGGAAACGCAGCTATCTGATGTTGAGATACAACAGATTAACAAGTTTTCTGCCACAGTAAAGCCATTTTAACAAAAGTGACTGAAATTCAGCAGCTGGATATTTTACCTTTTTGTGTTTCAACATTTTAGGAAAATTAGTCAGAGAACAAATAAGACAGGAAGTCCAGGATGACTCTTGATGGTGTCATCAGGACCAGCTGAAGCCTGCTTATAAAAACCAATCAACAGAGAGCCTTTTCTCTCTTTCCAGACATGTCCCTGCGACCTCTCTGTGCTCCGGTCGGGAAGCAAGCTGAATGTTTCCACGGCAGGATTCTGATTGGTGTGCAGGAGAGTTAACCCTTTGATGCTGTTTGTTCCTTCTCTTCTCTCTCTTTTCTGTCTCTGCTGTCTCGTTTCAGCGACTCAGCTCTGGCTCTTTGAGAGCTCGCTGCCTGAGGGCCCTGAACTGCTCGCTCACCTGTTACCTGCCGTCTTTTGTCGCAGTCGTTTACTCTGCACTCAAGGGGAATGATAGATAATAAAAGACACACAGAGACACACTTATGTTTCAAACACTGGTGTGTTAATGAGCAAACTTCACAAACTGGTGACTCACTTCAGTGGGAACTGTTTGTTTGTCACCAACTTTAAAAGGTCCTTGTCTCATTTTTTTATATACAGTATTTTGCCCACAAAGAAAATGCTTTTCTCTCATATGATGTTATAAATTTTTCTATAAATATAAAGTCCTGAACTTACAGTGCTTGTGGTTGTTTGTTCATTATTTTGCCGTGCAAGAATGTCCATTATTGTCCTCCGGTGACGTCATGACTGGTTTACCCATTTGGGGAAGTAAGCAGCCTGTGTCTTGCTCCGAATTCTTCACTTCATGTGTTTCATTGACTGAGAGATAAACATTTTCAGGGGGGAGGGGACAGTCTTCCGTTGATTGTATCTTACCAGAAAGGCAGCGTTGCATAATATCCATTCACAAAGTATGCTGAACTTGGATGACCTTTGGATCACTTTGGCCCAAACTTACACTGGGTGCCTTTTCAGCTCCACGACTTTATATTTCTGCCAACTGTAGTTATCGTTCGATCTGTTTCCTTCTTCTGTGACTGCAAGTCAGGCTGTTATCACATTTTTTTCTAATAAGAGCATGACTGCATGAAACAGCACAGCGCGGTTCCCAACATCCATGTCTTTGTAGCCCACGGTGTGTGGGCCGATGCTGATTAATGGCACATCGGGCCACATGCAGTTATTGGACTAATCTATTCATCACACCCATCTGTTGTTTGGAATAATAAAAACTTTAATGGGGTTTTAATGTGCAGCCCTCTTTTCAGCTATCATAGTGACAGTCCAGGTGATTATACCTGGGCCTCCGGGAACAAAATGACTGTCTGAGAGACTTTTTTCTTGTCCTTGTTTTGCTGCTAGATCTGTAAGGGAGAAAGCATTTAATATAGTTGAATAAACACATACTGTATAAATACAATATGCTTGCATGTGTTTATTGTGTGTGGAGGGAGAATAGATGTTGTATAAAAGAGAAATTTCCTTGAATTGTCAATCAAAAAAAAAACATGTAGGAAAAACATGGTTGTTACATAAATTTATATATATATTTTTTACTTTTCCTAAAGTGTCAACAGATGTCTTAAAAATATAATTTAACCCATAATAAACATCTGCTAAAAAAATACTTTTGTTGCTGATGTTTGTTGAATTGTGAAATGTGACACACAGTAAATCCAGTTTAGCTGTAAAATGCATTGAGATCTGCTTTTTGTTGTTTGCTGTTCAAAAAATCTAATAGTTCAGTCCAGCTTATCAGTTGTATCAAAAACACAATGGATGGTAATAATTACTAGCTTAGGAAATGAAACTTTCCTAATGTCTACATTGTCAGCTTAACCTCCAAAAGAACATTTCCAATTTGTTAAAGTGGTATTATGAACACTTAATATCTTACCTGCATACATGTCAACCCCTTTGGACTTTTACTGGTATAATGAACCTCAAAAATATATAATTTTTGCAAAAAATCCAGATTAATCACACAGGAGAACTTATTTATAGGGGCAGATTGGGTTGGAAGATGGTTATTTGATGTTATTTATTTTTACTGTCCTACAAGCTCTGAAATGTTAAATAAATCCATAAAACTTAAAAAAAATCTGTGAGATTGCTCTATACGTTCATATACCTGTAAAATGAGGGGAAATCTGTGTAAATTAGGGACAATCCGTACACTTTGACATATGTCATTGGCTCATTTTTTGGGTTCAATTTAGACTATTTCTCCAAACTGAGGTTGTTCTAAGCGATATCTACAACATGTAAGATATTAATTATTAATCAACTTTTTATAGAAACACACGTTAACTTTAACTGTTTGTTGCTTTTGCTTTGAAATTATTGTGAAAAAATCCTGCATTCTAAACAGAAGTCCTGATGCTGTTCTGCACAGAAATCTTTAGTCCACAAAACTCTCCTCTGTGTTGCAATCAGAAGACAAATAAACCCTGGATGTGCTTCGCCAACACCCAAATTACAAAGATGGATTTGTATGATGCGATTGCCAGATTTAGGCACAATGTATTCAGGCTTTTGAAAATAAAAGGCATCATTTTGGTGTTCTGTCATACTAATATCCTGAAAACAGGGTAAATTTCATAAAGCTTCCTGTTTCTGTCTAAATAGTTGTTTTAAATGCTCAAAAACTGTCATGTCAGACAATAACCAAACAATAGTTTATGCACTTAATGATGTTTTCTTCTTCCAAACATAACTTTATTTATAAAGTACAATCAGTGCTAATCAGTTGAACACAGCTCTTGTGGTTGAAAGTCTTTCTCCAATGACATAGAGCTATGTTTTGGTAGAGATTAGAGTAGATTTTGCTCAGATTACCTTATTATTAAACCTAAAAGCCATATCAGGTTTTGTGAGTTTTTGGGCTGAATTCTGCACGGCTTTTGCACGTATTAGACTTGCTAATCACACGCTAATGCTAATGAGTGGTGGCGCTGCAAGGCAAGCATCTACAGAATGGTAATCAGCGTGGAGTCACCCAACAACAAAGAGTCTGATTATCTGTGTACCGTTTCTTTTTCCAGCCACAAACCTAGATTTATTCTTTCACCCGTGCAGCTCCTTTTGAAGTGCCGCTTGACATCAATACAATATGATTTAGATGATTTCAGTCTTTTTTTTGCAAAGTCTACTTGTTTTCTTACAAATGTTAACATAAAAGTTGGCAATTAGTGAGAAATTTTCAATTTTTAGCACCACCATCTGTTCACCATTAATCAAGTGAAATTTTATTCGCCCCATAGATGCAGAGAGAAATCATTCTTAGTTTGTCTGCTCATTACAGCAACCTGTTTACATGCTTTTTTAAAATGTATTGTGTCGGGCGGCCTGCTGTGCAGCGACAGATGGCATTATGGTCCTCAGCGGGGCAGTGAAGAGATGCATGTGGTTAAAGTTAACTGCTAAAACAGATTGAGATTATTTTAATGCAGCTTGTTTAATGTTGTCAGTCATGTGTTTACAGAGATGCCTTTGCTGTTTGAGGC
Source organism: Anablepsoides rubrolineatus (assembly GCA_031762495.1). NCBI lineage: Eukaryota > Metazoa > Chordata > Actinopteri > Cyprinodontiformes > Rivulidae > Anablepsoides > Anablepsoides rubrolineatus. The sequence continues at coordinate 12,328,159 of JARVGW010000323.1, forward strand.
ACTTGAAATGAGGATTTGTGCTGGTGGATTGTCAGAATCTGTTGTTTTGGGCCCGTTGTGCTGTCTGTCACGTTGCATTGGCTTTGTGTGATCTGCGACAGGCCTTTGATTTGGTTAAATTCATTTTGACAGCCTTTGTGCAGAAACTCAATGCTGTCGTGATGATGATGATGTCACTTTCTGCTGGTTCATGGTAAATTATCATTTTCTGGCAAATGCTTTTTTTTTCATTTTCATGAATTTAGCTGAATAATACTGATGCATTTTTGCACATAGATTAAATGAAGTTCAGATCTTTTGAAAATAGGTTCTAAAAGTTATGAATAGTCTTACCTGTGGTAGATAGCTTTTAAAATGACCTCAATTAAAGGAAATATAGTTTAATTCTGACTGTTAGTTTATCATTTTCTTGCTGGAGGTTTCTCAGCCTGGATTGACAGTGACATACTGTAGCTGCTAAAGCTTTTTGCATTTCTAAAAACTATTGAGTTCCATGTAAATTACTGTATAGCGTGAAATCTATTTATTTACCATTATTTAACCAGACAAGTCCCGTTTAGATCTCAGATCTCTTTTTCAAGGGAGGATTGGGCCTGAAGGCAACCTATTGTACATGTTTTTAGGGGTGGGGGAAACCGGAGTACCTGGAGAAAACCCACGCAACCACAAGGTGAACATGCAAACTCTGCACAGAAAGACCCCAGGTCCGAACCGGGATCAAACCCAGGACCTTCTTGCTGTGAGGCGTCGGTGCTAACCACTGAGCCGTCGTTATAAAGAGTTTGGGGGGTAGTACTATACTCAGATCAATATTTTTGCTGATGTATTTTAACTGAAATATCGGTCTCATTCACAAAATGCTTGAGTCCGGAAATGAAACCCCGTCGTAAAAAGCGGTAGCAGCGAGCTTACCTCTGACACTCCTTCGTGCCTCCAAGCGAGCTAGTAACAGATCCAAACAGGCAACATGATGTGAATAAAAAAAGAAACAAAGGCAGTCCTGCAGTTCAGTCATGATAACAAACTAATGACATTAACGTGCGACCGGGCCGCTTCTGGAACAACAACAAACACATCGGCTGTAATGGCTGCCATCTACCGGTGTTCTGTAAAAGTTGGTCTACCTGAAAAAGGTTTCCCCACCAGAGGGGGCGCTGGTGAGACACAGAGGATGAGATTGTTGCTGACTGGGATTCTGATGTCGTTATTACAGAGGAGGAATACCTGAAACTTTTTAATACAGATAATAGTGAGTCTGATTTAGAAGGCTTTTAATTCAGCTTCATCCACATTTATTAAAGCCTCATAGATCTGTTTGTTAAATCACACCAGTTAACAAATTAGCTTTGATAGTTTTTGTTGTAGTTATTGTTATACATTTGTTGTTGTGTATCTTTTAATACATGTTAAAATAAAATTAAAAACTGATACAACAGTCAAATGATCATTTTACTGATATAAAGACTGCAAAGGCTGAAAAATTAGAGGTAGTATGAGAATTACATTTTTTTTATGCTTTTTAAGATAAAAATAGGGGTGGGGGTCATACTATACATGAGATATATCTGGTAATATCAAATTTGAACACAAATTCATACTGATACATGGAAATTGTTGAGCTTCTTGTTCCAAGCAGACTATTTTTAATCATCTTGGCTCTTTTTGCAAACATTTGTATCATTTGGAGGATAATTTTAGGCTATCTTTCTGATATTATTTAAAATATATATATTTGAAAACTGATTCTTTGTTGTTCGACCCACTGAAGATACAGTTTGTGAACTACAGTTTGAGGTTTAATGTTTGTGTGTGAACTCAGTCAAACAACTGATTTGCATTGAAATTCATCCCATCCTCCTCAGAGGTTCAGGCCTCATTCAGAAGTAAACTGTGACGCAGCCAGTGGCGCTCCAAGCTTATCCTCACATAAACACTTATGGATTACCTGTGGTCCATTTGGTTTATAAACACTCTGACAGACAGACTTCAGGAGTTAAGTCACTTCTTTTTAGTCACGTTTTAAGAATAATTTAATCTGCACCTTCCTAATTTGCTGCTCTGAAGCTATAATTGGCTTGTGCTGGACTTGTGCAGTGAAGCAGTCTGGGAACCGGAGTCCTTAGAGACAGAAGAAAGAGCACTTTTCATCTGCCTCAGTTCAAACATTAATGGCCTCTTCAGTCGCCTAATGTTAGCTTTGAAATACAATTCACTCCAATTTCAGTTTTGTTTTCATACAGTTCACAGATTGTGTTTCGAGTCTATCAGGCGTCCATTGTGAGAGCCGTCAATCTGTGTTGCAGCTGCACTTAAAGCCTCAAATCTTTGTTTTGGCCCTTTTTTTTTTAAAAGGTCCAACGATCAGGTGGCAAAGAGTAATTTAACCCTGGAGCCGGTCAGGTTAACTGCTGCTTTCCTTTTCTGCTCTGCTTCAGGTGTTTCTCCATCGCCTCAACCAGTACGCAGCCACCAAAATCGACAAAACCATCACAGAGGAAACCGTGAAGGTAAGGAGGGAGTCGGGCAGGTATGTTACTGTAGAATTGAGACTTGGAACAGCATTCAAGGCAATTGACTTTTACCCTCGATGCTTCGTTAGGCAACCTGAGTGAAAAGTTTGGAAATGACGTCGGAGGCTGAATAAATCTTTGTCAGTGGTGCTTTTTTAACCTAAAATAGTGGCGTTCTGAATGGGGGGAAAGAAGCGGTGGGTGATGCAGGAAACAGCTGCAAATATAATCTATTTATAAATGATTCCGGCTGCAAGATAATAAAAGATGCTCCGTCACAGTGGGAGCCTGTCTCTGAGACTTGCTTACTTTTGGAGGTAAACACGCATTCAGAGGATATTTACTGCACGTCCGTGTTTTGGAATATGTCCCCTCGTGTTATGTTTTGTTTGGGAACATGCTGTGCAGAGAGGGGGGGTGGGTTGTAGATAGCAATGGGTGCAGGGGTTTTCTTATGGCTGTAATGTTGTGGTGAAGCTGAGGGACATCCAGTCTTGCAGAGCAGAAACGCAGTGATCAAAGTGATTTGTTACTGTTTGCTTTGGATCGCTCAGGATTGTTTTAACCACCGGAAAGAGCTCTGTTTTTCCTGCATCAGTTTTAAGATTCTTTATTGAGCTTAAATTTGTCTTTTATTATCAGCACAAAAGCAACAGGAGGGCAGAAGTCAGCCCGACACAAGGGCTAAGTGTTTCCCCAACACGTCTTAAAAATTTCATTTGGTTAAACTTTTCCATTAAAGTCTCTCAAATTTAAGTCATCAATTATCAAAGACTCCTCTGGCGAAGGGGGCTTCTTGTAAAGAAAACCTCCATATTTATCCTGTTTCCACAGGCATTTCTTTGTCTAGCACCACGGACCACAAAACAAAGCAAATAAGTGACTCAAGAGCTGGAACAGAGGGGAAAACAGATTGTTAAAAGTGAGACACGTCGTTTGAGCTGACAGCTCCATGTTTCCCCCCCCTTTTTCTCTCAGGTTTTATTCTCCAACATCGAGGAGATTCTGGCTGTTCACAGAGACTTCCTGTCCATGGTGGAGGAGCTGCTGCAGCCCGAGCCTCACGCTCACCATGAAGTGGCGCGCTGCTTCTTGCACTTTGTGAGTAGATGTGTCGTCGTGTTTTGCAAGCTGAGCTCCACCTCGGCGGGCCTTTTAGATGTGATTTGTTGTGCGAGCTCTTTGTGCCTGTCAAATGCATATCCATCAAATACAAAGTCTAAAAAAACATCTTTATATTTAAGAAACTTGGCGTAATACATGATTTTGTCACATAACTGACATATTATCTTTTACATTTAGATCAGCCAAAGTGAAACAGGAAGTGACATCAAAGGGGAATTCTTTAAGAAAAAGAACTCTCTGGTCTTCGTTTATTGAAATAAAATTATTTGAACTCTGACTCTTCATCTCTCTGATAGTGTCTTAAAATAACCTGAAGAAACATCAGTTCTCTACAGTCTGTGCCTGTTACTTCACATGTGCATAGCTCAACAACTGATAATCTCAACCATTGATTTCTATATATTACTGGATTGGGCATCAGGTGACCTGGGCGTGTTTTGCAAGGGGGACTTTTATGTATTTAGCTAATGCTAACGCTAACCATTGAAATCAATGAGCAGAACCTAGTGCATTGCAAACCAACATTTAATAAATGTACAAATGGCACAAATACTTTGCTCTAAACGGCAGAAATTGTTGCAAGTTTACAAGAGTAAAGGAGATTGTTTCACAGGTAAATAATATGCATATTTAACCAAAATAAATGATTTTAATTATAAAACCTGTATGCTAACATTTAAAAAGCTGCAGTGTTCATGTTTAAGCTTTTTTAGAATTGACTATTTGTTGTGAAATATATTATTTACTGGTATTAAACAAGTAAAATATGGATTTAATGGATTACTAACTAGTTAGACTGCATAATAATTAGGATGTAGACTAGCTAATGACAGAGACAGTAATGTAATGATGAAGCATCAGAAACATAAAATAAATCAGCCCTCATCAAGCTGTCAGACAGGCCAGTTTATTCAGATATTATATTTTCTGCACCTAGTGTTTGTGAAGCTCTTCAATGCATAACAGAGCTCCTGAGTGCACACGTCGATGTTGCTAGCAAAGTGCTTGCATGCCCAATCCAGTAATACGTATCAATGATCTCAACCACGTGAAATTTTTTTGCAACTAGTGTTTGACGTAAAATGTAAAAAAGTAGTCTTTCTATTTATTTAAATGTAGTTTCAGTTCAGTTTATTTATATAGCACCAAGTCACAACATAAGTCGACTCAGACGGTAGAAACGATATGAAGTTGGCCTACAGTAGAAATTTACTCTCTACTGTCCTGTCGTCAGTTACATCATCGCACCTGTGTCAACAGGGCTGCGAGTGCAGAGACACCTGAGCAGGAGGAGTTCGAAAATATTCTGAAAATAAATGAAGAAATATATTGTTTTAAAACACGTACAGAGAGAATAAATCCTCAAAATTTCCCCCTCCAGCTGTAGAAAAGTTACGTTGTGTCCCTCCCTCCTGCTGCACGTCGCGCAAAGCGAAGCATTAACAACCGTAGTTTTTTCACACCCAAGTTTTCGGAGGAAACCCTTGTTTTTGATGTATTGTTGCCCACAGAGATGATAAAAAAAAGATGTGGACGTTCGTTCAGTCATAAATCCATCTTGCTAATGTAACATGCTTCTGCTCAGAGAGCGCAGCAGAGCAGAAGCAGATAAGTTCAGCAGGCAGAAGCTTATTGAATGGCAGGCAGATGTTACGTTTATTTGGCTTCACCGCACTTACATTCCAATTATCTGAAATTGTTTTATGACAGGACTATGTGCACAATTAAGCCCCTTAGGGTCCTGTCACCTTATAACATTTTAGGTAACATTTTTATGTGTAAATGACTAATTTTACTTAAAGTACTGGTTAAAACATCCACTTTATTTTGTTATTGTTGAAAATTTGAGAAATGTTTTTGTTTGTTGTTGAAACCATTTTGCAACATATATAAAACATTCTTTTGTACTTCTGTTATGTTCATTTGCACTACAGCAAAAATTCTGGGTTTGATCATGATTACAGTTTTCTGCAAAATAAATGCTCTAAAAATTACATTATCTTTCCTTTTTACGATAATTTTCTACCTTGATATATACCGTTACCGTGAAGGGATTCAATTTATACTGTGATATGAATTTGAGCTCATACCGCCCAGCCCTATTACAGGCACTTTAAAGGTTAGTATAGCTGGTGTAAAGTCACTAAATGTCCTTTTAAATAGGAATGCTATTTTCAAAATTTTACATAGGGTTATTGCAAGTATGCAGCAGCTCTAGCACTTCTGTTGCAGCCTAGGACAGTCCTGATATGAATATCATAACTTTGTTTTTTATTCTAATAATTGTGTGATGTTAAAATTCACAGCTGCTTAAAAGTTTGCACAAGATTTTACCTGATTTATTTTTAATTGGAGTTGTTTTAAGATACAAAAATTTTTTTGTCCTTGGCCCTGCTCAGACTAGCTTTCAGTCTAATCCTAAACAAACCCTGTTCCTCCAAACCGAGGTCATCCAAAGAATAATCTACAACAGATAACAGATAATTTTTTGCAACCTTTCCCCAGAATCCCACTTAAAATAAAATGAACTGTTGCTTCAATGTGCTCTCTGTGATCTAAAAACCTAACTTTACTCCTGAAAATGACTCTAAACTCCACATGTTGTCAGTTTATCTTCCTGGATAACACATGATGAGACAGCGCACATGTGCAATGCGCCTCATGTGCCTCTTGATATACTGATCCCCACCTCCATATATCACATTTCTTTAAAGCCCATTCTTGGGGCGCACTGACATGTAATAGGTTTTAAAGAGCTGTAAATCAAACCGTCCTTCTGTTGGTCTCACAGCAGCGTCAGTGTCTCTCTTGCCGTCGGACGCAGGTGAAGGAGGGAGATGATCTGGCGGTACAGATGGCGCGGCTGCAGTAGGTTTACGACGAGACGATTTGATTTAGAGAACGGGCAACGCTTCAAAGCTGAGAACGGAAAACTCCCATACTATAACTCCGTCAGAACTGATGGCGTGAGCGCGCAGAGATAAAACGAACGTGGCTCCTTTTGTTCTGAAGCACTGCCGCACTTTTTTAAGTGTTTACTTGGTGCACAAAAGTTCCAAGAATGACTGAGTGACTTCACAACAGAAAGGAAACAGGTCCGGACTCTGGTTCTTAAGGACTCCACTTGTTTCCAGGACAGCAAACATTTGACTTTATGGGTTTGTAAAGTTTACATTTTGGAAAAGATTAATTAAAACAGTTTCATTAATCCCAGCTAACCCTGTCTTCTGTCCTGAGGGGCAGCCGCTCGCCTGAGGACTGCAAACTATTTCTGTTGGTCTGTTGGAGCGAGTGATTTAGAGGCTGTGAGGTCTGGTCTCACTGCTGGCTCTCAAAGACAACGAAGCATGGATGCCACATGAATAGTTTTGGTGGAAAGCTCGCTGGTCGTATATCTGCAAGACAGATGAGAGGATGTGATGAAGGGGGCACACACACCACAAAATACATGATGCATTTCAAGATGAACGAGGAGAATTTCATACTGTGTAATTTACTGAGGAAAAAACAAAACAAATCTGTTGGCTTTGTTCCTTTAAACAAGGTTTTAGTTTTTGCTTTTATTTATTTGTTTTGAGACAAAAAAACAAAAATTAAAAAGAATAAACAAAAGAAAAATCATGTAAAAGTCCGAATTCTTTTCTTTAAAAATGTTAGATCATCTCCCTCTGGTTTGCAGGATATTTGATACACTCCCTTGTTTTTTATTCCCTTTTGCTTTGCTTTGTTGCCATTTTTGTCTGCTTTTCTCACATTGACTTTCTCTCTCCGTCTCCTGCAGAGAAGCCGTTTTCAGATTTATGACGAGTACTGCGGGAATCATGAGAAGGCCCAGAGGCTGCTGCTGGAGCTCAATAAGATCAGGAGTGTCAGAACGTGCTTACTGGTGAGAAAAAGACAGTGGAAACGATCAAAACACGGATGTGTTTGATCCAAACTGGAACCTGTGGTGGACGGTGTGGAAAGCTTGTTCTCTCTGTTCCAGTGTGTTTGACATGTCTGGCCTGATGTGTGGGTGTACTCTCCCTCTTTCTGTCCCGCCACTTCTGCAGACTTTCACTCCCACAGGGGAGCGTCGTGCTGCTAGAACAAAGGAAGAATACATCCTCCCTGCTGGCTCTCAGTCATTTTCTTTCTTCTTCATATCCTCAAAACCGTTGGAGAGCAAACTGTTTACTATCTCTTCCCACTCATTCATGCTTCTAACCTTTTCCTTGTTTGTCCACATCGCAGTGCTTGTGTTTGAAGATGCCGCTTCAGAGAGAAACTGAGATTTGCAGCAGAGTTGCAAACCCAGTTCTTGATTAGCTACCCTTGGTTTAAACACACATGAGATGAGACTTTACCCAACATCTAAAAAGATATCTGGATCTGATTTACAGTTAGTCTGATGGAACAATGTTCATGTTGTTTCTGCATTCACACTGTTGTTTTCTTGTTTATGTCCTTTGACTTTTGAATTGGTTTATTTAACTTTTATACTTTTCAAAATGTTTAACAATATTTACAAAAAATATTTACCCCATAAACACATTCTAATATACATTCTGCTACTTTTATTATTTTGTTACCTTTCTCCTTATTTTTGCTACTTTAAGCTTTTATTTCATTGATCTGCAACCTTTACAATCAAAAAAGCCATTATTATTATTATTATTATTATTATTATTATTATTATTATTATTATTATTATTATTATTATGGCTGACTAACAAAATATGTCTGGAGTTGCAAAATGTACTACAACTGGTGGTCTGTGGACCACTTTGAGTCCTAAAAAGATGGTTTCTGACCAGTGAGGGTGACATTATGCAATAATAATATATAATGAGTTTGAATATTTATTATTCTTTTTACGTTTTAGGACCATATTCATGTAAACAAAAAATACATATAGTTTACATGAAATTTATTCTACTGTATATGTATTTTTGATTATTTATGTTATCTAATGATTTCACCATATTTCTTCTCAGCAACTTGCCTTACTATTCCCAAAAAATTCCAGATGGATTTGAGAAAAAAGACTGGAAGTTGGATTATTGAAGTGGTATCAAACTACTAGCATGATCTAATCACTCTTTGTATTAGGAGTTTCAACCACAGAAAAGCTAAAGCTAAAGCTAGCCTTTTCTGTTGTGGGTATATAAAAAAAATACAACAATCTAATGTTAGTTTTAATCAACTCTTCAAAGAGCCACAGTAGAGAGACCAAAGAGTGGATTATAAACCCCTGTTCTAGCTAGTATTTTGTTACTTAGCTAACATTTTCCCTTCTTTAGCTAACTTTTTACTGTATTTAGCTTTTATTTGGCAGTTGCTACTTTTGTTACTTTTAATTTTTAGCTAGTGATTTGTTACTTATAGATTTTAGTTGGTGTTTTTGCTACTTTTACCAAGTGTTCTGCTTCTTTAGCAGACTGAGGTTTCAGCACCTTTAGTAGTTTTCATTTAGGTCATCTAGCACTCAGTATTCACACTGCATTTTCACAGAAAATTCAATTTTTCTAGTTGAAATTGATTTATATTGTTGACCGTTTAGTGGCTGAGCCTTGGATTGAGGCCATCTGGGGCTCTGGTTACCTTCCAGCCTGCCCCATGTGTTAGTAAACCTCAGGTCTGTGCCCCGTAGGGACCAGGGGGAGAGGACTCACATTAACCTCCAGGAAACCTTTGGCCTTCTGACTGCTACAATGTTTGGTTTAGTGTTTACACTGTAAATTGGGAATGCCTCATCTAAATTTCAGGTGAGAGGGGAAGTGAAAATGATGAGTAACAGCTGACTTTTGTTTTGACCTTTGAACCTACTTTGATCAATTGAAAGCCAAAGACCAGTAAGATGTTCTTGGAGCGTGTTTTTCTCAGATGTTTGAGCATGTCGGCCTTTATAACTTTTATGTTTGTTATGCATTTAATTGACTGTTTTTGATGACTTACAGCAAATGTTGCATTTTGGAGTTAAAGAGCATTCCCACCTCATCAGCTCAGCTAATGTTTGGCCTTTCTTCCTCTCCTTTCCTGCAGAACTGCATGTTGCTGGGAGGCAGAAAAAACACAGAAGTACCACTTGAAGGTTACTTGGTGGCTCCTATTCAGAGGATATGCAAGTACCCGTTGCTGCTCAAAGTGAGTGTGTAAATGCCGTGCGTGCCAGCCATGTGTTCGCAGAGCTGCCACACCCATGTGGCGCTGCTGTAGGGCACCTTCTTCTCCTCGGTCATTAGTTAGGGCTGTCCCGTCCGCTACACATCAGCCTCTCCCTTTTCTAATGAAACGTTGGCCTCGTATTCTGACACGTCTTTGCTTAGTTCAGTCACACCACCGCACTGCAGAAATATCCCATCATCACCTCCCGAGCCCAGCTGTACATTCAGACGTTTTTTGACCAGGCTCAGTCATACCTTTCCTTTTTTTCCAGAGTGGAACTTGAGTGAAACGCTATACGTATTCAAAGGCTCGTTTGATATGTGTGACCGTAGCCGTCCCATCTCATTTATCTTGTTATGATCTATTAATTCACCCAGGCATTCCTTAAGCAGCCACCAGCATGCAGCACGGAGAAGTTATAATAATAAAGGGAGTAATCTGATGCCCAGCCAGTTGAAGGTTTCCAGCTGCCGGAGTCTCCTCCTCTCATTAAGTGACACAGATAGCAATTGGAAGCTTCAGATATATCTAGACAAGTGTAAATCAGTCTTCTGTTAGCTGACACGCTGGTGCAACTCCCTCCTTTTATTTTTGCCAGAGCAACAGTGGTAATACAGTGAGAAGTCACTTGAAGGTGAATTGTGGAATAGATGATGGTTTTTCATGTTTCATCGATTATTTTATTTTTCAGATGACTGATACCTTTTTAAAAGCATTTTCAGCATTTGTCTATGTTGTCTTTACATAAATACATAGGAGCTGTTGAAGAGGACCCCTAAGAGGCACAATGACTACACCCTGGTTCAGGAGTCTCTGCAGCTGATGAAGGCTGTGTGCTCCAGCATCAATGAAGCAAAAAGGCAGATGGAGAAACTGGAGATTTTAGAGGAGTGGCAGTCCCATATCGAGGGCTGGGAGGTGGGCCTTAACCACACTCTACGCTGCATTTTATGCTTTATCTGTGATCTGGTTGCACATTTACAGTGTTGTGTTAGCAGTGGGTTTTTACTAGGGGTGTAACGATACATAAAACTCCTGAGACGAGACACAGTACTGAGTTTACGAGACGAGATTTTAATATTAGTTTCAAGAAAACTTTAAAGATCTATTTTATGCTGCAAAAATGCTTTTATTCTGTTTTAACATTCAAACTCAACTGATATCTTCCTTTTTCTGATTTCTTGAATCTCCTTAGACCTTAGAACAGTGCTTTAACTCTGCATGGCCTTCCAACATCATATAAAAAAATTACATTTACGCAGAACTTTCCAAAAATTCAACATAAATAAAAAACAAAATGAGTAATTATTTCTTTTCTTTATGAACATCGATCAGATCTCTCTCTGCTCTGGTCCAACTGCTTTAGGAAGGGGGGGGGGGGCTCGCTGCTCGCGGAGGAAAGGAGGAGAGAAGGAGAAAAGTGTTTGGAAAGAGCTGTAGCCAAAGCTTCTATAAGTCTCCAAAAACACCGGGAAAAGTCGCTAGATCCAGTGACAAAGTCGCTAAGTTGGCAACACTGTTAGTGAGACAACAGTTACCTCACAACGAGA
>JARVGW010000323.1:12339590-12354790 GCA_031762495.1 Anablepsoides rubrolineatus
TTATGGGTTACAAATCATGTTTTACACACACACAAAATGTATTACCCACACACAAACTTTATTATGCACCCACAAACTATATGAGTCTATTTTCTCTCTATAGTGGTGGAGTGGTTATGGGAGTCGTCCTGGAATTGGAAGGTTGCTGGTTCGATCCCTCGTCCAGCCGTTTCAGTCGTTGTGTCCTTGGGTAAGACACTTCACCTACCTTGCCTACTGATGGTGGTGCCGATGCATAGCACCTTCTGTCAGTGTGGCCCAGGGCAGCTGGGGCTGTAGCTTACCACCATCAGTCTGTGAATGTGTGTGTGTGTGTGTGTGTATGTGTATGTGTGTGTGAACAGGTGAAGTGGACTTAATAAGGCACTATATAAGTTCAAGCCATTTACCATATTAAAACGATCACAAACCGTGTTTCCACTGAAGTTTTTTATGCGCATTTGGAAGTATCTCATAAGAAAGGTTTTATGGAAACAGCACAATTCAAAAAAACCTTCTTAATTTTGCTAAAATGTTTTTACGCTCACTTGAGGTTGTTTTTTGGATTTTCCGAAATAGAGTTAAGGGGATTTTAGGGGTTAAGGGGAGATGAAAAGACATTTGCCGAATAAGTTCTGACGTAGGGAACATTTACATCACATGATTGGTTGTAGCCTGGTTGATTTGATTCAAACCAGTAGATGGAAACACACCTTTTTTTTCTTTTTCTTTTTTGCGACATTTTAAAAGTGTGCTCAAAATTCACATTACAATTGGATGAAAACATGGCTACATTATTTCTAACAACTCTTCTCATCTATAGTTTTACTTTAATAAAACAGCAACTCATTTTGGTAACAACCCCACTTAGTCTAGTTATACAGTAACCGTCTGGTCAGATTTAATCTATATTTTTATATTTTTCTAACCTGAACCTGTTGAAACAGCTATCTACAAGTAAGATTAGTGTTCATAACTTTCCCACGAAACCCCCGACAATTGCTTCAAGGCTTTTTGAATACACAACTGAGATATTTTAGTAGGTTGTTCTGCTGTTAACCTGACCTCTTATGGTGTTTTATTATGAAATATTCTGCAAAAATATAAATAACAACTGTTAAAATCTATCTTGAACCCATTATTATCCAAAGAACTGATGCAAGCGCTGCTCAGTGTCTGTTTAATGTGACAGAAAATAAAGTTTACGAGTTATAGCTGCATCCGGTTGAGCACATACAAACACCTCGACCTCTAAGAATAGTTCAATCAGAAACAGGCTCAGGCGTTGGGTGGGGTGACATCTTGTACTCAACACAGTCTTGGCTGCAGCTCCTCTGCGGTTTCTCCCTCTGCACTTGTATTAATTGTGAACATTACCTCATTCTGGAGCTGGATCCTCTTGTCTGCTCCTCACCAGGCTCTGCAGCTCCAAATGAGATGGAACTGAAGGAGACAGAGGAGTGGGGGAGAAAAAAAAAGAGAGAGAGAACTGAATGATGGCTGCGTTTTGTTTTTTTTTCTGTGTGGGTGTTTGAGGAATGACAGGGGGATTGTGGGATTTTTTTTTTTCCGTTCCTGCTCCTCCGTCCAGGATGGCTGCTCATTAGAGCTGACCTGCTCCACTGCTGGCCACCCTCAGGGCCTCCTGGCAGGTTCACACACACTGCGTGGGAGAGGCAGGGCGATGGCCCGCTGTGGTCACCATGGCGATGACTGCCAGCACTCGCTAGGACGGTGATTGCCAGTTGGTTACCATTGCAAGTGTCTGTGTTTTGTCACAGTGCGCCGTGGTAATGTGGTAATTTTAGACTTAAAGGTAGTAGTTTCCACCCGGTTTTCACCTTGTCTAATTAGTCGTCTTAAACATCGAGCTCTGTTTTGGGTTTGCTTGATTTGGATTCGTTTGTAGCAAGATTTCTTTCATCCTCTACCTTGATTAATGGGATTCTCTGCTTTTGCCATTTATATATTTCTGTCTTGTTCACGGGTTATTATGTCTGGCAGTTGTTTGACTTTTAAAAATGAAAGGCCATACCTTAAAGGAACTCCTGCCACCTTTAACCTCTTGGGCAAACCAGAATTTCCCGTTTTCTATATTTTTTTTAACTTCTGTTAACTTAAGATTTTTAAGTTGAACCTTGACATGTTGGTATCAATAGAAAGCTAAGAATCATCCACCAAACACAGTTCAAACGACAGGCAGTTGAATCAGAAAGTAAACAAACTGTACAAAATGGGATTGTAGCAAATCTGTAAATACATCACAACAAATCTGTAAAGGAAAGATTTTTGACATTTGTTTTAAAGATACCAAAATATGTTGTAAAGTGTGTTGAAAGTTTTTTTTACTTGGTTTTGAGTGAATGTGATCCAACTGAAGTCAAATATAATTTCCCATTATTTTATATAATATATTTGGCGATAAAATAAAAGTTTGCATATTTTTTCAAAAGAACAAACCTTCAACACTGCAAAAACTGTCCATCTAACCAAGTTTTAAAATCTTATATCCAGCCAAAAAAAGTATTTTTGACCTTGTTTTGAGACTGATTTACTCAACAAGAACTGATTGTGTAAGAATAATAAGCTTGTTTTCAGAATGTGTCATATTATTTGTCTTGTTAACCTGAAAATTTTGCTTGGTAAGATTCTTGAAGTAAGAAAAAAATGAGTCAAATTGAGTATTTCAAGAATTTTACCAAGTTAAATTTTCAGGCTTTTTTTTGCTGCTCAAAACAGGTTCGGTGTGAACGTAGCAGAGGTTAATGCCAGAGTTTTAAACTAAAATCATCTTATGCTGAGAAGTGATGAAGTTAAATCTGTTTGGTCAAACTTGGATTCCATGTATGCGTGATCTCGTGCAAAGTTGTGCAATCTGTTGTTGCTTAAAGAATGTGTTGAGGACTTTCAGCTACCACTGCACCAAATTTAGCTCAGTATTCATAAAACTGACTGTGTTATAGACATTATTGCATTTGCTAAGTTAGCTGTGGTAGCCATCTTGCATTAGGTTTACTACAAAAGTTAATGAGTTGTAGATAAAGATCCAATGATTACTTTCTAATGGTTTCATTAGAATTCGTCCAGACAAGAGTTAATGTAGTTCAAAACAAAATTGTTGCCCTCAGAGTATGTTTTAAGGATGACTCTCAGTTTCTAACACACCTAAGTTTTAGCTCGATATCTGTAAAACCGCCTGAGTTATAGCCACTTTTGACTTGCTGCAAATTAGTTTAACATCTGGTCAAGGGCCACGGGAGAGGGGGGAGAACAAAAGAAAGTGTTTAGGGAGAAATCTGAAGACTCAAAAGAGCAGAGGAAGAAAGTGAGAATTGTTCATAGGAAGCAAAAGGAAGAGATGGAGTGAAGAGAAAGAGAGAGAGAGAGAGGAGGTTTTGGCCCTGCTGATGTCTCCTGCAGCAGGAAATGCTTTGCACATTTTTTTTTTTGCCTCTGTGCGCTTGGGAGTTATTTTTAACTCTGAGAGGCTGATCAAAAAGGGGGGTGGGGGTCGGGATGCATAAATTCCCAGGGTGTCTAAGTTAAGGGAAAAGACAGCACACTTTATCATTTTGCAGCAGGAACCCGACTAATATGGTGACCAGGCGAGACGACGCAACACATGGCCTGACTGGACGGGATGTTGTTCTATTGAAGCTATTAACCACCCCGTGTTTTAAAGTCCCGCAGCAATCTGCTCTGAGGAAGCAGGGAGTGTTTTCACAGACCCCTGAGAGAGGGGAACAGGAAGGGCTGGGTTCTGTCAACCCGCATCTGGTCAATGCTGCATGTGGACTCTGAGAGATAAAGAAAAAAAGTTTTTACACTTCTTTGTTTTAATTAAATCTTATTTGTATGTTTCTTGTTTCTTGCCTGTTTGACCCACATGTCAACCCCCCCCCCCCAGGGTTCTAACGTCACGGATACCTGCACCGAGATGCTGATGCAGGGTGTCCTGTTAAAGATCTCAGCTGGAAACATACAAGAGAGGAGCTTCTTCTTGTTTGACAAGCTTCTGGTGTACTGCAAGAAGAAAAACAGGTGTTTATACAATCCTTTGATTTTATCACTATTACTTACAATAAACCTCATGGGATGTAAGGAGCTTAAGTTCACATTAAGTGTTGTTTTAAAGAACACGATTTAAAAAAATACTTTTGAGTTTTTCCCCAATTTGTCTATGTTTCAGCAAGGCAAAAATACAGAAAACTGGCCCTGTCTTCACTGAAGGCAACACTGCAAAAACTGTCCATCAAACCAAGTTTTAAAACCTTATATTCAGCCAAAAAGTCTTTTTGATCTTGTTTTGACACTGATTTACTGAACAAGAACTAATTGTGTAAGAATAGTAATCTTGTTTTCAGAATGTGTCAGATTATTTGTCTTGT
This sequence comes from Anablepsoides rubrolineatus, assembly GCA_031762495.1. NCBI lineage: Eukaryota > Metazoa > Chordata > Actinopteri > Cyprinodontiformes > Rivulidae > Anablepsoides > Anablepsoides rubrolineatus. The sequence goes on from JARVGW010000323.1 coordinate 12,343,958, forward strand.
TAGTCTGAAAATTTGACTCAAATTAAGTCAAAAATTTCTGCCAAAGGAGTAAGAAATTTTTACTTGGTAAGATTCTTGATATAAGAAAAAATTGAGTCCAATCAAGTATTTCAAGAATTTAAAAAAAAGGAGGAAGCTGGGCCATTTTCTGAGACGTCTCACTTTCAGAAAGTAAAAATTCCATATTTTTTCCAATAGTGGCACATTTTCTTAGTTTGAACAATTGATTTGTTTACTATGTTCCATTAGTAATTAAAATAGGTTTATAAGATTTGCCAATCATTGCATTTGTTTTTTATTTACCTTTTTAGGCAACAACCCAACCTTTTCAGTATTGTGATTGTAGAAATGTAAAAGCAATTGATTTAGTTTTATTTTTAACTTGAGTTTAATCGAGGTAGGGATATTAAACACATCACTTAACATTTTATTTTCTGTCAAGTTATCTTTGGCATCGTGCACCATTCTACCTAATGACATGACATTAATTATGAACGGTGCACGTTAAATAGGGAAACTGATTACCATCTATTACTGTGTTTCTGCAAGCAGAACTCTTGATGAATAGCCCGTTTTATGTAAAGTGATTTTTTTTATGCTGCTGTTGCTGCTGCTCCTTACTGAACCATTGATGCAGCTTCTAACAATGCAGCTTCGTCTAATCTAAGTGTTTTGAGCTGCTTTTGGTCCTCCATCACCAGCTGCCACCTGCTTTGATTTCCCTTTATGTTTTGAAACCAGCGTGGTGTTATCGGGTTGTGCAGACAAAAGGAGGTACATTCCCTGAGTGAAGAAGGACAAAGAGGAAAGACAACTAAATATTGTTGCTCACACTCAAACTTCAAGAACGTCCGTCACTTTGATGTTCTTTTTTTAAACCTCTGAATGCGACTATTTTCACTCATGTTCTGTCATTAAATGAATAAACTTTGTCTGTGTATTCATGCATTTTTAATTCGTTTTTTTTTTTTTTTTTGTCAAAGGCGTTTGAAAAACAGCAAAGCATCCACAGAGGGTCCACGCTACCTGTTCAGAGGAAGAATAAACACTGAGGTGATGGAGGTGGAAAATGTGGACGATGGCACAGGTAGGCCACATCATTCTCTCACATCCTCACTTTGTATTGGCAGAGTGATGCTATAGTCATTTGTGGAAACTGTTAGCAGGAAAAGACGTGGAGTTGCGAACTGAATGACGCGATCTTCTTCATAAAACAGCAACAATAAGAGATGACTTCGGCAGTTTGGATGGAGCATGTGGAGGCCTTAGTAGTCTAGTATTTCTCAGAAGAAGGCTCTTCAACCACTGCCTTTTTTGACATCTTATTCAGAAATGACAGTTATTGCCATTTTGGCCAAGCTTTGACAGTAATGTTCTGTATGATTTTTTAGTGATTGCACCAATATGAAAATTTCAGCCAATATTGTGAGTAGGGAGTAGGGCGAGTGTGTAGCCACTGATTGGGAAAGGTCCTGAGAGCCAGGCCTTCTCGTCCAACATTAGTATGTGACCTCACAAATGCGCTTCTGAAGGAATGGTCAAAAATCCCCATAAACACACTCCTAAACTTTGTGGACAGCCTTCCCAGGAGAGTTGAAGCAAAATGGCTGCAAAAGGTGGACCAACATCATATTGAACCCTATGGGTTAGGAATGTAAAAACAAATGCATTCAATACTGTTAAAAACGACCAGACCACTGATATGGCTCTCTACTTCAGTTATTCCTGGCTTCACAGCATTATTATCACTATCATGATCAAACAAATATCGCTTGATCAACCATTTCCTCTCCCGAAACAGAAACAATCGGGAGATGAATATCGGATGTTAATATTGGCCCAATTTTACTTAATCGGACAGATATTGTTATTCTAAAAAATGACCAATATCGGCCGATACCAATGTTAATACTCATGTATCGTGCATCCCTAATGATTTTACATGGTATTGACAGATCTCATATATGTTTTAGCTGATTATCTAAGTGAGGTTTTTGTGTTGACCAAGCTTGATCAGATGTGTTTTCCATCTTGAATTAAGTTAACCTCAAAGGATAATCTATTGATGTACATCTAATTATTACATTTTGAGAGTTTCATCAAAATCCCATCCAGTAGCTCATGAGATATTCTGCTAACAGACAAACACATAAACATACACATAGAGACACAGGAAAAAAACACTGTTGCCTGCGTTTGGCTTTTGAGCAGGAGGCGATAACTAACGTTTAAACAACTGTGGTGGTGTATTCCCGGGACTGGACTGCTGCTGGTTCTCGGCGAACTCGCACGTTTGTGTCTTTTGGCCTCTCGCAGCCACCGATTATCATATATATTTGTAGAAATCCATCTTTTTCCTTTCCAGCAGACGTTAGAGAGACAGCAGAATTCTGTTTCTGCTGAGGGATTGATGGGCTTGGGTCTGGAGCGAGCAGGAGGATAAACACGGTGCAGAAACTCACGGGTGTTCTGCGCCACAGACCAAAGATCTCAGCTTGAAATCCAGGGTGACAGGAGTATTTTAGCTTGAATTCCTCTGTAATGAAAGTGCCTCGACTTTTCCCAGGAACACACTTGCTGCCGGGGGTTGAGACACACCCTCGAGGACATCCATACAGAGGACATGACGCTATACAAGCTTTTAGACATAATTATAATTGATGGAGACGGTGTTTTGCTTTTTGTTACAGGCTCAAATGGAAAAACTAAGGGTTAGCTGTTGGGCATTTAAAATGTTATTTTAGAATAATTCAAATTCTGTTATTTTTTTAACATTAAATTCAACCCTATAATACATAAAATGCCTCAGTGTGGGCATGGAAAATGTGGAGATACTGAGTAAATTCAAGACACTGCCTGTCCCTATTTTGTATTCAGGGAAAAAGCCATATAACACAGAAAGAAAGAGTATAAACTCAAATGCACATTTTCACTTTAACTTCTATAAACCATCAGCCGAAATGATGAACAACAAGTAGCTATTGGCTCCATGGGATTAGTGTAGGAATTGAGCAAATAATGCTGATGGATAGTTCTTCTTCTGCTTGTGTTGGCTCATTTATCTCATTAAAGAAGAGGAGCAATTATCAATGAAACCCTCGATAAGAAGGCTATGAGGTCTAGAAGTTAGAGAAATTAAACTAAAGGGTTTTTTATGCACTCCATACATCAATGCTAATGAATTAAATTCAGCTGTTTTGTCAATTCAGATATTCCTGCGTAGCATCAGAATGTTTCTGATTTTTCTGGTAATAAAAGCAGATTTCTATATTTATTTATTTTTATTTTATACACTGTATACACTGTATCCTGGTGGGGATATTAATTCTCTGCATTTTACCCATCGCACACTTGAACACACATGTGGAGCAGTATAGTTGTATTAAAAAAAAGACTTTATAAAACTTCTACAGCTGAGATTGTGACTGCCTGCTTCACAGCTGACTATCACAGCAGCGGAAACATCGTGAACAATGGCTGGAAGATCCACAACACGGCCAAGAACAAGTGGTTCGTCTGCATGGCCAAGACCCCCGAGGAGAAACAGGAGTGGCTGGAGGCCATCATGAAAGAAAGGGAGCGGAGGAAAAGTAAGGAACTGCTTGGGTTAATCTGCATCAATTTGAGTGATGTTTGTGATGAAAGCTTAAGTATGTTGATGTTGAAAGTTTTTTTAGCATAGTTTGATATTTACATGATAAATGTTTCATAATGTGAACCATTAACCCCATTTAAGACACTAAAAAGTACCCCAAACTGTTAGGCAGATTTAGAGGAAATGAACTTTTCCCTGTTCAGAAGGGCCTAGGAGTTCAGCACAAATTAACTCTGTATTGACGAGCAGTTGTCATGCAGCTCTCGTTCCTCCTCTGCACAGGCCTGAGGCTCGGCATGGAGCAGGACACCTGGGTGATGGTCTCAGAGAAAGGAGAGAAGCTCTACAACCTTATGACCAAAGGAAACCTCATCAAGGACCGAAAACGCAAGCTTACCACTTTCCCCAAGTGCTTCCTGGGAATGTAAGGCACTGTCCACACTTGCGTAAAGTAGCTTTTCATTAACTTCAAGATGTTTTACAAGTACTTTTTAATAAGTTGCAGATTATTCAAAGGCAACTACCAGGAAATGCAAATCAGACAGATTTGAATATAAGCCTTAAGTTCTAAATCTGTTGTGTGTTTTTACTTTAAATATTTGTACATCTTTTTATCTGATGATGGCCTTTTAGAGCAGGGGTGTAACGGAATTGATGCAATCCACCATAAAGTGACAACAACAGACAAAGTTATTTTATTGTAGTGATTAATTTGACCTATATGTAGAAAATGTTACATCACATCATGGATCAGATATTGATCAGATGCTGCTGCTGACTGATCCATGATGGGATGTAAATGTAACATTTATAGGTCAAATTAATCTGTTTTTGTCACTTTTGCGGTGGATTGCATCAACTCTGTTACATTACAGAAGGGAAACTTCACCAAAGTGAAATGTAAATCTGTGGATCTGTGTTTGATTACTCTGGCTGGCTTTCTCAAGGACCCGGATGTGTGACACAAAAATCTGAATTTTGGAACTGAAAGTGAACGTAGTCAAACTGAATTTTTAATAAACCAAAATACAGTTTTCAAATTTAAAAAAAACACCCCAAAGCCTAACTGGACATATTTGTGGCAACGTTACACGGCATGGTGGTTTGGAATGGGGAGTTGCTTTCTTCTTTTGGTCCACGCAGACAACACAAGATCTCTTGTGGTCTAGAGAAGGAATGGATCTGTCAGCTATAAAATTTGAAAGGATCAAACACTTCAGTGTGGTCATCTGAATGAGTTTGAAGGGATCAAGTGGTGAGAAAGCAGCTTAGAGAAACTCCCTGTGCCTTACGTACAACACCTGGATGACCTGTGGGTAAGAAAAATAAAATAAAAATAATCTCTTGCTTTGTACTTTCCCTGCCCTGATGACTCTGGAGCTGATTACACGTGGGCGTATTTGTTAAGTGAGGAACAGCATCGTATATCTTTAATGAAAACCACATTGCCCACGGCTTTAACTCAGCCCACTCCTTCTATTGTGAAACGTTCTGCCTTCGTTCTCGCAACACGCCTCCTTCCTTACTTTTTGACTTTACTATTTAGGTCTTTGGGCCATTTCTGGGTGTCCAACTCCTTCCCCTTTACATGGCACGACATTTTGGGGGGTTATTTTCTGCAACAGAAACATATGTGAAAAGAAAAAAAAAAAAAGCGTGACAGCTACCTAACCAGAAGTTCTCATCTCATTTTAAACCTGAAACAAAAATGTTCTTTTTTATCTTTTCTTTTTTTGTGTGTAATGTCATCTTCTCATGGCAGCTGTTCGTGAAAAACCCCGAGGACTGACTTAAAAATGTCACCTTTAGCGCTGACGACCGCCTTTTAATTAGAGCATAAAATAGCTCAGGTAAATATAATAGGGTAGTTACATGATTTAACCTAGAGCAACTGTTGACGTTGTTGGTAATTGTCTTTATTTTATTGTTGAAAGAAGAAAAGGCTGCCACTGTTTGCTTTTGTAAAAGTTAAACTACTGCTAATAATGTGCTCAAACTCAGCTTGATGCTGTTAAAACAGGTGACTGGCAATGCAAGATGGACAGTTTATTTGTAAAACTAAGAAGTTTATTTTGAGCTTGTGAAAACTCCAAAACTGTTTGTTTTTGGAAATTTTAATCCAGACACGCAGTTTGCTAAATTAATGCTAATGCCTTGTAGTGGTGCAACGGATCACTCGCCACGGTTTGGAACGCATGGGTACCGCGGATTGTGTTTTTCTGTATCCTCTGTTGAGCTGAGCAAAGATGTCAAGGATTGATAGTCAGATTGGTCTGTCTCTCGCTCTGACAACGGGATAAAATGTCCCTTTCAGCTGAACTCTGACACCGAGCTGCCTCCATCACGGGCCTGGAAGTGAGCTTCAGAGAATTCCAGTGGTGCTCCTCGCTGTGTTTGTTTGGCTTTAGTGGGGAGAAAGGATTTCAAGGATGTAACCAGATAGACTGCTGCTTTGTTCACCAGTTCTCCATGACCAACCCCCACACTTTGTTTTGCCTTCATGCTCTCTGTCAGTCCCTCTTTTTCTCAAAGAGATGAAATCAAAACTGATCTCATTTAGCCAAAATGTCAAATGATGTTTGTTTTCTCCTTCTTGTGTTTTCCATCAAGTAATTCCCAAGATCTGGTAAAATATTTGTATTTGGTTTTGCACAGTTAAGAAAAAGTGAAACTAGACAAACACAAGAAGTAAAGTTTGCTGGTTGTTTTGTTAGATGAGCATAAAGAAACCACTAATTTAAAAGGCTACGAAATTTAACTGCAAAACTTTCTCCACTGATATTGATGTTGTGTTGGTGGGTTAACTAAATGTGTGATTGTTGGATGAATGTAGCCTCATCATACTGTCCTGTTTTTATTTGTTCATACATTTGCACTCCACTTCTGCACACTTTGTGCTATTTAGGCTATTAATTTATCAAAACATACAGCTCATTCAGGAGCTGGATGCTCCCAGTTTCAGTGTTGTGTTTTTCTTTTCACCAGTGAGTTTGTGTCCTGGCTGATGGAAATCGATGAGACAGGCAACCAAGAGGAAGGCGTTCACCTGGGTCAAGCTCTGCTGGAAAACGGCATCATTCACCACGGTCAGTTCTCTTTTATTTCAAACCATTTGTCATCTTTTTGCAGCAATGGTTCTAAAAACAAATTGGTATCAAAACTGATCAAGCTGTCAGTTGATGCAAAATTAAGATGAGGGGTTAGAAATAATCATTTCTCATCTAAATCTCTGTCTTGTTTAATTTCTATTTTGTAGTTTTAGGATTCATTCTGTGCACTCAGACCAAATGTTGCACGCTGCCTACATGTTACTGTCATACAAAAAGTAGGACCAAAAAAGTCAAGCAGAAAATTTTAAATCGCTCAGAGACACGATATTGCTTCCTCACTTTAAAAATGAAATTGGGTTTTAAAGCCATTCCTGACAGAAAAGGAATAACTCCGGGCCCCTCTGAGCTCCCTTAGTGCATTTAAACATCCCCATGAGAAAAACGGAGGAATATCTTTTCATAAGAACCTTTAATGGAACCTGCATGGTTGCAGCCATGAATACAGAGCCAACCTATTACCGCTGGAGGGTCCACGTAAAAGCTGCCTAAAGCCAGTGAGGCATGGAGCTCTGAGCTGCTGCGTTATCTGTGACAGCTTTGCACGAGGCTGGATTCTTCTTCGTGTGTGAAAACCTTGTTTCTTTATGCAGCCCCGCTTGACTTGAATATAGTTTTAAACCTCTTATACTTTGGAGTTTTAAAGCCAGACAATCAATGCCCCCCCGGCACATTGCTTGAGTCATTTTTTATTTATTTTTTTATTTTACAAAAATGTTTTTTTTTTTTTGGTTTTTGATCTGCAATTCTTCTTTTTTTTTCTTTTCAGTCACAGACAAACACCAGTTCAAGCCTGAGCCCGTGTTGTACCGCTTCCGCTTCGATGATGGCACCTATCATCCGAGAACTGACATGCATGATGTCATAGCCAAGGTAAAGGTGCTGTAGTGGAGATCAGTTCAGCTGAAACCATATTGTAGAAACACAATCCCAAAATAACAGACATGTCCTTTTTTAAATCATTTTTCAGGGTGTTCGGCTCTTTTGTCGTCTTCACAGCCTCTTCACTCCTGTCATCAGGTATATGTTTTTGTGTGTGTGTGTGTGTGTGTGTTTGTGTGTGTGTGTGTGTGAGGGGAGGGGAGGGGGGTATTCTGTAAAATGGACTTTTTTGAGCTTTACATCATGTTATAGTAGATTGTTGCTTTGACTCATTTATGTATGTTTGAGAAACCCTTTAATCTCCTGTAGCCATGTGGAGCTGCCTAAGCACTTGCTGGTACAAAGCTCCACCTATTTACACAAAGCTCCTCCCTGGAGCCGAGATCCCGCCCCACAGAATACCCCTCCCTCGAAGCATTGTTGTGAAGATGTGCTGAAGTGGGAGTGTCTGAAATGGTAGGAGGTTCAAAAGGAGACAATTTTAAGGCGTTTAGACAGACTGTGATGAAAAGTCAAATGTATTTATGATATAAACAGCATTTTCAGAAAAACTAAACCCCTCCCTTGAATTAGTTTTTCACTTTTCAACTATAGAGGTGCGGCTTCAGTCACGTGTTGTACATTTTATATGTTGTATGGCATTAATCATGTGCGTCAAACAACAAAATTCTAGTTTACAGCTCAAAACAAAAATACTATTTTTAATAAAAGTAAACTTGGTGCCTTTTGTCTTTTTTGGTGAAAAACATTTAGACACCTGTATACAGAGTTTTATAACTAGTAGAAACATTTTAAAGCTGAAACATCCTATAATGTGCTTTTAAAAATACAAAGTAGATTTTTGTTTTTCTCAGGACCTCCACTCACATGTAGGGTAAAAGATTTAACTCATTTTCAGGTTAGATTTAAAAATAAATTCTTGCCTTTTAATATAGATTGTTCAGAATGTTTTCACCCTGCTAATGTGTTTTACCACACGCACTCAAAAAGACTCTTCTCCACGTTTTAGTTTGATCCAATTACTCCAAAACCTGAAGTGTTTCTGAGCGTTTATTGTGCCACCTCTCAGTCTTTTTGGTGTTTGTGTCAAACCTATTGATGTATAGCTCTTGTAAGGACACTCGAGTTGGATTTTTTATCATCAGCATAGCCGCAATTTAACTAAAAGCCCAACACAATACAATGACAGAGCCTGGGAATGCCAGAGTTTAATTGGAGCAACCAGCTTCTGCCTAATTAGGTGGAATTTTCTGGCAGGGCAAGAAGAGATGAGACAAAGAGCGGGTGTAAACTACGCAGAAGCCCCTAAACATGTTTTCTGTAGATGTGTCCAGTGCAGGGGATCTCATCTTGTTGTTTTAAATGTTTACTGTAGACCGAACACTGAGGAGATTGGAGAAGAGATTTTAAGTTTTCTAACAAATGAAATGTAAATCTACATATTACAAATCAAACACAATTGTTATGATTGATGAAAAAAAAGACATTTGAATTTAGCTGTTTTTCATTACTGAGACAACTCAGTATTTATTAGTGTACAGAACCCAAAATAACAAATAATCTGTTTTATTTTAGTAATTTCTCAGGGCTGAGCAGGTGATTAAAGTGTGAATTTTTAGCTTCATGTGTATAATTTATTCCCGTTTGTGCTTGAAAGTACAATTAACTACAACCCGATTCACAAAATGTCAAAGCAAACTTTTTTTTGGTTTGTTTTTGTCCACGCAGCATGTTAAAAATCCACCACTCTGACCTTTACTTTCTTCACTCCTTAAGATGCTGTTTCCTCACCCCCGACATATGGCTGCCCACTGGGCCGATGTTTACCCCCATTTTTCACTCTGACAGCCTGATTTTTACCCGACTCTGAATCCCCTGGTCCATCTGGTTCTTGGTATCCCATTCAGGAAAAATGCAGAGAACCTTGTCTGGTCAGGGTAGAGACAGTTCATCATGTCTCGTCAACTTTGCCATCTTCAACAGAGACAAACACAAGCTGCCAAATGCCCTTACATAACAGAATGTGTCATTGTGGGGGAAGCAGGGCAACTTTTTTCATGCTTCATGTTCTGAAGAGGACCAGACCGCTGAGACTGGACTTTAACTTGGCCCACAAGCCTTGTTTGACTCGTCTGACCTGTGTGGGATGGAAAGCTGTGTGTGTGTGTGTGTGTGTGTGTTTGCATGTGGTGAAAGCTGTGGAGTAGTGTAAGTCACGGCGGTTCAGGACTTTCCCGGCCCGGCAGCTCAGGCCCCACTGCGTGTCCTCTGAGAGGCCCCTGCGTTCATGGGAAAGTCACGGCTCCGTTTTCAAACGGCATTCTCGAGGTCTGGCGATGTGTGTGTGGCGGGGCGCCGTAACACTGAGAACAGCGACACCATACCAGCCGTGCTCCGAGGAATGTTGCTCTGTTGTCACCAAACCTCAGGAACTGACTTAGATAAATTACACGACCGCCAGCAACAAAAAAAGTAGCCGTGCGTTGTTGACAGCAGAAATTATGAGTCCTGCTTTAGGCATTGTGTTTAAATAGACCAGGCAATTACTCTTCTACATGTTGACTGTCTCATATTACAATGACATTAAACAGTTTAAGATTCTCTATAAATAGATTCCTTTCATTGAAGTTTTCTGCTCTTGTACCTCTCCAGGGATAAGGACTATCATTTGCGGACCTACAAATCAGTGGTCATGGCTAACAAGCTTATAGACTGGCTAATAGCACAGGTAAGACCTTAAACTGCCCTAAAACTCTGTTAACAACACCGTCACCTTTGACTGCCTCAAAAAATAAATTGCAACAAAGATTGGCCAGATAATAATGGTACAGGGTAACACTGCACCACCTGTGGGAGGGGCCGTAGGGGTCGGGTGCGATGTGTGTTGGGTGGTGGTCGATGGCGGGGACCTTGGCGGTCTGATCCTCGGCTATAGAAGCTGGCTCTAGGGACGTGGAATGTCACCTCTCTGGTGGGGAAGGAGGCTGAGTTGGTGTGTGAGGTTGAGAGGTTCCAAATAGATATAGTTGGACTCACCTCGACGCAACACTCTGGCTCTGGAACCAGTTTTCTTGCGAGGGGGTTGGACTCTCTTCCACTCTGGAGTTGCCCATGCTGAGAGGCGCTGAGCAGGAGTGGGCATACTTATTCCCCCCCATCTCGGTGCCTGTATGTTGGGGTTCACCCCGGTGAACGAGAGGGTAGCCTCCCTCCGCCTACGGGTGGGGGGACGGGTCCTGACTGTTGTTT
>JARVGW010000323.1:12359290-12376255 GCA_031762495.1 Anablepsoides rubrolineatus
GGCTTCAGCCAGGACACGCAGGGGCGTGGTTTCCCATACTGATGTGTTGTACCGAGTGAATCGACTGAAAGGGAACAGAGCCTCTAAATAAGGTCTGGACTTGCCAACTTATTTGGTGGTCTTCATTTTCCTCTGGGTCAGACTCTGGCTCCAACAAATAAAATGTTTCTGCGCAGTTATAAATTTGTAGAGTTGTAAACGCCTCTATCAAACAAGAATGGACCACTCTGGAAGCTGGAGGGGGGTGGGGTTTGAAGTGGCTCGTTCGAATTTAAAGAGACAGCCTCAAAACGGGTTGATCTGAGACACACCTCAGAAAAGGGGCGTGGCTTGTGGAGTTACAATAAGGAGGAATTCCGACCAAAGCATTGCAGTTCCACTTTATAGAGACCCCAACTGAATTATTTAAATGTGAAAAAGAAGGATTTAAAAGCATGCTTTATTTTATAGGTTTGCTAATATCATGTAGTGTTTATGGGTTGACATTTATTCATAACTTGGTCTCTTTTCTCAGTGTTGGAAAAGAGCGAATTCAAGGATGAGCCTTTGTTGTTCCGTTTCTTTGCTGATGAGGAGATGGAGGGATCCAACACTAAACACAAACCGATGAAGCACGATTTGAAAATAGTTGAAAATGTCATCACCAAGTCTCTCCTGGTGAGTTGTCTTTATTTGAACAACTTTTAGTTCTTTTCGTATGCTAATGTATGCTGTAATTTGCTCACAACCTGAACTAAAGAAAACGCTCAGTAAATCATTTTGAAACCCACAGCTGTGGCATGAAAAAAGAAATGATAACCCTGCAAAAGTCCATTTTACACCAAAGTAAGCAAGAAAGGCATTCTTTTCAGAGGAGGGAGAAAAATGCTACAATATCTGCTCTCTGTCTGTTCCTATCTTCATGTGTTGTGTGTATGTGTTTGTGCTCTGTGAAAGTGTCTTGGTAAGCTGTCTTAGAATCTTGCTGATGCCAAAGGTGGGTTTTTTTCCCAGATAAGACCAAGTGACGGAAGCTATGGCTTTACTCTGGAAGAAAGAAACAGAGTACCCATCATCAAATCTGTGGAGAAAGGCTCCCCTGCTGAGGTGAGATTCATGGACAATAAAGAACACCGGTCAGGCCCATCAGTCCCCTATGCACAACCATTTTATAAACTTTTTGCACATAACAGAACAGTTGGGTTGCTTGGTTTGTAGTTGGAAGTTGACGTTGAAGTATTTAACTCGAGAAGAACAGGTAATTAGGACAACAGAGATAGTAGATGGTTCTACTGTACCATTTTCTACAGCACATATCAGGTGGCTAGCTGGATTAGCAAAAGAGAATCATAAGGATACTTAGCTGGAGTCATGGAAGTTCATGAGGCAACATTAACTAAGGTGCACAGTGGATGGTAAATGTTATTAACTGAAACTAAAGCATCATTAGTCGCAGAGGAACTGAAGTACGACAGGCAAAGTGGGGCAAATATGTCCTGAAAATTCTTCTAATGTTCCTCAGTTGCCTGGAGTTAAAGCAGCTACTTTCCACAAAGACGTTCCCATTGCCCTGATAAATCTGTGATATTTTTTGTGTTCACTTTGTAGTAAAAGCTAGCTTAAAAGGAGTCATATATAACAATAGAAAATGATTGCTAGGAGCACCATCTTCAATCAAAACAAAGCTGAAACTGAAAGTTAAAAAAAAGCTGGTAGTATTCTCTTTTTTTCTTTTTTCAACAAAACAGACCAGAATATATCGTTTTATCCTCTTTCGAATGGAAAATACTTGTCATCATTTATTTAGTTTGAAAATCATGGAACTTTAACTATTTTAAGGCACTTCAGGCTCTAAACATGAATATTTTTAAACTGTGGGAGGAAACTAGAGTACTTGGAGAAAACCTGTACAAACATGAGGAGAACATGCAAACCGGGCCCAACACAGAGCTTGAACCCAGGACCCTCTTGCTGTGAGGCAACAGCGCTAAGCACAAATCCATCATACTTGCAGTTTTTGACAGATTTAGTTTGTTGGAAAGGGGACAGGAAATTATTTTGATGAAATGATGATCAGTTTAGTTTGAATGCGGTAATCTATTGTGTGTTTTATTTAAATTAAACAGAATCCAACTGTGATGGTGTGTGCTCTTATTTTTGATTATATTGTAGATTTCAGTTTAGAAAAACAATAACTTTTCTTATTCTAATATTGTCTATCATAAGATGGCTGGCCTGGAAGTGGGGAAGAAGTTGTTTGCCATAAATGGAGACCTGGTGTTCCTGCGGCCATTCTCTGAAGTGGAAGTTGTCCTCAGGCAATGTTTCAACAACAAGGGACCCCTTAGGGTGTTGGTCAGCACCAAGCCAAGAGAGTATGGCAGATCTGTGCGTGCACAGTTGCTGTCAGATTTGAAATGAACGCACATCCTCAGTACATTTCCTCTTTCCTCTCTAGGACGATAAAGATCCCCGACTCTGCTGATGGGTTGGGCTTCCAGATTCGAGGATTTGGCCCCTCTGTGGTTCATGCTGTTGGAAGAGGTAAAAGATAGCTGTCTGGCTTCATCAGCAAAAGACTTCCCTTTTGTTATTGTGACACAGCTGGCAGGCAGCTCCTACATCAGTCTTGTGGGGGGGATTGCGTGACTTGGCTGTGGCGTAAAGTGTCACAATGATTTCCATGCACCTATTCAAGTTTTTCTTGGTGGATCATTTATTTTCTGTGCAATTTAAAAGCCTTCTGCATTCTTCAATCTGAGTCCTGCTCTCTCTCCTTCCAGATTTGAGCTTGTTTAGTAGTGCTGCTATTAGAGTTGGCACAAAATAAGCTTCAATCAAAAAAAAAAAAAATCAATAGCCTTCTCTGGCTTTTCTCAGAGGAATTTGATCTTGTTTTTTTCTTTTTCTTTAAGCAACCAAAGTGGGATAGTGGGGTGGAGAAGTTCTGAATATGCACTTGTAAGTGCACGGTATATGTGTGTGTGTGTGTGTGTGCAAGTGTTTGCTTGATGATGCTGTTTCTTGAGAGCCCGCTGTGTGTTTAAGTAGCTGCACTGATCCTCAGAGACAAAGCTCATAAAGTAGGAGGTGTCTAATCCCTCAGATTTTCACAACAGCTTCTGTCTCTGGTGTTTTAGGTCACCAGGAGTGGGTAATACCAATTAGAGACAGAAACCGAACTGAGGCTGGATGTACAGAGAACCGTTGCTTATATCATCCATCAGGTATAATTGCTTATGCTTTTAGGAGGTTACAGAGGAACTGGAGGTAATCTCAGCCAAAATCTTAAAGTCAGGAAAACATGAAGATATCCTCCAAATGTTGGATATCTTCATCTTAAACAATAAAGGATACAATGCAAAATATGATGCAGAGAACCAGGTACAGAAAATGGATGGATGATACACTGTAGTTCAATACGTTTTAGTACAGAATTATATAATACAATAAAATTTTATGACAGATTAAAGGTCATAAAAAGCAAAATGACTTTTTTGAGCTTTATTATATCATGTTATATTATTCCCTTGTAGGAAAATCATGTTCAGTATATTAGAAGTTGGAATAAGTTTGCAGGAAACCAGTTGATTTCTTCTAAAAATCTTAATTCAAAAATCTGACTCCATTTAGACCCACAGTCAGCCAGCAGCAGCTCTGTGAGCGTGAAAGGCCTTGGGTCTTATCAGAACCAAAACAATAACATCCCCTCTCAGGAGCCCAGCATCTGTCCCAGGCTGATCTAAGAGAAGACTGCATATTATGTCAGACCTTAGAATGGAACCCAACTTTGTTTATACTACAGAGAGGCTCTCGTATTGATAAGACACACTGACTCTGTTCATCTGTTTAAACCATATGGCTGCAATGATCACAAAGTTTAAAATACAAGACTAGATCTTAAATTCAGTTAGTCGCAAAATTTCCTTCACCCTCATCGAAAACGTACCCAGAGTGTTGCTTCGACTCATGCCTGTTTGAGAAATCCTTGAATCTCCTGTGGCCATGTGGAGCTGCCTTTAAATGGTACAAAGCACTGCCCATTGTACATACTCAGGGTCTCCCCCACACAGCTTCACCAGGCTACTGGCAGCAACAATTAACAAACACCTGGTGAAACATGTAGTATACATTTATCTAACCAATGTATCAGTTTTTACATCAATGTTTTAGTAATTTGTTTTTTTTTACGTTCAGCTGAAGTAGAGGAACAAAAGCTGAACATTTACTGTATGTCTTTACAGTTACTAGACCGCATCCTTATATATGTTTCTCATTACAATTTGAGCATGCATGGTGAGCTCTTAGGTAGAGTGAAAAAAATAATAATGGAAATATTTAGTCTGTCATGTCCTTCCTCCTGAAATCTGTAAACCTTGAAGTTATCCTAGGGTTGGATTCATGACTGGTCTTGATGAATAACTTCCCTCCTCGGCTCATAACATTCACACACACCTACACACATACACACACATCGTTTTTTTCTATCCTCATGGGGGCTTTGCACTGACTTACATTCCTTTACTGGCCTTTTCCATAGCCTAACCCTGACCCTTTACCCTAAACCTAACCACCCCAGTACATACTTAACCCTAAACTTAGCCTAAACTCAATTTACCTAAGCCTAATCCCCCACTCAAAGTTGATATCCGTACTTGAGGGGACAAGGCTGCGTTTGTCTGGAAAATGGTCCCTTCTCCCAACCTGTTAAAAAACAGGAAAGAAAGATGTAAATACTGAGAAGAGAAAGGAACGTTACCTCAATTTTATGTGCGGAATCTGGACAATGGAATTGGGATACATATTTTCACGTCCTTGGGCTTCTCACCTGCACAGTCATGCCTGCCAGGTCTTGACCTTAACACAATTTCTTTCCCTTTTTGCCTGCTTTTCTGTTTCACGTCAGGCACGGTGGCTGCCACCGCCGGTCTCCACCCGGGCCAGTGCATCATCAAGGTAAACGGCATCAACGTAAGCAAAGAGAGCCACGCCAGTGTCATCGCTCATGTCACCGCGTGCAGGAAGTACAGGCGACCGACCCAGGTGAGGCAGGAGAAGAGGACAGGATTAAATCATCGTGACACTTGAAGATTTAAATTTTGCAGGAGTTTTACTCATACACAACAGACCACACATGTCATTTTGAGCAAAAAATATATTGAATTTTGTTTGTGTTTATTGTGCTTAGAGTGACCAGATTCAGGCCTTTGAATGAATGCTCACTGGTGGTGACATTTTGAACTGTGAGCTCATTGATCTGTTTATGTGATTGCATTGAGAAAACGTTAGAGACTACAGATGTACAAAAGAGCAAATAAAGAGGAAATAAGAATTGGTTATAAACATACCAAACAGCCCTCCTGGCTCCTGTTTACTATTTTTTACAACTCTATTTTTATTTCTTTTGGGTAATTACTCAGAAATAAAAGTGGTTTTTGGCTCCTGCAGCGCTGACCCCTGGCACCTAGTGGTGGGCTTGATGTGGGAGCCTGGTAGATGACAAAGCAAGGTGGTAAAGGTTCAGGAAAAAAGGTGGTAGGCCAGACAGCTTATTTTAATCTGAGCGAGTGGTTGAAAGCAGACAAATGTAGGAGGAGAGAACAGACTCGGGCCACCTGTTAAAGGTGGGAAATGGTAAAAAATAGTAACCCCCAGGGTGTGTGCATGATTATAATTGAACTCAAGTTTGGACTCTGAGCTTAATGATGCACTACGACTTAGAATAAAACATGACTCTGGTGTGAACACAGAGGAACAGCACTCTTTTTCTCATTCGCTATGTGTTCGTGTGTTGGGGTTGTACACAGGAAAACCAGGCACAGTGTGTAGCCTTGGCAGAAAACTCTGTGTGGGTTTGGGTGTGGAGAGCAGACACACACTCAGAGACACACACACAGGCTTGTGAGGCACGCTACAGTGGCTTGATTAGATTGGCATGGGCTTGTTTTTGCAGTCTCACTTTGCTTCCATGTGTTTGTGTAGGCTTTTTGTTGTAGGCTCTGCAAACAAACTGTGACACTGAACACCGCAACTGGGTAAAATGAGCTGAACACAACCTTCAGCTGAGTTCAAATACTTTTATTATTTCATGTTGCCATGAAAGATGAAGCTCTCAGAAAGAAACCATTGGACGTACATCCTTTTTGAGTCAACCTGATTCAAGATGGTCTCCACATCTTATCAAAAGAGAAATGTTCAGAACTCGGTCAGAACTTTTTATCAAAGTATAGTTGATTTGGTTCATAAAAAAATCACTGATTACTCAGGTTTATAAAGATAACTAGTTCTGGGTTTCCCAGTCTGCTTTGTTACAACATGACTTGGTTATGGGTTCGTTACTACATTTCTTACAACTAATCAATTTGTATGTAAATTGGAAGTAAGATTTAGAAAATTACACAAGGCGCGCCACTTGAAATCCTACCAAATAGGCTAAGGCTGGCCCTGGTCACCACAGGTTATCAAATTACGCAAGAATAAAATGGCCATACCTTATTGAATTTTACAGAAATTGAGCTAAAGTTTTGTGTGGTAGTAGCTGAGACCCATCTTCAAGCGCTGAGAGATCAATCAAGAACTTTGTTAAAATCTTTGGAAAGAGGTGGGAGTCGTTCATCCCTTTAGGATATCTTAGTTTGATTTTTTAAAAACTATATCAGTAAATAGGCTATTTGTGAATGACAAGTGATTTTTTTAGGATATGTGGTATGATATTTAGGGACATTTTTTATAGTAGGCTGACACTGATTTCAAATTTTTGTTGACTAATATTACTTTGGAAATCAAGAATGGTATTTTTCTTCCTTTTTAAATTTATTTAACAGGGACAATGCATACAACAGATCAAGTCTGTAACTGATGCGTTGCACAAAGATTATATAGCTACAGCTAATTTGCAACTCCAGTCCCTGGTTGGGCATTTCTAAACAAATAAAATACATGCAGTTTCTGCATCCATATACACTAAAAGCATGTCTGCCAACAAATTCATAAAATCAACCAATACAACTTACAAATTCCTGCAGTAAAATTTTTTTAAAAAAATCATACACAGCATTAAAATTTATAAAAGTTAAAATTCTAAAACAAAACAGTTCAAATAACCTTAGAATCTCTAAAATTAACCATACACATCCTCAGGTACCTCTCCATCCTCCCACATTAGCAAACACAATAAAAATAATCAGTACAACACCAACACATACAGTCCCACAAAGACTGTTCTCATCATTAAATCTAAATACTAAAATAATCACATCTTTGGTTTTTCTTTAACCAGGATTTAGTCATGTGGATGAATTTTTTTAATTCAAATGTAGCTTTTATTTGCAGAGGCAATAAGTTCCATAACGTTGTGCCTTTGTATGAAAAGGTAGTTTGACTAAAAGAGGTTCTACATAGTTATACAGTTCTGTTGTAATGATCCTCTAGTATCCTGATTTAATCACGTTTAATATGATTAGCTGTAACACCAGAGATCCAGCAGGACACTTTAGAATAAAATGTGATTTTTGTAAGCAAATGTACACACTGGGAATGTTTTATACTTCGTTAACTGTGCTATCTAGTCAAATGCTAAACAGTTTAGAGGCTTTTGTTTACATACTAATATTTTAAATAATTATAATATTTTTTTTGCAGCAAGACACCATTAAGTGGGTATACAACAACAGTGAGAGTGCCGAGGAGGAAAACCGGAAAACTAACCAGAAACCCACCCCTGAGGAGAATGGAGACGGCTTTGAGTGCAAAGTAGAAGGTGACCACACAGAAACACTCCAACCATTTGCAAAAGAAAAAACAGTCAAGATGTTTGTGGATGTAACATGCTTGTTCACAGGAAAATGCAGCCTTTGCCGATAGGAAGTGAGATGCAGCTCCAAACAGATCTCATCTGGAATGTATCAGTCTGAAAACAGCCACCTCCTCTGGCTCATCAAGTGTTAATTCCCCCCAACAATTTATAGATCCCAACGAGAGAGTAAAGCAGGAAAGCAATTCCCCTCAGAGCAAATAGCTCCGAAGCACAATTTATTGCCGTATTAAGTCATTGCATTAGCATAGGGCTGGTTATCTAAGTGCTGTTGGAATTTGCTCATCATTTTCATGTGGGGGTTGATAGAGGGAATCCATGAGCAGAGGGTCCTTCTCTGAAATTAGGTACAGATTTGGTGGTCTTAGGCCCTCCTCTGTGTTGAATGTCATCTTGAAACCACTTGGCAGATTGCAACAGTGTTTATGCATTTGTGCTGTCTTGTTTGTGCGGATGTTAGTAAAAATATCTTATGCCAATGTTTCTGTGTTTTTTCCCCCCCGGCTTCAGAAGTGATGGACAAATTCAACACAATAGCCATCATTGATGGGAAGAAAGACCACGTAAGTCTGACTGTGGACAATGTCCACCTGGAGTATGGCGTGGTGTACGAGTATGACAGCACAGCTGGCATCAAGTGCCACGTTCTGGAGAAAATGGTTGAACCGAAAGGATTCTTCAGCCTCACCGCTAAGGTACTTTTTCTGTTCCATTTATGTAACTTAATTTAGGGTGTTTTCCCATCAGGAAAGTCCTTTGATCCACTTGTTTGGTTCAGATTAAAAGCGGACTTTATTTTTTCTGTTTGGTGCAGTTTGCATTCACATTATGCTATTTGTGCAAGCGGTCTATAATTTTTAAACAAAGGCATGCTGGTGACAAACGTTGCTCCCATTGGACCGAAATGATGGGGGGGGGGGGTGGCTGTTAGTACATCAGCAATACTATTTAGAATTTCAATAGCAGCTCATTAAACAGCGGTTTTGCGATGATATACTTCTAATTTTGGGGCAATGTTGGTAAATGCATGCTGCAACCCAAAGGAGACAAGATGTTCTGTGTTCCCTGACCCACAATGGCTCATTATTTGTAGCACATTGTTAGTGTTAACAACATTGAATGGCTAAGTGTTACCATGAGCCTTGGCAACGGTGGGTTGTGAAGTCCAAAAAGGTGCATGTTTCCTGTAGTTGGTCCGGTTCAAAGCCGGTCTATGTTCACACCAAAGTTTGTTTGGAAGCTGGTCTCAGCCCGGTTGTTTGGTCTGCACCAGGGCTCGCATGAGTGTACCTCCAGATAAGGTCTGAACCAACGGGGGAAACAAGTTCTGGTCTGTTTAAAGTGGACCAAATGTGTCAGCTGTGATACAGCCTCCATTGGAAAATGATAGTCGACACAGCAAAAACTCCACCAACAGCAGTTTCTGAGAGAATGCAGCAATTTCCACTGCACTGCATGTGTGATGACACTCCAATAAATCACTAAATGAATTGTCAGTCTTTGTCCTTAGGCACACCCACAGACAGCAAGGAGTCAGGTTTCTTCTCACAACCCTTCTTTGACAGACTTGAACATTACATCAAACTGTATCAGACAAGCTTTAACAAGTTGATGTCACTTGGAATTAAAAAATTGTGACTCTTAGCTGGAGGGTGTCTGCGACAGCGTATTTTAAATATCACACTATGACACCAAAGGCTGTGTTCACATTTGGTTTTTCAAAAACGTTTTGATTGGCTTGACTGCGCGTGTTCATCTCTGACACCTCTGTTCACGTTTGGTAGTAAAGCGAGTGTCCTAAAACATTTTGTTATGTAGATATACACACAGAGATAACTGGACGTTAGCATCTCTGCTGGTGGTTCTGTAAAAATAACAACATATTCAGACATATGAACTTATTGTTTTTACACTGATATAGTTTCAAAGCCATTTGTGTCATTTTTTGTTGCGTTATCTCACACAGGTTCTGTAATATTTGAACGACAGTAGAGGAAAGATTCATAATAAACACAAATAGAGTAAACCTAAGTTTTTTATTCCTAATTTGAAGGCACCTGTAGCTCATTTTAGTACCTGGGGTCTCTTCGAACTGGTTATTTCCTGTTAAACCCTAGTAAAGGTTCTCAACTAAAATAGTATCCAGAATGGAACTCTTTGCTTTTTTTAATAACTGTTTAGTTTTGTCAGTTTGGAGAAATAAATAGAGAAAATAGCATAATAAATATTTCTGATTATTTAGATAATAAATGCTGGTGTTTATTATTGCAGGGCTGTCCCTTTGTTAGTTCTGGATAGCACGGAGGGTGCAAACAATAAAAAAAACACATAAAACTGCTTCTGCCTCATCAGGCTAAGGAGAAGCATAAAATGAAGCCAAACCTAAAACTGAAAAGTTGTCATTTTTCTTTATAGACTGAATATTTGTTGCTTTGGTATAAAGAAAATGTCAGTGATACTTTTAATTAATCCACTTGGACTAATAATTAAAATAATATTGCTCTGCCTCTAATAAAAAAACAAAACACAAATTTAGCATGAATCCCCAAGGTATTTGCCTGTGTCTGTGAGTTCCTCAGCACAGTTAAATCCACCAGCTTTTATTTATTTATTTATTTTTCTGGATGTGTAGACCGATGGGTTTGAAGCTAGTTAAAGCTGACAGCTTTATTTCAGTTCGCTTATTTCCCGCCTGGCTTAAGAGCATGCTCTTTGCTTCCCAGCAGTGATGTTTACTGAATGATCATTATTGATTTAGGACACACAGAGGACTGAAGATCCACTCAGACATGAAGAGCCACGCTTGGTGAAGTAGAAGAGGAAAAAAAAAAAAAAAAAAGCACTTTCTGCCAGATCCCTCGTGAAAGGAATGCGTCTCTCTTGTAATGAATTAGTCGAGATCAAATGTGGGCTCATGTCTGGATCTGATGGAGATTTACAGCAGTTCCTTTCAAAAAGCTGCATCTTAAAAGAAACCCTACTGACATCCACAAAAGCATAACTCATGTGCGTATGGACGGTTTCCAATTGCTCCAAAGTGAAAGTCCTTTTATTAATATAATGAACATCTGCTCCAGACTCCTATGTTTTCCTCTGAGACTTGTGTGTTGTATTTTAATGTTGGTAACACCATTTTGTGCCGTAGTCTCTTCCTGCAGCTACTTTTTCTCCCCGGCTTCACTTTCATCTCATCTCAAAGCTCCTGAGATTCAGCTTCCTGTTCTCATCATATCTAATCTATGATCTGAACGATCTCCATGACTTTATGTATACCACATGAGAATTTTATATATTCTACTCCAAATGCCTGTGACATATGAAAAAGAAACGCTGCAGGCAAAAATGTGTTTAGTTTTCCTCTGAAAGGGCCTCTTGATTGTTCATTAACATCCCGGTTTGTAGCTTCAGGAAAGAATTTAAAGACGTTTCCTGATCCTGGTCTCTGTTCACCTTTCCTATGACCAGATCCTGGAGGCGCTGGCACGTAACGACGACCTGCTGGTGCAGATGTGCGGCAGGTTGAGGTCCAGCTGCGACGTGATACCTGAGGAAATACAGGTACGCTTCAATGCCATGTGCAGCGAGAGGGTGGAGCACATCAACCGACGCATCACCAACTACAGAAAGGTAACTCTCTGGGGTGGCTTTGATAGGAAACAGTAGGAACTTTTATTTGTTGTTCTAAGCAAGTTCTTTCCCACTGAGGGCTGTATTTTTATGTTTTATGGAGAACCTGGATCTATTTTGTTGTAGATTTAGCTTTTGAAGATAAAAGATGCTCAACAAAGCAACGTGTTCAAACTAAATAAACACTTATCCTCAATTTACACTGTATCCGCTCCACTCTGGCACAACTTCTGCAGTAAAACCACACCCATTATAATCAATGAGGGCATTTACACAGCATCCTCAGGGCAATGCAGGGAGGTGGCATGTGTATTTTAAAAATAATTCACTAAAGGCAGACTACCTTTTGTTGAATTTTGTCAGGGTGGAAATGAATGGTGGTGAAATGTGTGTTAAAGCAGACTGGAGCAGGGCCACACGCAGTGTAAATTTGGGGTTAGTGGGTAAATTTATATTGAAATTTTAAAAATCCCCTAATGAAAAAGGTTACAGGTACAGAAACGTGTGTGGCTGCTGCTGGCCAGGAATCCTTAGATTAATTTTCACCACTTTGCAATCATTTCAAAATAAACTACTATGTCAGAAAGATGCTCAAGTACAACAACTCAATAAACAGAATAAATATAAAACTTCTTGTTCACAAAAATTAAGCTAAAAATTTTGCCTTTGACTTCTTAAACTTTCATGCGCTTTACAAAAAGTCCACAAACTTTGTAAGTAGATGACAGCATTGACATAATCGAGAATGTTTTTAAAAAATATTTTTTCTTTTTCACATCTGCAAGCATGTGCTCATGGGCCAAACATGCCAGTGTGCGTGTGAAAGAGGAAAAGATCAGACTTAACATTAGCGATTGCCTTGGATTAATTACCACTTTATAAATGTCCCTGCATAACAGCCAGGAATTTAGTTGTGAAAGAGCCCCTCATGGTGCAGAGCCTTCCTCCTCGGACCTCTGAAGAGAGAGAAAAGAGGGCTGATAACCGAAGAGGAAGGAGAACGTTTGCAAAGGGAGAAAAAAATGAAGAAAAAGAGGCCTGGAGGATCTGAGACAGATGTCAGGGCAGCTTCTCTCCATTTAGATGCCACACGCCTAATGCTCAAGCTAACGGAGATAAAGAGCATACTTTTCTTATTTAAAATATAAATCACATAATAGTCTGCTTATAATATGTTGCTCCAGATGGGAAATAACGATTGAAAGATGACTCTCCATCTCCCTGTAGATCATGTTTTACTCACAGTATCTGTCTAAGAAATTGGGATTGAAACATTTGGTTGAGTGGAATCAAAGGTTCATATTTTTGAGCCACTCTGGAGAATATTTGTCCTTATTATGTTGTACACACAAGAACCATGTGTTGATCATTTATGTACAATTCAATTGTAGCGACATGTTGTTTAGCAGAAAACATGTTTGATATCCCTCTGGAAAATATAAATCCACGGTTCCTCTGCAGCAAATTTGAACCATGAAATGACATTCTGGAAGTTATCGAAGCAACGCGTGAAAAGTTACAATCTTGACACGAGCTGCCGGGCGCAGGTTTATATCAGCTGGATCGATGAAAGGCTGTGTTGACGTTTTTCCACATATGTGAGCAATGATAATCTGATGAGCTGGTCTTGAATCTTTGATTTGGTTTAAATATTTATTCTGCCACACAGGAAAGAGGAATGTTAGATGTGCTTTTAGAAATGGGTGTTTTTTTTTTTTTCTGGCAAGTTGTCTACAAGAAAAATATTGTTGACAGATACTCCTCCTTGTGTTTCACTGAGCTCCTTTAAATGTCCAATTCTGATACACTTTAGCTAAATAATTCAAGAGTTCAGGTTGAATAAAATCACAAACCTGTCAACGCACAGCTTTTTTTTTTCTTCTAATCAATCTCACAGTTCTAATGAGTTATTCTTTATCTTTGTGCCAGTTTTCTCGGGTACTAAAGAACAGAGCCTGGCCCACCTTCAAGCAAGCCAAGGCCAAGGTCTCGCCCCTCCACAGCAGTGACTTCTGCCCCACAAACTGCCACATAAATGTGCTGGAGGTGTCCTACCCCAAAACCACCACTTCTCTGGGCAGTGCCTTCGGCGTGCAGCTGGACAGCAGGAAGAACACTCCGGAGAAGAACCGGCGCAGCTCTGTAGAGAACGGTGAGAATGATGCAGAATCGGCTCACGTATCTGTCAAGCTGCGCAGCTCAGAAGCTTTACTGACGACACGGGTTTCTGTCCAGGTAAGCTGAACCCCATGGTGAGTGTCCAGCACACCATCACCACCATGGCCGCACCTTCTGGTCACAGCCTGGGCCGTACAGAGGGACACGGCCTTCGGTTTCTCCTCAGAGAAGAGGACCTGCTCACCCTGGATGCGTATCAGAAACTTCTTTATAAACTCACTGCTGCTGTTCAGGAGATGGAAACACATGGTGCTCACATTCATGAGTGAGTAGCTTTAAATGTTTGTAAACTCTGCATATGTTAACTATGTACAGTAGCTGGGGATGCTCCATAGATGAACAGAAATGGTTAGTTTTTTTTATAGAGTTAAAAGTCTCACTATGGAAGAGTGCACGCACAACAAGATTCAAGCAAACACGTGTTCCACCAGTGTTCCTCTGCAAAAACCTTTATTATAATAGAAAAATATAATTTCCTGTATTTTTGTTTCCTTTATTTGTGGACTACATTTGAAGTAGGGCTGCACCAAAAAATTGTTTTACATCAGAATCGTGATTCTCATTTACAAAGAATCAGAATCAATTTAAAATATATCAAAATACATTTTTTATGAATAAAAAAAAAATAAAGCAAATTCAATGGCTGTAAGCCTCCATTTTGTAACTACGTGGGACGTCATGATGTCATCACGCAGCTGCTTCTGGAACATATGAATGTGCAGAAAGCACCAAAACAAACCTGGAGGAATGAGAGATTCAGCAGGCCCTGTCTTCATTGAATGCAAAGATTTGGGCTCATTTTGGTTTTTTACTGAATGAGTCTGAGTTTGACATGAGCGAGGTGTGCGAGGTGTGCAAAATGAAGATGAAGCACTTTGGGAACACGACATGATAAAATGAAAAATCAATTTTGAATCAAATCGTGGCCCCAAAAATCAGAATCGAATTGAATTGTGAGAGAGTAAAAGATTCCCACCCCTAATTTGAAGTAAGCTAAAATAGTTAGGTTCTTTTTCTACTGGATAACTACTAGAAGCTATATTTATTAGTAAATTGAAGTACTCAAAAAAGTAGTCATTGAAGTAGTCTGGTAGTTTTTACCACAAAAAGAACATGTTACATTTGTGGACTGTATAAATATCTGTGAAATAAATATCTCTAAAATGGGTAGGTTGTTCTTTTTGTAGAAAAACTATTGGGAAAAAGTATTTTTCCCGTAACATAATTATTCTGATAAATTTTCAACCAACTCCTTTTAAGTATAGTTAGTTATAATAAACACATTGTAAACTTTTTGGAATAAGTGTTTTAATATACTGTAGGTTTATTAGCTATTGTGCCAAGTCAGAAATGTATTTTTCCCAATAACCCAATAAAAGCTCAAATTTCTAAGTTCACCAGCCTTGAACACACAAGTCTCAAAAGTCAAATTCACAAGCGAGCAGATCCGTACACTTGTGCAAATCTTGTTCCTTGATCTCATGAATCTTGGTGGGACACATTACTCTCCATAGTTTTCAGCCTAACAGGTGATAAACCAACTAAACACTCTTTTTAACTGTTTTGCTGTGGACTGTAGGCACATTTTATTGTTGCATTATAATGTGATGATTCATTGAGCGACGAGCAACTATCATTCAGTCGATTGTAATTTTCTGTATTAAAAGAACTTGAAATTTTAAGTTTTAGTTTTAAATTTATTCACAACATTTCCGATTATTTTCATATCCAATAGAATTTGCTGCAGAACACATCCTTATTTTAGATAAAACACTGAAACTCCTGCAGCCTGACAGGTCAAAGTGCTGCATCTGTTGCTGGTTGAGAATACATTCTGGTCATTACTCGTAACACCTGTTCAGGCACGCTATGGCATACACAGATGGTGGAGGAAAAGCAAAACTAATAGAGACCATGCTATCCATCTTTCTTTCTAAAAAAACATGCACTCTTGCTACGTTTTTGTAGGACTTTAAAGTTGGTAGGGCGTGTGTGTGTGGACTGAATCGGTGCTTTCTGTTGGTGTCGCTCTGTATTCTGCGCGGTTTTCTGCGTTTGGCACGCATGCGAGGTTCATTGATGGGCAGCACACGAGGCGCCGGAAAGCTTCGTTCCTAGCACCTCCACCAGGCAGGAAGTCAAATCTCAATGAAGATGGGTGTGAAATGAAGCCAGGTGCTTGTTGGAACAATCCACTGATAAATAGGCACTTCCACGGCACCAACACAGACGTTAAGCGGTAGTTTTGTCAACAGCTCACTGATTACTGTGTCTGTTATGAATCTTATAATCATCCGGTTGATTTTTAAATCAGAAAGCGACGTTACACGTTGCTAGATGGTGCTTTGCTGTCACCACACCATTGTAATGATGAGATGAGTCCACAGCACAACTGGTAATGACTGAGTCAGGACAGAGTTTGTCATGCTCCTGCCACTGCCAATTAGCTCGCTGGCATCCTTGCACCCTGGAACAGTCCAAGGCTTATCTAGTGAGGGGATAATGACCTTTACCGTGAACTGTCTGTTCAAACATGCAGACTTTAGACAAGGCGCTTGTTAAGGGTAGGAGTATGCGAGGGTGGCTGTGAGGGTCTCAACACGGAAACTAATTTGGTCCGTTTCTAGTAGCTGGCTGAATGCATCAGTTTGACCTCTGTGGGAGTGTTGAGCATTCCTTACTGCTTCATTAAATTACTTTGCATTTTAGGCAGTTCCCATGCTCAACAGGAGTCATTACTACTACTACTACTACTACTACTCTCACTCTGCCCCTCCCTCTAAAAGGGAGGGGCTCCCTCCTGTTTTAAAAAAACCCAGTGGTCATTTTGGTTGTTCTCATTTAATAAATTGCACCTTCTCAGCCATCCACACACTAGGGTTGGGCAGAATCGTATTGTGTGCAATTAATTGTCAGAAAAACATTAATCGATTATT
Source organism: Anablepsoides rubrolineatus (assembly GCA_031762495.1). Classification (NCBI taxonomy): domain Eukaryota; kingdom Metazoa; phylum Chordata; class Actinopteri; order Cyprinodontiformes; family Rivulidae; genus Anablepsoides; species Anablepsoides rubrolineatus. The sequence goes on from JARVGW010000323.1 coordinate 12,375,824, forward strand.
TTTTGGAACTTGACGATTAATACGATTAATGCCACCAGGCAGAGTTCCCTCAATGCCCATTTCCGCTTCAAATATGACGAACATTTAAAAAAAAGGTTCTGTAATTTGTTTATTAACACAATTTAAAACTTGATGTACAGCCTGAAGTCTGTAAATTTGACACAATTTGGAGCAGATTTTTACAAAGAGCAAATCTTTCCCACTAAATTGGTCATGTGCAGTGGTGGGCACCGCTAATCAAAACATTAGTTCCGCTAATTCTAAACCGCTTAAGAATTATTTTAGGTCCGCAATGTCAAAACCGCTTATGTCTTAAAATAATTAGCGGAAGCTAATTCTAATCCGCAAATGTAAATTGACACACATTAGCCAGTATACAATGTCCATGCAATGTATGCACAACACTGCCAACTAGCGGTGTATGATCAGCTG
>JARVGW010000323.1:12376355-12391324 GCA_031762495.1 Anablepsoides rubrolineatus
GTCCGCACATCCGCTAATGAAATATTTAGTTCCGCTAATAGCGGATGTGCGGATTAGCGAAACTGTGCCCACCACTGGTCATGTGACTAGGACATAAGGGTGTCCAGGGACTCCAGGGGCTTAATCGTCAAATTAATCGTTATCGGCTAAATACCACAATTAATTGTGATTCATTTTTTTGACAATATTGCTCAACCCTACCACACACATAGACATAGACAAACCTTCCTTGTTGCTATTTTAAATGGCTTAAATAACTAGTGTAGAACCTTTGAAATAGGGGTTTTGTGGAAAAGCTACGAATAAATAATGGCTTTCCCTTTGTAAACAGCCATTTAAAACCATTCCAAAGGTTTGGGGCATAAACTGCAAAGGCCCGATCACCAGCGCTTCATATCATGCTGTATATTTAATTTGACCCAATTAGAGGGGCTGTAGACCAATGACAAAGAAGAGCCACATTGTTCTAAATAATAGAATTGTGTTTTTAAAGTCATTACTTGTGTAATGGTTAGATCTTAACTCAGTAAGTACTCTGTATCGTTTCGTTATCGGCCAATACCCAAATTGAAGTACTTACACTCGGTTTAACAAACCTGGTATCAGAACACTCTTAATTTAAGCTGACAATTCTGTCCAGACTAAATTGGAGGGTTATTATTTAATTATATTGATTGTTCATATCCTTTCCACTGACTCACACTTGGAAAGGTTTGAACTATCTCTCTAAAAACACACATTTACTGAAAAACAAAAATCTCAATAGGCTATTTTGTGCTTTATGACAAACAGTTCCTTCTTCTGTTTCCAATTTCAGGAAAGGAAGTCTGCTATATTTCACACAGATTAGAAACATCCTTCTAAAAAAACAACAACAAAAAACTGTTTCACGTTATGTAATCTTTGATATTTATGGTCGTATTTTTGAAGAATCCATTTTGCGGCAGTGACTTGTGAACTTTTGTATCGGTGTCTCAGAGAAAGGGTCACAGCTGTGAGAGGACAAACCCAGCTTCATATTCTTCTCCCTTCCTGAACTGAAAACCAGATCTCTCTAACTTGTCATTTTGATATCTTTTTTTTTAAAGTTTGTACACTTATCATCATCATCAAGCTTTATTTGTAAAGCGGTATAACATCAGCCACAGCTGAAACAAAGAGCTGAACACATGAAATAAAAACTCAATACAAAAACACAATAAAACCACACAGTAAAATCAGCAACCAATACTTTGGCTTCATACAGCTGTTCTGCTGTCAATAAGTTGGGTTTCATTTTTGATAATGTGTTCAAATTGGACAAACAGATAAACTCAGTGGTGAAAACGAGTTCTTTCAACTAAGACTTATTGCTAAGGTGAAGCCATACCTCCCAATCAAAGGCCTTGAAATAGTGATTCATGCTCTTATTACATCTCGTTTGGATTATTGTAATTCTTTGTATGTCGGTTTAGATAAATCTTCTCTACATCGATTACAAGTTTTCCAGAATGCAGCAGCTCGTCTTTTAACAGGAACTGATAAACACACATATCCCTGGTTTTGGCTTCTCTCCATTGGCTTCCTGTTCATTTTAGGATTAATTTTAAGATTTTATTGCTTACTTTTAAAGCTTTAAAAGGTCTGGCCCCATCCTACCTGTGCAATCTCATTAACATCCACACTTCAGTCAGAGCACTTCGGTCATCCAAGCAGTTTCTCTTAGATGTTCCTAGATCCAGACTAAAGTTTAGAGGTGATCGGACCTTTGTAGTTTCTGCCCCAAACCTTTGGATTGATTTACCTCTTAGCATTCAATGTGCAGAGACTGTTGAGACTTTTAAATCTCTGCTTAAAACTTATTTTTACTCCCTGACCTTTCATTCTGGTAGAGTTTGAGATTCTTTTAAAGCTATTATTTTTTAATGTTTTTCTTTCTCTATTTTTAATTGATCTTGTTTGCATTTCTGTGTTGCTTTGTTGTTTTTATTCATTTTTATGTGCTATATAAATAAATTGACATTGACATTGGCAATACAGAAAAAGTTGAGTAAAATTAAATCTCAGTTGGGTTGAAGGGCAGTGAGAAAAAATAAGTAGCTGTCAGATATTTGGACTTTTTATGTAACTATAAATTACAGAGGGCTGCAAAGATCCTTTCATTATTATAGTATTGCTAATGTAGAGCTTGCAGAATCACTCTTAAATGTTGGTTTAAAAAAACCCCTGAATAAATCTTTCTGATTTGTTCTGATAAGCCACGTCTCATTTACTGGCTTTTGAGGTTTCCCTGTGTTTCAACCTTCAGCTCAGCTTCTCTGATGTGGTGATAATTATTCTGCCACACTCCCTCCCAGTTTTAGCCTCAAAGGCCCCAGACCGAGTTCACTTCTTTATTACCCAGTGACCAACCACAGAGCCAGGAGGCCTTCTCCATGGTGATGGAATGCCACTCAGCTTCGGCGCTGCATTGTGATGGTTTCTGGAGTGAACCGTAATGAGGGCAACTCGCTGCCTTGTCAGCCTGCGAATGGGTAGAAAAGCAGGTCAGTGGGGAATGAGAAGCAGTTTAGTGGATTTTAAACGGAGACACATTTGGCCAGCACGAGGAAGACATGTCCATTCTGATGCAGCGCAGAGCGATGTAGCCCCTCTCCACTGTTTCCACTTTGTATTGAAGGTCGATGGGACGACGTCATGGAAAATGTAAGCCGATTCAAATTCAAATGAGTCTGAAATATAAACAGACATGGTGTGTCAGAGTGCGTGTGTATGTGAGGGGGGATGATCAAAAAAGTACAAGCCAAGCATTTATTAGGATATGGCTTTAAACACCACCATGTGTTGGTGCAACTGTGAAAATATCCTGTCCATCCTGTTCCTGCTCCTCTGATAGATATCCAGCAGAACCTCTTACAGAATAGAAGACGGTGGTTGTACAGAGAGGGGGAACTGATCTCTGCAGCCACGTAGCAGCATGTTGACACAGCTGCAGCAGACTTTACGTTTGAACCTTTAAATATAATGAGGACCTCTGAGCATTTGAGGGAAAACACACAAACGTGCTGCGGTTTTCTTTGGCCCACACAGTCCGCTATCGGCCCCCACCACACACGCGTACTGTAACGTACTGTATCTATGTGTTGTTTTGTCTGATAAAACATGTATTTTTTTCTTCAGCCTTCTATCTTCCATCACCTACCCTCCAGCATCAGAGGTAGGGAACCCAGAGAGCTACATTTCTGCAGAAAGTGAAGGAGAGAGAGGTGAGAGGAATGGGAAGAAGGTGTGTTTCAATGTGGCGGGAGACGAGCAGGAAGACTCTGGACATGACACAATCAGCAACAGAGACTCATACAGGTAAAACCAAAGTGAGAGTAAGAAACGCCAGGAGTGTCCCACAGTGAAGTTTGCTTTAGTTTTACTAGAGGTTTTAAACATATTCACACTCATTACTTAAGTAAAAGTATAGGTACTAGTAGCCTGATAAAAAACAGCCCCTTGTTTTTGGCTTTGCTTCATTCAGAGGGTCTGGAACCTCGGCTGTTGAGAAGAGATTTCTTGATGGAGGCGTGGACTCTGTTGAAGTTTAAAACAACTGGATCTGATTTTAATCAATCGCTAACGTTTGGCCGTGACGTATGTAGCACGCCACCTTGACTGTGAAGGAGGCTAAGCTAAGAAGCTAACCAGAAATTGCATGCTCTGTAAACAACCATCCCCCACTGGGACGAGGGAATTACAGAGCTGAACGAGATGGCTGTAAAACGAGTGCTGCAGGCTTTGTGAGACAAATTCAATTTAATTTAGAAGCCTTTTCAACACTGGACTGGCTTCATTCAATTCCTCCGCTGCCATTACTAAAGTACAGCCAGACTAAAACGGCGCAGAAAATCAACGTCATCGTTCACAACTCCTCCTTCTGTTCTCTGATTGGCCCGGTTGAAATCCTACCAGAGAAATCCAAGTTAATGGAGGAAAGCCCAGACAGAGCAGAGAAGGGAGTTTAGAATCGAGCAGAATTGCGTAGGAAGGCAAGGGCCAGGCTAAGATACTAGGGTTTAAAAATACTTGTTCACAAGTAGAAGTATCAACTCATGTTTTTTTACTGAAGTAAAAGTACTGGTTTTGAAACTACTTATTTGACAAGCCGGAGTACCTTAAAATGTAAGAATAAGTAAAACACTGGTTGAAAAATAATTACTCCATGAAAGTACAGATAACCAGAATTTTGACTTAAAGTAATGAAGTAGTTGTACTTCATTACTTGACACTCTGCAATATTGTGAAATCTTGCTTTGTTGATTTTGTTGTTTGTCGTAAATTGGGTTAACCCTAAATGCTAATCCGTTATAGATGTACCTAAATCTGTTGATTGCTTCCTGTGATTATTTAAAAAACCTCAGTGGGTTTATGGGTTTTTTTGCTATCAGGCAAATAGACAAACAAGCACATCGACGTGGGCAATTAAATAATATAATGAGACAACTGACAAGCAATAAAGAAAACGTTTTATTTTCTATGTGCTTTCACTTCATGTATATTTCGTCTTTGACAGTCATTTGTTTTCTTCTCAGCGACTGTAACAGCAACAGGAACTCCATCGCCTCCTTCACCAGCATCTGCAGCAGTCACTGCAGCTCCTACCTTCACAGCGACGAGATGGACTCAGGTGCACAAACACGACACAAACATTCCCAGATAAACATGAATTAACATGACAGGATTGTGTTTTCTGTGTTGGATTTAAATCAGTGATTTGACATAGTTTCCCATGTTCAGACTGAATAATTGTTCAATGGGGGAAAAAATCAAGTTAATTTATTGGTAAATATCTTCTTTTAATGTTTAAAATTCATCTAAATGAAATTTATGTTTTTTCGTTAGTTTGGATACAATTATGCAAATTACTCCTATACGTGACATAACCACCTCACGTACACGTTGCATCTATGTGTCTGTTTTTCTTTACACTAAACTCTAAGAAAACCTTTGATATGAAGCATTAAAAAGAGTTTAGGATCACTATTGTTGTACGTCACAATAGCATGTCTGCAGTTAATGTTGAGCAGTTTTAATTCTGTTTTCTGCAGGAGATGAGATGCCCTCTAGTGTGTGGCTGTCCCATGACAAGCAGAAGAAACTTCAAAGCTTTCTGGAGCATCTGTTTAGCCAGGTGAGTCAACGTAACACTGCCACATTAATGGTTAAAGTTTTTTTAAAGGTCAGCCATTTATTGAAACCTTTCTGTATAGAAAACATAACCTGTAATAGAATTTTCTCTCCAGCTAGAAAAGGCCAAATTGGGAAAGGCTTGATGATTTTTCTAAAACATTTACAGCACAGATCTACCACACCTGACTACATCTACACACACATACACATAAACACACACACGTTTGTTTTCATGTGCTCATAGGGACACTCAGTTAACTTACTGGATTTATTTGTCAACTACCCAAAGTTTACCTTTAAAAGCTAGTAGCCAAACCCTAAACCAGTGGTTTATTGAATTATTATCTGTCATGCCCCCCTAAATCTTTTCCACCCCCCAGGATTGAAATAGTATTGAGAACCTGATGATATTTATTTATCTGTACAAACCACTGCATTTGTTTCTGGCAGCATCATTCTGCATATAATCACCTGATAATGGTAGGGGAAACACTGCATTATGTAAAAGAGCAACATTTATAGTTTTCTTTTAAATAAGTTTATTTTGCTGCATTGAAAACAAAAAAAGAGCAACTTTTTGTCTCAGAGCTTACAAACTGTTCCTGTAAGTTGTTACCAGGCTTGCTTTTGAACCTGTTCATTAATAAAAACAACATACAGCTACAGTATATAAGGATTTTCTTCGATCGCCAGTAAAAAGGAAAAACATTAAAACAATATATTTTTTTGCTGTCTCTGCACTCTCTGTTCTGTCATTTGTTTTGTTGTCGAGCAGTTTCCCCTGCTTTGTTTTAAACATCGCAAAATAAACTGTATTCATGTGGGTTCTCTGAGGTGTGTGTGTAAGACTGAGAGCAAGAATACGCAGGTGTTGGTTCTGCGTGGCGAGCAGTTTTTGCTTCCCTGCTCATACTTTAAATCCCAGCCCAGCAGGAGACTGGATCATGTGTTCCACGCTGACCTGTGTGCTTTCTTCAGGTGGATTCAATCAGCAGCATGCTGAGAGGAGCGGTGGTGGCTCGGGCGTTTGAACAGACCAAGTGTTTCATGCCTGGAAGAGGAATACAAGGTGAAAAAAAGACACATTTACACAATTAGTACTTGTAAAGATCTGCCTTTTTACGTGTCTGAAGTGTTTATTTTGCCATTTCAAATGTCCATTTAAAATATTTTCTTTAGTATTGACAATTCCTGGGAGGGTTCCTCCTGCTGTGTTGCTCCTGATGTGAGCCTGGGAGGAAAAAGATGATATAATAGACTCTTTTGTTCAGTATTGACATTAAACAGAGCAGGCGATGAACACAAAAAGACTGCAACTTCCTGTTGCATAATGTGATGGTAGACAAATGAGGGGAAATAATTGTGGGTGGATTCCAGAATTAAAATTAAAAAAAAGTTTTCCCAGCCTTTTCTTCTCTCCTTGCACTCCTCTTCAGTATTTCTGCTTTTATTCCTTCTTGTTTCTGTTTGAGTGTTGAAACAGCACTATTTATTAAGGTGCTCAGCCTCACTTTTAAAACTATTAATTTGTTTATTTGTCAATGAAAGCTGTGAAAATGTGAAAGATCAAGCCATGATTTGCCTCATGTCCTGGTCTTTACTAAACACTTTACCTTTGCCTCTAATGTAACATTCAGTCTTGTATAAAGTACCTCAAAGAGATACTTGAGTAAAAGTACAAGCATCTTACCATAAAATGAATTTGGTAAATGCTTAAGTCTCCTCAGTTACTGAGTAAAATCTTAAAGTCTCTGATATTTATAGTACTTAAGAATCAAAGGTAATTTTCTGATATAAAAGTATTAAAAATAAAATTATTGAGGAAAACGGAGTGATTAGAATGTCAAAAATGACATTTATTGGAAGGTGACTTCCCTAAAAACATTTTTCTAAAGGCCATAATGACATAACGTTAAAATAAAATGTTAATGTTGAAAACTTTGGGATGCACTAGACTTATATCTCTTCCACACTCATCTTCATTAGGGCTGCAACTAACCATTATTATAATAATTAATCGTTTGATTATTATTTTTTTCCAATTAATCGAAGAGTCTGAAAACAAAATATTTTTTATTTTGACCTCATTTATTCCAAAATAAAAAATTTGGACTGACATAGCAAATCGCACAAAAAACAGGTTGCCGTTTGACAATTCTGTTACTTTATTATTAAATGTAATGTGTAAATAAATAAATATTTGTCAAATAGCTTCAAACGTACTATGTCCTAGAAAGTCTCTTTATATTTTCTCTTTATGAGCTTTGTAAAATGTGTCATTGAGGGAAGAGTGTAACCTGGAATAAAAGTGTGAACTATTGTAGTGAAGCCTTTATGTTTGACCATAGACAGTCTCATGTCAGTGACGATCATGTGAATACTTTCAGTCTTGACAGCTGCTTATTTCAATAAATCAATAAATGCCTTGTTTTATTTGCAGTATTAGATTAAGGCAAGTGTTTTCACTCAGACATTGTCGATAAATTAAAGCTTAATCATTAAATTAATACCATCATAAATCGTCTGACACAACAAATTCATAATGAAATTTATCGATCACGGTAGTTGTTGCAGCCCTAATCTTTGTACTCTACATATGTCTGCTATGTCCTGCTGGAGTGGGACATGATCTGTGTCATCTGCAGGTGGAACAACAGGAGTAACAACTTTACACTTCTTGCATTTTTTTTAATGTAAGAAGTAGAAAATACAGATAAATGAGTGAAAATGGAAGGAATAGAAGTAAAAAGTCAGCTGAAAAATGATTACTCAAGTTAAGTATAGATAACCAAAATTTCTACTTAAGTAAATAACAAAGTATTTGTACTTTGTTACTTACAACTGTGGTAAAATTGTATGTCTTACAAGGAAAATTAGACAATATGGGATAGGCCCAAAAATATTCCCATTTCCTGCCTCAAAGATAAACTGGAACTTTATTTCTGAGGTACCAGAACAAAAGAACTGTTTTCAAAAATGGCATGTGGAAGCAAAAATGCAACATAATTTATCTACAAAATGTCCAAAAGAAAAAAAAAACAGTTCGTCTTTTCCGCACCGTGAGAAATTCAGGCTTTTGTATCCTTGAGGGTGACTTGAACGCACAGTGGTGTGCACTTTAAGCAAACAGCAGATTACCCAGTCATTCTGTATGTTTTGATAATTCAAGCCTCCAGACAGCCCGACCCATTTGGCACACAGACTCCTCTCTCATCTCCAGCTATCCTCGAGTGAGCGCGAATACGCTTGAACTGAAAATAGGCCTGCTTGTGTTTGTGCGCCTTCAGGAGGGCACGTAGGGCCTTGATCATTGCACATCCATCTCATCTTCTGAAATGTGGGAGCTTGATAACAAAGCAAATGGGATTATCTAACAAGTAGAGCATTTCTTCATCTGATCTCACATGCTGTTGCTTCACACACACACATTTTACATATATCCCCTTTTAATCATTGAATCCCAGATCTGTTCTACTTTAAGTTAAAGTTTATTATAAGTCTGTTTGTAGAGCAGTTACATAAGGGAGAGTATTTTCCACTCTCGTATCATGACTGGAAAAACAAACAAACAATAAATAATTGAACTGTAGCGGGTCAACAACTGGTATTCTCCTCATAAAAAAAAAAAAGAAATTCATATTTGGATGAAGAGCTAGCATGACAACGACTGCAGTGAAAATAAAATAAGCGAACTGGAGTTAAGCAGACAAATGGGCACCAAGAAAGTGAGTCAAATTAAAGTTTGAATATCTGAGAAGATGTTTTTAGATGCTGTTAAACCATGAGTAGAATTTCCTATGAAAGTTTAGGTTTAATATTTATTTATTTTTTTGACAAAAAGAAAATGTTAAAAAAATCTCCAAAATGTTTGAATTGGTAATTTGTTCAGCAAGCATACATGTCAACCTCTTCAGATGTTTACCTGTGTCTTAGTTAGTCCTCATAAATCCTTAATTTTCACTAGGGGCACTGATTTCCTAAATTTTGGGAGATCGTTTGATAAGATCAATGGAAAAGATTAGCTTCTCATTTACGTCCACAAAGGTCTGAAAGTCATTTTGCTCTGCTGTGAGCACTACTAACGTCCAGTTAAAACAAGTTTGTATTATTTCACGGGTATTGTTCAATGTTTGTGAAGATTGGAACATTGAAGGTGTATCGTGACCGTGTAACATCTGACAGAATCAGCAGGTCAGACTTTTTTAAAGGTCAGTGATCAGCCAGTTCACCACAAATAATTGTTAGTAATCATGCAGTACATTAGGGGTGGTGGTAGTGTTTGAACGAACAAGCGGGTTGTGACCGCAGAGATAACATCTGCAGTGACACGGAAGAAAGGAGGGAGCAGGGAGGAGAGGATGAGGAAGTGGCAAACTTATTTTCTTACAGCTCAGGGACTTTTGAAACAAAGTTTTTGAAAACAAATCCATAAGATTTCCCTACATGTCTGTATCCATGTATCCAAAATCTGTGTAGTTTACTGACAATCTGTACAATTTGACATGTAAGAGCAACTTTTAGTCCCATCAGTTGTCTGCTACATTTACAAGAATCTGTCCTGGTTTGTGGGTTTTTGTATTATTAGTAATTTTTGTTTATTTCTTGTATGTTTGTATGTCACACTTTTAATATTGATAGATATTGTAGAGAGGTTGAGACTAGTCAAATTGTCATTAAAACCTTATTTATACAACTTTGGATTTTGTCAATTGGAGTAGAATATGTCTCATGTTTTAAATATTCTTGCCAAATTAATTGATTTTTGCTTGTTTCTGAGCTTTTACTTAGTTTTTTTCATTGCTTGGCATCTGATCTGTACATGAAATCATCAGATGGGTTATTCTAATGTGTTGTGTGAACATGTGTGCGTTTGTGTCAGAGTTTCAGCAGGAGATGGAGCCCGGGGTAAACTGCACCAAAAAGATGCGTCTCCACGTCAAACAGGACCCGTGGAATCTTCCCAACAGCGTTCAGGCGCTGACGCAGACCATTTCCAAATACGTTGAGGGTCAGTGCGCACCTTTTTAAGATTTAAGAAACACAAATAAAATCAATTAGAAATCCACAGCCATGAAGCTTGTTCACACAAAAAAATTGTACTTATTGCAGCCTCCTTTTTGTTCATTAAATGAAAAGCCAGACTGCTTCACTAAGTAACCGCTTAACTCTCTTTAAAATGTAACCAAAAACCATCCTGGGACTCATAAATTGGGCCCTGGAACTATAAACTAGCAAAGAATTAAAAAGCTCCTTTAATTTTAGTCTGGTGAGGCATTTTTTTATTGCCAGCAGGAGTGTGTGTTTTGTGTGTTAACACACTGAACTCACGGAAGCGTACCACCAAACATAGTTAGACTAAATAGAAACTAAAATCAGCTACTTGACACTTCTGGGAAAAGGTGAGCTGCTGGTCACAACAGAGAAAACACAAATAAATAGAGTTATTATTAATTCACAGCTCTGTCTGCGTGAGTGCGTTTTCTCTCTTCGCCTCACCAGGATGATGCTTTCATGCAGTCTGGCTTCCTGCTTTGTAACCCAAAGCCATGATATAAACAAACATGGACTTCTGCTGTTATCTTTGCCTGCTCCTGGTGTTTCTACGTGTTCAAATAAACAGATGTGGAGCAGGAATAATGTTATGCAGCATTATCCTGTTTATGACTTTTAGAGGTTAATCATACAGCATGAATTATACTAATAAATTCCATATCATTTGAAGCGAGGGTCTTTACATATACGCTGAATTTTCTTTAATTGTATTTGCTGTTTTCAGAGGTGAAGACACGACTGCTCTTGGTGCTACTGCAGTACACAGGTTTGTTTTACCACCTTCTTACTTAAACAGAGAACAATAAAGGCTGAAATTTTACTATTGCACAGAAAAGAAACAAATAAATGAAACTGCACACTGAAGGGAAGACTCTGCTAGTAGACTTAATTATTAGCTCTACTGAAAAGAAAAAAAAGAAAGTGTTATTTAATACTTCAAAGCACAAATTCTATTATCACTACTTCTATGTTTCTGTGGTACAAAATATTTACCTCAGGCTGAAGTGATATATATTCAAATGAACATTTTATTAAAACATTCTAGTCAAAGTAACAGATATTTCCAGTTTAGGAGGATGTGCTGAGTGTGTAGGTCTGTATGAATATATTTTAAATCCATAACACCTTTTTAGCATCCTTGCATGAACTAGTGCTTTTAAAATATATTATTTATTTGAATAAAAGCAAAATCCTCTACACTTGCAATAATGACATGTATGCGCCAGAGAATTAGCATTTCCTGTAAATATGCTGTGTTGGTGCTTATTGCTGAAAGATTTTTGCTGCAAGTTCTTGAAGAAGCTGATAATGTTTAATAAAGATTATTTATGTGAGTTCACTTTGAACAGCTGGCGTTTGCTGAAAGTTGTGTGTGTGTGTGTGTGTGTGTGTGGGGGGGGGGTGAAACGTTTGTAGAAAAAATTTAAGAAATGTGTTGAAAAAGCTGACTAGAGTGTACATGTAGCTGAAAAGAGCAGAAACAAGTTTAATTTAGCAGACAGATGGTAAAAGAACAAGTAAAAAGTGCACATTAGTTACTTGTGATAAAATAGTAAAAGAATTTCTGAAAATAGCAAAAGAATTGCTTAAAAAAGCTGAAATTAGCGAAAAGAAGCATAAAGCATATGTTTGCTAAATTAAGCAGTAGAAAGGTGAAATTAACAAAAAGAAGTAAAAAGCTAAAATTAACAAAAAAATAGCCTAAAAGGCAGAAAATAGCTTAAATTTGCAAAAAAATAAAGCAAAAGGAAGCACAAAAAGTTGAACTAGCAAAAAAAAGAAACGTTAGCAGAAAGGAGCACACAGGCTGCTGAAATAGAAAAAAGCTAAAAATTAGCCAATATAAGAAGCCAAAAAAGGCTGAAATAAGCATAAAGCAAAGCCAGAGTAAAAGGTAAAAAATGCAGTAAAGACATTTTTAAGAGTTTTAAGGATGCTGAAGACAGTTCCATTTATTTTCATTGAGAAAAAAAAGGTGGCCAATAAAGCTAAATAGTTACAAAAGTACAAGCTGCTGTAATACCAAAAGTCATGGAATTAATGAGCTGAACGTTTTGATACGAGTTGTTGAAATAACACAAAAATTACCTGCTGAAAAAACTTACAACGGAAAAATGGATCATCTCGACAGTCACACAGTTAGATGTAATATATCCTCAATGGCACTATAAGCATTAAAACATTTTGAACTGAACATACAGCCTGTGTTGGGTTTCAATAAAACCTTCAACAAATACAAACTGACATATTTTTCTTTTAGCAGAAACTTCTTAGTCTTTCAAGAAGTCATCCGTTGGCTGCTGAACTTTTAGAAAGGCCTGTTTCTACAGAAAATGTGGCAGCTAATTATTTATGCCTGAGTACACCTCTGATTGCTTTCACTTTTCTCTGATGCAATTATTTAATCCCCAACACATTTAAAAAGAGGTGCCAAGCACTTTGGTCACCTCACTGAGAGTCAACCCTAAAGACGTCTGAATAATTATCAGAAAGTACTCAGGCTGTCTCCTCGGGTCCTTTCATTTTAGTAATCTTTGATTTTAAAACTTTATACTTTAATTATTAATGTGCTGGAATCAAACTATCTCTCGTGTACTTTTGATTTTTTTTACATCCAGACTCAGAGATCCAGTTACGTCGAGACATGGTTTTCTGTCAGTCTTTAGTTGCAGCGGTGTGTGCTTTCTCAGAGCACCTGCTGGCTGTCCTCAACCAGGTAAATGATACAAATGACATGTCTTGTTTTAAGAGTTTGACACTATGTTAAAAAGTTTGACATTGCGTGAACAAATGCATATTACCTGCCCTATATGCAGCTTTGTCTTGACTGACTTTTCTTGTGCCCTTCAGTTCCACAACATAGGAAAAGAGCTGGACCAGGACCTCCCAGACTCTCAGGATCTTCAGGAAGCAAGCCACCGGTGGCTGGAGCAGATTGAGAGTGCTGGGCTACTGTTTCACTTCCAGTCCCTCCTCTCCCCTAATCTGGTAAGCATCTCAGTTTCTGTTAAAAGATGTGCCATATTTACTTTAACTGACAACTTGATAAAGGTAGTGTAAAAAATCACAAGGTGCTGAATTCTTATATTCTGAACTGCAGCGCTGCAAACGAGATGGAACTTTCCATTTATGTGTTTTGGGTTTGAAATCGACTTTATTGCCAGCCAAGACGCCGCTTGCAGGCTACTATGCGGATGCCCCAAACATAAACCAGTGAATGTGCTGAGTTTGATGCAGTCTGCCCGCAGTGACTGTGTAAAAGTCTGAATGACTGAGGTGTACCGCTGAACTAAATCCCACGGCTCTGTTGTCAAGTCGAACACGTGTTCTCCATCTTCTGCAAAGCCGCTGTTTAAGCAGAAACAACTGTCTGGAGTTTGTTGTAGAATCAGCTCAAAAAACACACAAATGAAGTGCTTAAAATAGGTTTAAATGTCCTCTGAAACAGGGATTAAAAAACAGCGTTAAAGTGATATTTTTCATTTTGAAATAAAGGTGCTAAAAGGTGTTAAACAAAAGATGGATAATTAAATTGCAGTGAATTAATGTACCTTGTTTTTCACACAACATATTGCCAGTAGATGAGTGTGAAGTCAGCATAAATAATATGGCTTTAATGAAATGAAACTGAAGCTAATTAAGTCATAAAGTTTATCTATATAATTAAAAATGTCTTTGTGCTTCTTATGTATATTGTTATATCTTTTAACCATGTATTTTGTGTAAAATATGACAAAAAGCTGCATATTGAAAAAACTAACTTGTATATTTTGCATAATTATTACCGAGCAAACAAGCAACTGATGATGAGACCTAAAAGATAAGATTTTTTTTGCCTTAATGTTGATAAAGGCAGGATTTGTATCTGCGTTATTGTTGTAATAAATCAATCTTAAGTCCAGTATTTGTTTAAAAGTGCCACATGGGAAATGATTCTGCCTCTCTGCTGTTGTCAAAACATTTCTTTTTCTGGTGTAGCTGTGGAGCAAAATGGGATTTTAAAAGCCACAGGTGACCAATAAATTCTCCCCACGATCCTTTTAAAGCACTTCATGAAAGGCAGTGTGAGAGGAGCTGTGGTACCTGCCTTTGTGGGTTTCTGTGCACGCTGAATGCTGTGTGTGTCGGAGGGGAATGTGTTCCTCTGAATGCCTTTGTAACAAACTTGCTCATATAAACACAAGGCAACGTTTGGCAGGGCAGGGGGGGGATTCCTCTTGTCACATGTTGTGCCATCTCAAATGTGCCTTCAGAAAAAGGCCCCTAATCCTCTTCCATGCTTATGCTCTGTCTCTCTCTCCCTCTCTCTCTGCAGAGAGAATAACAGGAAGGAGTAACAGATGAGCGCAGAGCATCACAATCTAAACTATAGAAATTGTGTTTGTTTTCTGTTTAAATACAAAGTGAACACTGGGTGCTGAAATCTGCAGAAGAAGATTAGGCTGAGTTGTCAAAGCTTCAAAAAAAGCACAGTATTCAAATCTAAAAATAGCAAAAGGCTAGCAAAAGCTCAAAGAACATTAGCTAAAACCTACAATAAGCAAAATGTTTGAGATGAGCTAAAAGTAGCACAAAATAATAAAAGTCTGTTGAAGCAAATTTCAACAAAGGAATTGAAAAAATATCAGTGTGAAGAAATTCATTGGGGTTATGTTCTATACTGATTTTAATTACATACACAGGGTTTAGTCTTATGATTAGATGAACTGTACTGATTGTTAAATGTGACTAATTTACTTGACTCAATGATTTTATATAAATAG
>JARVGW010000323.1:12413869-12430288 GCA_031762495.1 Anablepsoides rubrolineatus
TAATCATAAAAAATAAAACAACTTTACTTAATTACTTATATTATTGCATTTGGCCCACGGCCCTCAGATTGATTTAATTTTGGCCCTCTCAGGGAAAATGTTTGGGCACCCCTGGACTAAACAAACAAATAAAATCTGAAAAAAGTGTATATTTATGGTTAAGTTGTTCAGGTGCACTTGGAACATTTCTCAACAACTTTGTAGTATGATTTTCTCCTGTTAGCAGACATTTCATGACTCTACTCTAAGAAAGGCCCTCATTGCTTTAGAAAAAAATATAAATATCCCTCAAAACGTAAGCAGATTGAGGATGATTGATTCCGACTTGTCTGAGTGTCTGTTTTGGGTCACAAACTAAATCTCCATCACTTAAGTCACCCCATAAAAGCCTCCAGCCATGACTGGAAGTCAGCCTGCAGCTCAGACTCTTTTCTAGTGCTGTCACTGATGGTTATTTAGCTGCTTGCAGTGAGGTAGTTAGTGAAAACACTGAGATTTAGCAGGACTGATACAAGGTAAATGGGATTGTAGACAAGAGGGAACAACTCAGTGTTATGTGAAAAGTCTGATCTTTGTGTGTGTGTTCTTTTTATTGGTGTGTGGACATATTTTGACATTATACTATGATTATGAGGACTTTGCATTGCTGTGTGAACATTTGCCTGGTCCACACATTTGATAACCCTCATTTATGGTCAGGGTTAGGCTGCATAAATGAATGAAGTCAATGCAAAATCCACACAAGTATAAAGAGACGAGTGTGTGTTTATAGCTTTACAAATTGACTTAGTTTAGATATTTGAGCAGAAGAAGAAATCTTGCATGCTATAGAATATAAGATTTATGTCTAAATAAAAGGCAAATAAAATAAAAGTATGTTTTAAAGATCTTAGCATGCAAACCGAATATTTTTGCTGACGTCACGACCAAAAAGAGTTTTATGTAGTCCCTTAAGTGATATTTCTTTAACCACCATTGTGTCCTTTAGTGACATTAGGGGACATCTCTGTCTGGAGGCATGAGAATGGATGACTCTGATAGGAATTGAATAATTGCTGATGCTATCCTGTTGTCTGGACGCAAGTCTGAGCCGACAGTAAGATGGCAGACAGCAGAGCCAGAACTGAGGGGGTCAGCTAATGCACTCTCGCCTGCATGCATCTGTGCTAAAAGAGGGAGAGGCTTGACGACCTTTAAAGAAAAAAAAAAAAAGATTTAATTGTGTGTTTTTGCTTACGTGTGCAGCACAGACGTAAAACGAGGGTGTAGCTGTGAGCGCAGGTGTTCATCTGTCTGCAGTGGAGTATCTGCAGACTCTGCACACAGGCAACAAAATAAAAAGAGACATATTCCTGACTCTGCATATTATAACTCTGCTACACAGGAGTCCTATTTATCATTAAAATCCTTACAACTTGTTTTTGTTTTGTCACAAAGAGATTCCAGCACTTTCTGTTTTGCTTTGCTCTATAAGATCCTCACTTCACATAGCTGTGGTTTACAATCCACGGTGCACATTCTGCAATATTTATTAGATGTAATATCATTGATATGCATTTGTTTTCCTCGTTGTCATTTTGAGCTTGGTAGGATTTAATATCACCCAGAGAAACCCCTGTTATTAAATGAAAAACATGACCGGAGAAACAACTCCTCCTGATCAAACTGAAACAATCATTATCATGAAAATGATACAAAAAGATTTTATTCTTATAAAAGCCAAATCTTTACAATCTGTGTTTTCTTTTTGTTATAAAGCTAAAGGCAAACATATTTTCAGTTCACAGAGAGTCCAGAGTTCTTTTTGTCTACGCTTGTGTTTTGATGTTTTGATCACCATGTTATAAACTCTTTGGTTTTCCTTTTAGGGAGCAAGAGTTCAGAATTCTGCCAAGAACTTGGGAGTGAGGGATCGAACCCCGTCATCAGTCCCGAGGTAAAACACGTTTTAGTTTTGAGCTCTGCAATAACAGTCTGAATTACAGGAGACTGGTTTTAGTAAATGTAAGGCTTGTAAGACCTCATTTTGTAATAATGTATTATGTAATGTAATAAAATCAGGCTTCAAAATGTAATAAACTCTAAAAAAAAATAAACTGCATCATGTAATAACTGACGCAAAATGTAAGCAAAGTCTTCAACGCATTTTGTAATACTCACAGCTGCATTATGTAATAACATTATTACATTTTGCATCAATTATTACAAAATGTGGTGGTGTAATAATCTGGTGCATTATGTAATAAACAATCAAACACCAGTATTTCTGTTCATCCTAATCAATATACTTGTAATAACTGTCATGTTGCAAATACTACCTAATTAAATCTTTATAACTTTGGTCAATAAACCCCAAACTTCTCATTATTTATTTGCATTTTCAGATTTACTGTCCTGATATCTGTTACAGAAATTATTCCACTTTGTTGACAACTCCCAATATATATCTAAAAGTTAGTTGTACATACATGTCAAACTCTTCAGACATTTACCTGTATAATGAGCCTTAAAAATACAGAATTTTCATAAAGAAAATCTGTATTAACATGCGGGGGGGACCTATATTGAAGTATAGAAGTATATTGATTAGGATGAACAAATACTGGTTTTTGATTGTTTATTACATAATGCACCAGATTATTACACCACCACAGTTTGTAATAATTGTCACAAAATGTAATAACTTGATTACATAATGCGGCTGTGAGTATTATAAAATGCGTTGAAGATTTTTATTACATTTTGTGGCAATTATTACATTATGCGGTTTTAGCGCGAGTTTATTACATTTTGAAGCCTGATTTCATTACATTACATAATACGTTATTACAAAATGAGGTCTTACAAGGCTGCTGTTAATTTTGACTTTAGGGCTAAATTTTAAATAAGGAATATAGAGTTAGAGTTAGGGTCACCTTATAGAGTGTTGTATTGTTTTCTAAATTATCACAGGGTTAGAAAGTAAATGCACATAAATTATTCCTTCATTATTGCTACTTTGGGCTTTTTAATAAGAGTTTTATCAAGAAAAACATCTATTTTTTATTTTAGTTTTGTAAAACAGCTTGTGGACTAAAGAACTTAATGTTTTTTTAAGACAAAGAACAATGTTCATACTTTCTTCCATTTCCCTTGCCTCCTTACCACTCAGGACCTGAAACATCTGTTCACTCAAGTAAAATATTGTTTTTTCCCCCTCAAAAGGATGTGCAGAACTGATCAAATATTACTGGAGTTGTTAAGTTGTAGGTGTGTGACGGTAAAATTTAATCATTTTCTTCCAACATTAAAACTACCAGAAGTTTTTTACACCATATTTACACAAAAAATATAAAAAAACCTTTTACAAACCTCTAACATCAGTGCACATCTGTCGATTTTTCCTAGCAAGACTGAAGCCAAAACCTCATTTTCTCCATGTTGGAAATCAGATTTTTATCCTCAGCAGCTGTAGGTGGAGGACGAGATCAGCCTCGACCATCTAGCTCCGACACGTACTGCAGGTTTTCTGAGACAGTCAGCCCTTTTGAACCTTTTAGTGAAACTGACAACTGCAGTTAAATAGCAGGATGATTGGTGCTCAGATGTGGTCGGAGAGTAAAAATGACTCTGGATACTTCTGCCACGCTTGTTGCTGCAAAACATGTAAAGGGATTTCCTGAATCAGGAGAAGATGGAGGTTTTTAATCTTACAGGTTGATTAATGTAGTTTTCTAAACACAACAAAATGCAAGCAGATAATGTGAAGTTGAAAAGGACCTGTGCTGAGATAAATGTGCAGGAACAGTAATATTTGTATTGGTAGCAGCAGGACCGTCCATTAATCTGCTAACATCACCTCCCTGCAGCTTCTCAGCCCTGAACCAATCAGTCCATCGTCGCTGTATATTTCTGCATACTGCCTGAAGCTGCTGCATGTTGAATATAATTAAATGTCACGTTGTATATGTGTTTCTCTGATCAGGTTGTACAAGCTGTGCCAGCCCCCACCCGCAGACGGGGACCCATAATGCATTGCGCTCAGGAAGATGCTTAAGAAGTCTCCAGGTTCAACGTTTTCCCTCCGTCCATATGTTAATCTGATTAAAGATGTTTTATATATGCAGACTATCTGCCTTCAATGTAAATAAAAGTTTCATTTAGTAAATATATATTTTAACTCTTGTACTGTATACATATATATATTTTTTAATGTCATAGACTAGACAGTGACTCAGTGACAAATTAGCTCAATAAAAATACTTCTGTTCACTGAAATAAGCTTTGTTTTTATGAAGACTGTTTGCATTTGTTATGTTAAATTGCATATAAAGTAAAATAATAATAAGGATACTGGTGTAATTTGGCATATTTGCCTCATTTTCATATTTTACTTGTTGTTTCTTTCTTTAAGCATATAAATGTTTTTACATCATGCTGTAAAAATGCATATTTTAGCCAAACTGTTTAAAGATTTATACTGTTGTTTTGGAAGTCTAAGAGTGCTGCATGCAGATTCCCAATCATTTCACATTATTAATGCGCTTGTTTCTGAGCATTATTGTGTTTTTCACATAAACAGCACTCAGGATTAAAGCATTTCTGACTCATAATTTGGACGGATCACCGCTATGCAAACAGAGATGATTAAATACACAAATAAGCTCTTGTACTGTTCACAAATACGAGCTTCTAACCATTGTAAAAACAAAGTATTATTTTTGTTCTGCATATTTCCTTTCAAACTAAAATGCTGGCATGTAAACAGTTTGTAAAATATATTAAAGTGGATAAGTCATTTTACTTTACTGTGTTTTTGTTTGTAAAAAAAGTGCAATGAGAAATTGCTTTTTGTTCTATTGGAATGTTTTTTTATGATAAAAGCTTTGATTTTTGGCTTTTATCTAATTATCTTGATTAAAGGAAAACAAAATTTGTAGCCATTTATCTATTTTTCCTCACTTATTTATGGCTGGGTTGTGGAGGGCAACACGACAAGCCCAGAAAAACCTCCAAACGAAGAAGTCTTGGAGGTCTCACACTTAGATATGTGAATCACATCAGTTGACACGGATCGATGAGGAGGAGCAGTAGCTCTGCTCCGAGGCCAGCTTTTCTACAGACACCCCTTCAATGATGCTGGAGGTCTAACCATCATCCTCAATAAGCTCAGATTAGATGCTTGGTTCCACACCCTTCTTTCCACAACTGCACCTCGAGATCCAGTACATGAACTCCACAAACTGTTGTGACGTTTGCAGTGTGAAGACCCAGAAAAAAAAATCCTTACCTTCTGAGCTGAAGTGGCAAAAAGAAACCCACAAAGCAAAGCTTAGTGGGAGCAGGTGGCAAAGAACTAAACAAAACAAACAAAAAGAGAATTGAACTCGAGCAACAGAACTGCAGCAGGATGTAACGACTGAAGATGAGCGGGGAGTATTTACTGAGTGATTACAAAGTGAGTGCAGCTGGCTGATTAACAAATGAGGAACAGCTGAGTAATGAGTCACTAAAGGAACAGGAAGGAAGCTAAATAATACTTTAAAGTTTAAAGACAAAACATTTCAGACAAAGAAGAAATTGTATGAATATTACTTCAAACTACAAAAACAAAACAAAAAAAACCTCTGGGATCAAGACAAACATATTTTTCATCTGTAAATTAACTTCTAATGATAAAAACTTAGCGTTTGTGTATTTAAAGCCTCATATTTAAAGTGTTTTTCCTATATTTACTTAGTCAAAAAAATATTTTATTGGTGCTTTTCCCCTGTAAAAGGTACTCTTTGTAATTACCTGGAAAAATGACAAAAAAACCTATAAATTCAATAATATGCTGTATAAGCTCCAAGAAGTGCTGCTTGTTTGACAGAGTTGGACTTTTAAGAACTGATTTAAGAAACAATGAAGAAATTGTAGCTTTAAACTGAAACATAGTGATCTGAACCATCTCTCTGTTCCCCCAACTCTCAAAGACCTGTCTGATGCAGCTCCCATCTCTGTCCTGTAGAAACAAATGACTCCAGACACACATGCTGGGTGAACAAAAACCAGTTGAAAAGACTGATGGATCTTTTTCTCAGTCCTATCACGGCTTTCTGAACCATCTGACTTCAAATTCACTGAATCTGTTTGTCTGAAATGTTCGGAGCGTGCAGCCGATCAATGTGAAATGCTATTGGCAATGTCTTCAAACTGAAGAGGTGAAATTGCATCAAACTACCTGCAAAACTAAATACCAGGTATCAGTCAGAGATTGTGAAGCTGTGATCAAAGCTAAAGATCTAATAAATGTAGCGCTGCTGCTTCACAGTTGTCTTAAAATGTACTGAAAACAGAACTCTGCTGCATTATCTTTTTTTTTTAAATAATATATAAACTTTTATTTCTTTTTTTAAATAATGGCTTAAAGCAGAATCATACAGAATGTGCATGATGCTGTGCAAAAGTTGTAAACGTAATTTTATTGAACCTCAAATAGGCTTAGTAGTTTGTGATTTTTAAAATGGTTTTGATCAATAGTCCTTCACAATTTCTGCAGCTTTTAAATGTTATTTATTTATTTATTTATTTATTTATTTATTTATTTATTTATTTATTTTGCTGCCTTTTAATTCATTCAAGCCAGGTGTGTCAAATCAGGGAATTATTTACAAATAAATGGCAAAGAATCAATGGCTTCCAGAGTCAATACTAAAAAACATAAAACTAAGTCAGTATTATATTTTGAAAATGTCTCATCAAGAAGGTGTTGTTCAACATTTAAAGCAGTGATTTTTAGATGTTGCCTTGATTTGACACACCTGGTTTGAATGAATGAGTGATTAACAATCTTCTAAAGAGCTGCTGAAGAGCAGGGAAACAAGTCAAACATGCTGGATAGGGGTACTTTAGGACCAGGGTTGGGAACCACTGATCTAAACACCTGAAATTTGTCTCTGTCTCTTTAAGAACCTCCTACCATTTCTGACACTCCCACTTCAGTAGACAACAACGCTTCAGGGGAAGGGTGCTCTGTGGGGCTGAAGCTCAGCTGCAGACAGAGCTCCAGGGTGGAGCTTTGTGTAAATAGGCTGTGTTTTGTCCCAGCAAGCATTTAGGCAGCTAAAAAGGCTAAAAAAAAGTTGATTTTGCATCTCCCAAATGTGTAAAACTCTACGTTTAAAGTGGAACAAGTTGACCTAACTTGGATATGTAAATTCAACACTTCATTGAGCCTTCTGAGATTGAGAAGTATCTACACTCAGGTTTGTGTTGAGATTCTGTGCTCTGGTTTAGTTGTTAAAATGCCTGTTTTGTTAATTTAACTTTTTCTGTGTTTAGTTCTGTTTTCTTGCATTCCTGTTCAGTCCAGTGTGTGTTGTGTCGCTGCCACTCTTACCTGCACTGTGCAGGTGTTTGCACTTTACCTGATGAGCTCTGACTGTTTTGCTCAAATCTGCTTTGTGTGACACTGTGTGAGTTTCTGTTAATGATCCTGAATCATGGTGGGTTCTGCCAGTTTGTAAATAAATTCACAGTTTAAGTTCAGCTCCACACCTGCTCTGAGTCCTATCTCTGAGTTTATGCAGATACATGTGCTTTGTTTACGTTGAGTGCATACCCGCATTTCACAAGTCAACATATCTGGAAAGCAGCAGGAGTAAAACTCAGTCAAACCGTTTGATACAAAGATTTTTATGCTTTGTTTCACTTTGCAGTGAGTACCTTTAATCACACAGGGGGTGGTTGATAAATGGGAGTGTCTCGGGCTGTGAACACACACACACGCGCGCGCGCGCGCAGGAGGTGTGTATTTTCTGTCACAGCACGGCGATGCCGCTGGTTCCTCCACGGGAGACGCGGGCAGACAGAGGCAGCAGTGAGGGGCTGTGGGTGTGGAGGTCCCGGGCTGACTCTCCTCCACCATGTACCGGTTCCAGCTCCGCGCTGAAAGCAGCATCATCTGAACTGATCCCGGTCCAGACTGGCTCTCTCTCCTGAAGGACGAATGACTCCACCGGCTCTCCTCCTCCTTTCATTCTGCTAAAAGCTCTTGGCTGAGGGAGGCACTCTAGTTTTTTTTTTCTTTCTTTTTTTTTTCTTTTCTTCATGGCGTCTCCTCAACAGTCAAGAATTCAGTCGTATCTGGAGAAGAATAAAATCGGACCCCTGTTTGAGGTGAGTGCACAAAACCTACTTTGAAGTTTATTGGCTGCGCTGCTTTGCACCAAACTGGATTCGCTCTTTTTTTATTTTATTTCTAATTTGCGCTACCAGCGGGCGAATATCTGCTGCTGTCACTGAGTAAAGCAGGAGCAACTGGAGTAAATGTGTGTCTCCCAGCAGCTTGTGTTTTCTGCAGGTTAAATAGATGAGCAGGATTAGCAGGAAACCGTGTTTTGGTGTCCCATGCACCTCGCTCCAATCTGAACCCCCTCCTCTGCAGCCCAATGAAGGAACTCTGTTTACCTTCCTCTCCATCATTAGGCTCCCTGGTGGTGATTTGCATTTCAGAGGATGCCTGACTCAACACTGTTGCAGTTTGTTTAAGTTGCAACCACCTAAAGGGGTAGTTCAGATCTTTTGAAGTGGGGTTCTGGGGGTGAAGGAACAGTTTATAAGCTCTTTGAGTCAAGCTGGGACACCTTCTGTCCAAAGTGTCAAAGCTAACCCATGCACCAGCTTTGATGCTCAACAATGTCATGAAGTTTTATTACTGAGGGAAGATCGATGATTACGCACTACTCCGGATTTGGTTTAAAAATCAACCACAACCAAGAATCGTCACACATTTAATGCTTTGTACCAAAGGTCAACGTTCTGCTCCACGTCTCGCTTGGTTCCACAAGGAACTGAAGAACTTCTTCTGTGATTCATGAAGGACCACAGGAAGCATGAGGGTGGGTAAAAATATTGATTCATCAATGCATAACAATACATCGTTTTCCAGTTCAGAGAATGATCTGATTCAATTCGAAGCATCCCAGGCTGCGTTAGCAAGAAATCAGTGATATATTTATCGTGGCACAGGGACCACGATATATCATGATATATTGCGATACTGTAAGCAAAGTCTTTATTCCTCTAAATGATTCTAATAAAATAAACTTCTGTAACAGGTCTATTCAACTAAATTGCTCTGGGGGCCACAGTTATTGCAGACTAACGGCACAGGGGCCAAACATCCAGCAATTAAAGTCATTATGTAAATAAACCAAGTATTACAAAGATCAGTTACTTTTGAATTAGTTTTTTTTTTTTTGCTGCATTTAATCATGGATATAACATCCAGAACCCTATGTAATAAAAGTAGTGATAGTAAAACAATATCAAAAACAAAAATAACACAGCATGCCTCCTATTTAACACAAACATTATTTTGACATTTCTGACTTGCCAAAATTTTAAATCAATTTTATTTTCACTTTCATAGTTCAACTGCTTGTAGTTTTACCTGTCTTAGATATTCCTAGAAATTGTTTTTTTTTTTAGCTTCTAGCCAAGATTCTGTAGATACCAGACACCAATTGGGGGGCCACATTTTGGTCACTCGTGGGCCGGATGTGACCCGCAGGCCGCCAGTTGAATAGCCCTGCTCTATAAACAGCACATCGTGCATTACATGCATAAAATCTGATTAAATTCAGTTTATTTCTATGCAACCAGAAGAACACTGAACAACTATAAGGTGTTCGATAACTTCTGCCAACTTATGAAAAGTTTGTCCATCACTAAAAATGTCTAAGTTCATTCATCTCCTAAGTCCAACCTCCCAGTTTTCTACTTTAATTCCTGTAAGTTCTTTTAGATAGTTTGGTATCTATACAGAAACGTCAGAATCTATCTAAGACAGGTAAAACTACAAGCAGTTGAAGATAAAACTATAAAGGTGAAAATAAAATTCAGTCTGAGATGTCAAAATAATATTTATGTTAAATAGGAGGCATGATGTGTTATTTTTGTTTTTGATATTGTTTTACTATCACTACATTTATGGTTCTGTATGATATATCTATGATTAAATGCAGCTAAATAAACTATTTCAAAGGTAACAGATCTTTGTAATACTTGGTTTATTTACATAATGACTTTAATTGCTGGATATTCGGCCCCTGTGTCATTGGTCTGCATTAACTGTGGTCCCTGGAGCATGTTGAATAGCTCTAGTCTAAGCTAAGGATGGATTTTAAAACAAATCTACTGGAAGCCTCTTTTGGACCTATACATACGGTAATGCAAACCATTAGATAGAATATAGCTGATATGATATGAGTAAAATAGTCATAACAAAATGTTCATAAGTTGTTTAAAACATTATGGTGTGACAGGACCTTAATACAACACAAAATGAATCTCTGCCGTTAGAGGTTATGTTTTAAGCCCAATATTTCCTTATGCCACACAAAGTTCTATCTACAACAGGTAAGACAGTAATTGTTGACAACAGAACTCCACTTCAGACTTTGCTTTCCTTTGGTTTCTCTCAGAACACCCCCCGTGTCTGTGTGTGTTAGTGCAGAACTTACTTTACTTTTTGCTTTTAGATAAACACCTGAATGCAGTATTGACCAGGTGTGGTGCAGAATGACAGCTTATCTGTGCAAGCATCACTGTTCGACTCAGATAAGGATGCAGCGTTGATCTCCTGCACGCTCTCGTCACGCCGTTTCGCAAAGGGCCAACGTTTCCCTTCCTTTGCCACGGCTGCATGTGTGGAAGTGGCACACGGCCTGCATGTCAAACAGACATGCAGGTGTTCCAGCACCTCGGACAGAGACGGACGTGCGGTCCAACCAGTGCAGAGGACAGTAAATCTTCTGGCGAGTCCCACAGCAGTCAGGGGGGCTAAACTGCACAATAATAGGCCTCAGTGTGTACTCTCCTTGTTTGTTTTTCCTCGCTTCATATTCCCGTCTGCCTCCTCTGTTCTCTTTATTCCTGCCCCTTTTCTTGGGCTCATTTAAACCTCTCCTTTATGTGACAATTGAAGATGATTAAAGCAAAGTGTTTTAGACTGATGAACAAGAATTTGGATCTTTCCTGAGTTGTTGAGCTGTAAGAGGTGTACAGTAGAGGTGTAGCAGTGGGAGAGTGTTTGAAAAACTGTCCAGGGTCCTCCCCTCTGCTCATGAGAAAATGATGTGGTCGCTGCTCCGCTGCTGCGCTTGAAAAACCTCAGCAGTTTTACTGTCGTCCCTAAGAAAATCCATTAACGCCTATTCAGCTGTGGAGACAGATGCTTTTTTTTTCTTTAATTAAAAAAAAATCTAAGAAGATTGTTTTTGTTTTTTTGTGATTTGTATCATATGTTGAGTTTTGGTGCAGCAGAGGTAATCACACAGCTGCTCTGCTAAGATCTAAAATCAGGCTCAGACTTTCATTTGGGACGACTTGCAGGAAAAATCCATCAGTGAAATTTAAGCTGCATGTCGACATGAAACCATCATTCCCACTGACTGCTTTCGCTTTCTGCCACTGGTAATCTGCAAATAATATTCTCCAAGTTATTGGACACAGGGATTTAAACCCCAAGTGAGCAAAACCTACAGTATGAGCCAGATTTCATCTCCCCAAACTTTATTTCTTTTTGCACATTTCAAATGATAAAATGCACAACATTAAAGGACGATTGTCTTTCTACAAAAACCCAATTTAAAATAGACTGCAAGTGTTCAACATATGTTTTTTTAGCAAAAAATGTAGATACTTGAAAGGAAGACCTCCAACTGATCTGTAAAGTGAGCAGCAGACACGCAGAAAATGACATTTTCTCATTAGTAACAGTTCTTCCACATCTTGTTCTTCCTTTGACTTTGTTTTAAACTTGTTGCAGATTTTGGAGGAAGCTAACTTTGAGTCTTCTCTCAGTCAAAACTTTCAAACCATAAAGTAGATTATTGCTTGTGCTTTGGTCAAATCTTTTGGTACCTGGCTGTGGTGAGTTCACAGACTGGAATTGACTAATTAAGACTAACTAAATTGACTGCATGTAATTATTTAGATTAGGGCCGGCTCTAGCCAATTTGGCCCCCAAGGCAAGATTTCAGGTGGCCCACCTTGCGCAATTTTCTAAATCTTTCTGCCAATTTACATACATTTTCAAATGAGTTTTGTCTCATTGATTTATCTTTAGAAACCAGACTGTCTAATGAAAACGGTTAACAATTCATTTGAAACAATATCAGAGGTCTACCTGGTGCCAACATTTTCTGACAGCAATGAGGAACACCTGTTCAGCAGCTGTGGAGTGAAGCAGTTCTAGGGGGGGTCAAGGGGTTTACGCCCCTGAACATTTTGTAAAAGATCTACTCAAAGCTCTGCATTTTTTAGCCATTGATTAATAATAAAACATAAAAATCTTTAATTTCTGAAGGCAGAACTAGACTTTAACTTAAACTTCTCTGAGATCCGAACGGAAACTTCCATCATTATTTTTTGACTTGACTGCATCAGATGATACTTTTATCATGAAACATCCTCTGCACCATAAACACCTCATGTCACAAAACAACTGAGAAACCCACAGAACAAGTTATCTTCAGAAACATGAGTATAAAACCTTTCCCGCTTTTGTGGCCCTGCGGATGGACGGCACCCTTAGAGTTTGCCTACACTGCCTATGCCACACGGGCCGAGCCTGATTAAGATCATCAATACTTCACGATATAATTTATTTTCTGTCACATACAAAAGCTAACACTTCTGCTGTTCTACAGTGAGGGTATCAGTGAGTGGGGGATTCATTGACTCACTCAGCTTATGATTTGCCAGAGAATTGATCTGTCCCCCCACTCGCCCCACCCCTCACTAATGAAATGGTTGCGTTGCAGAGACAGCAAGCTGAGTCAAAGCTGACTGAGTATCTTGCAGCCTTTTCTAATAAACAATTACACTTCAAGTCCCTGCATCGCGTTATACCTAAATGGATTAAAAAAAAACCCTATTACAATTACAAAATGGTGTCAATGCAGTGTGGTGTGGTTCTGGATCAGCTTTTTCTAAAGTCACACTTAGCTGTAGAGGCTACAGCATAACAAGCATTTGTGATGTTTCAGCTTCATACAGAAAGAATATTTGTCCATATTCTCCCAGCATTGCTGGATCTGCGAGCATGTGACATATTTAAACTTGTGTAACAAGATGAGTAGGCTGAAAACGAGGCTGTATTTGCCTTCATCTGCACACGGCGCGCTCCTGTTCCTTCCTGCTGTGACGTGCCGGCCGGATCAGAGGTTCTGCTGAAACGGTGAACGCATGGATCGTGTAAACTGGAGCCTTGATCAAACAACGTGACTTACAACACTGCCACGTCACATTTCAAGAGGAAATGCAGTAAAACGTCTGGTTATTTGCTATAAATCTTATATACATTACTTTGTAAGCAAGTACACATCAATATCTGTTTATTACGTTGGTTTTAATGTGGATAAATCGAATCGTTTCTGGTCCAGCTCTGAGAACTGTACCCTTTCTTTAGATCGGATCTGAAACAGAACAGCGCTGGTATTGACTCAGCATTTAGTTTTGTCTAATAACACTGGTTGGAATTTAAATCAGCAGGCTCTTTAGATTATTTCATTGGCGTTTCTACTTATAGTAAAGTTAAATGACTTTAGCTCTAACGATTGATTTTTTTTGGGGGGGGGGGATTTGTAATTTAACCCATGTGGAAAAGCTTGACTTCAGCCTGTTCTGCTGCCCAGTTCTTCTAATGTGCTTTCATCAGGGGTACTATAGTGCTGCTGTTTAGAGCTGCAGGATTTGAGAGCTCACACACACACCCACATTGATACACACATGCAGCAATCAGCCAGAGCATTTTGACCACCCACCTAACACTGATTTGCCCCCCCCCCTCCCCCCCTGCCACCAGCACAGCTCTATCGAGCCAGGACTGAGAACATCAGAAAGACACCCTGGGGGCTCTGGTACCAGTTTGCCTTCCCACAATGCCCTCAGACCCCTTCTGATTAGTATCTGTGAAGTCTGGAAGCTGAGTGCAAATCTCAAATCCTAGTGTTTTTTATTTATTTATTTTTGGCTGTTTGCTCTGAATCATTGTTTAATGTAGTATGTCACTGAGCTGCGACTGTTGGAGACTGCTTGATGATTCAACATTGCGAGTAAGGCTAATTTTTAGTGTTTGCGACCAACCATCCAGCCATAACCACGTGACTGTGTTTGTGAGCAGCTATTTTTTGGAAATATTGAGTTATTTTTGTGTTCACAGCCTGCAAAACAACATTCTAGGCCCCACTTTTCTAATTTATTCTCTTGAAGTACCACTTTGAAATGAAGATGGGCAGGTTTGAACCTGATTTTCTTGGATTTGGTGTGGTAAAATCATGAAATGTGTGTGTGGTGACACCTCAGCAGGGGAGATGAGGTTCTGACTGCAGTTGTTTTTTTTCTCAGGTTTCAGGATAAAGACACTGAATGCCACAGTAGTAGCCTCTATGCCATCATTTATTGATGACCAGAACATTGTTTTTTTTATGTTTTTGTGGATTCTACACTTGTTTGTCCTTTTTGGCAGAGCCTTCAGGAGCCATCATATATTCAGTACAAATGACCTGAAGAAGGCTGTTGTGCTTCTGCTGGAATTTAATGTATTAGTTTGTCACAGAATCAACAAACAGAACAGAGAAACAGTGTTTGAAAGGTGGTGTTTGTTGTTTTTAAGGGACAAACACCAAATCTGAATTCACCTGAGAGATAAAAGTAGCTTTACATAACAGGAATTTAATAAATAAAAAAGGCTTGTTTTTATTTTATTTTTTATAAAACACTGTTGGTTGGTTTCACTGGTTTTCTTCATGTGTTTTAAAATCTTACAGCAAGCACCAACGTCTGCTGTTTGACCCTCTGAGTTTAATTATGTGAGTTTCCATGATTCTCACACCACCAGTTGTTTTTAAACCAGCAACTAGCTAACCGTTCTGGATTTTATCACAAGTCTGAGTTCATTTTTTTGCACACATTAGCACTGAAGCAGATGTAGGCAGGTGACATTATGTTTAAGTTTGACTGCTGTGATGCTCTGTGGGTGTTTAACAACTGCCACATTTGCATTTAGTTCAGGGAGTAAAAATCAGGTTTTTGCGATGATGTCTTGTTTAAAGGCACATAAACGCATGTCTGACACGTCACTGCTGACTGCCAGGTAAAGATATTAATCTTTTGGTACCACTTTACAATAAGGCTCTCCTTATAGACAGCTTTTAAAATTATAGTAATTAATCTGTGAACACTTTATAAATTATTAATAAGTGTTAATTATGCATTAGTTAAAAAGAGACTAAACTGTCCTGTTTGTTTTCAAATACTGAGCCAAATCTGTTTGTGTATTAAATATTTCAGACCGGTTTACTACCTTGTAAGCACAATAATGATTAGAAAACACATATTTAACATATAATATTGTACTGTATTACTGCATTATAAATATCCACAAATATTAAAGGGATCCTTATTGTAAAGTGTAAAACTGTACACTATGTTGGATGGGGTGGGAGCATTTGGTGTGTTAACATGACTCTTTTTTTTACTTTTTTGATACATCAACATTGTTGACAGTAGTTACATGTTTGAACAATAATTTCAAAAATTGATAAGTTTTAAAAATGATTTTTCACATTAAAGACTAACGTTTGGCATTTATAAATGTTTATTTGTCATTAATAAATAGTGTACTGTATTACACTTTATGATAAGTCTCCCTTTGACAGTTGTGAATATTTATAATGCAGTAATACAGTACAATATTAATATTAAAACATGTGTTTCTTATCGTTATTATGCTTACAATGTAATGTGTCTTTAGATGTAATATGTACATGAACAG
The DNA here is from genome assembly GCA_031762495.1 of Anablepsoides rubrolineatus. Taxonomy (NCBI): domain Eukaryota; kingdom Metazoa; phylum Chordata; class Actinopteri; order Cyprinodontiformes; family Rivulidae; genus Anablepsoides; species Anablepsoides rubrolineatus. The sequence continues at coordinate 12,429,675 of JARVGW010000323.1, forward strand.
ATTTGTCTCATTATTTGGTAAGAAACTGGACAGTTTTGTATTTTTCTCATCCTTCATTATTACATAATAAACATTTATTAATGATTTATAAAGTGTTTACAGATTAAAGTGTTTACAGATTAATTAAAAACCTATCTATAAATTCTTTATAAGCCATCTATAAGGGGAGCCTTATTGTAAAGTGGTACCAATCATTTTTTTTCTCAGATATATTCCAGTTATTGTTGCTATAGTTTAAGCTATTCTTCATTTTCATCTTGCTCTCTGCCTTCTGCACTACAGTTTTGCATTAGTTGGCTATTCCTACAGAAAAATGATTATATTCCTGGAGGTGTCCCAGGCTGCACCAGAACTGCAGATTCTGCTGGTTTGTGTTTGCAAATGACCACAGACCTCTGTGTAAACAACAAGATAATGTAAAAATATACAGCATTGCATTTTTAAACATTCACTTTGACAACTTTAATATTTTTGAGATTGGAGTCATTATTGAGCTGTAGCACCCACTTACCTTTTCACATTATTACTGTGGTGTCTATGCATTTGTACACCTGTGACAAGGCCTGAAACTTCTGTGCATATGTCAGCTGCAATAGAGCAGCGTCAGCTTCAAT
>JARVGW010000323.1:12446426-12490256 GCA_031762495.1 Anablepsoides rubrolineatus
TAGTTGAGGTCTACCTATGATGTCAATTACAGGCCTCTCTCATCTTTTTAAGTGGGAGAACTTGCACAATTGGTGACCGACTAAATACTTATTTTCCCCACTGTATGTTATGTTTTATACTTATTGCACCTTAACACTGAAGCAAATTCCTAATCTGTGAATCCTGTTAATTGAAAATAACAATAAAACTGATTCTGATGAGGGGCTATACATCGGGCCCACCAATGAGCCCCCATCCCCAATCTTCACAGACCCTCACCCAAAGCAATAAATATGTTCTCGTGAGTTCTGGTGCATTGGTGCTTTGCGTACCTGCAGGGATCATCTTCCAAAATAAACTTCAACTACTCGTAGAAAGATGCTTAGATTTTTTTTTATGCACCCCTGAAAAGAACTAAACACTCAACTAGAAAAGTATTGCTAGGAAACATCAGTCATATTATTATTATTATTTTTATTTTAATGTTGCCTGTTTTAACTAGATTTAGAATATTCAAAAGTCATTGCCCATTCCACGTCCCTGCTGTCCTTTCAGAGGAAGAAGCCTTGAAACTTTGAACTCAGATTACATTAAAAATACATACCTGCAGAGCTCATGAACATTTTGCAATCGGAAGAAGTGCCACTCAAAAGCAACACATTATGGATGCACCGATACACCAAATCCCTGAATAAAACCAGCGCACCTTTCTGCGCTGAGGGTTGAAGAGTTTTTGGACCTTGTTTCCTCTCGACCGAGGCTTTAAACCGATCTTGTCAGAACGAAACGCTTAACCTTTTGTAATCTAAGGGATTAAGATGCAGCACGACCTTTTGCTGCTGCAGAGGAGAAAACAGAGAGGCCTCTTTATTTTAGTCAGAGTTAATGAAAGAATATATGTTATATCTTCAGTCTGGATTTGGCAGAAACCTTTGCTGCGTGTTTACGGTTGTTTTGGTGCCAAGCAGCTTAGTTAGTCAGGATAAACAAGGGCAAAGGAAACAGACTGTAGCAGCTCTGCTGTCAAGCGTTAAACTAATTTGTGTTCGAGGTAATGCTTACTTTCCGTACCTGTCAGCAGATGTTCTGTATATGTTACACTTAAACACGCAGGAAAATCCTCCTTTTAGGTTGAGTTCTGTTTTTAGTGTTTGTTTAGACAGAGGAGAATAAGAACGTTAGAGATGAGTGAATCACAAGTAATCCTTAAAAACGGTTGCTCTTTTCTTTTAATAGTGTCTGAATGCATAAGTGTGTAAATGAAGGTGACATATGCAGAATCCAATTTATTTAGCTGTTAAATACATTTTGTTGTGTACTTGGAGTCTCTAGGAGTTTAGTTTAGTTTCTCTTGGTGCTTATATTTTTATATTCTGTTTGGATCATATTTATTTAACCTGCTCAGTTTTCTTTCATTTCTATGACATTTTCTGAACTATTACATCACAGAATTTATAATAAAACTTCTAAATAAGATCTGAACTTACCAGCTACAATTAGATGGTCTTCATTCTCCTTCAACATGTAAGGCTGGATGGACAAGTCTTCCCCTGTTGACATCTTTATTTCATTTGTAAATACAAAGTTTCTGTGCTATAATCATAAACCCCTCTATCAAACTGGAATGAACCACTTTGGAAGTTGGGAGGGGGAGAAGGATTTAAAAGCATGAAATGTCTCCTTTAAAGGGGACATATCCTGCTTTTAAATCCTTCCTTTTCACATTTAAATCATTCAGTTGGGTCTATATAAAGTGGAACTACAACGCTTTGGTCTAAATTCCTCCTTACTTTAACTATGCCAGCCCCTATTTCACCAATTTTCTGATGTGTCTCAAAGCAGCTGGTTTTAAATACTGTTCCCTTTAAGGCGCTCCAAACCCCGCCCCCCTCCTGCTTCTAGACCAGTCCACTCCGGTTTGAGAGACGGGGTTAGTTTTCTAGCAGTACAGATATGTTTTATTTACAATTTAATTAAAAGATGTCAACAAGAGAAGACTTGTCCGTCCAGCCTCACATGTTGGAGCCAGAGGAGAATGAAGACCACCAAACTGTAGTCGGTAAATCCAGACCTTATCAGTTTCATCACAGATAATTTGACGTAATATTTCAGAAAAGGTCATAGGAAATAGAAAAAACTGAACGGGTTAAGAATATATGACCCAAACAGAATATAAAGATATCTCTGCAGCACCAGGAAAGACTAAATTGAACTTTTCTGCCTCCTAGAGACTCCAAGTACACAAAATGTATTTAACAACTAAAAAAGGGGATTTTTGCAGGATATGTCCTCTTTAAGAGTGGCACAAGAAGACAGTGGTGGCTTCATTTCAGGGTATGTGGGTCACTTCCAGCTCCTGTTTTGAGTTGTTTTGGGAATCAAAGAAGCCGACAGCCTCTGTCCCCTGGCCTCACACCAGTGAGCTCTGTGCCTCTGGAAGCAATGTGATGATTTCTGTGCCAGAGCTCTACTTCCCTTCACACAGAGGGGAACAAACAAGCCGTGGCGTTCACAGTTCAGCTTTTTATTTTTTTATTCTAAATGCTCACAAAGTTTATCAGAGCTGCTGCCTTCAGAGGTTGTGTTTGTGCCATCCAGTGCCGAGGTCAGTGGAGTACCCGTCCTGGGACTGGAGGGAGAGCCGCGACTTCGATGAGCTCAGCCACATCTTGCAGGAGAGCAAGAAGCTCGGCAAAGCCCTGGAGAGCCTGTCACGCAGTGAGTGGACCGGTCCCTGCTTCCATCACACCCAGCTCACTTTAATCCATCTTCACTAAGTCAGCTGGGTCTGTGAATCATAGGGATTTTTTTTTTATAGAATCGCATCATTAGACTTTCATGTAGACTAAAGATGGACTTGGCCTTCAGTTATAAAAATTTAGGCTGTTTTTGAAGTTTTTTTTAGGTCAATTACAAAAAAAAAAGTCTAAAAAGTATCTGAGTGAACGATACCTTGTTTTTGGCAGAATGTTGCAGCTCTGAATATTTTATTTTTATTTATCTACAGGATTCTTTTTAAACTGAGCTTATTTTATTTTGAAAAGTATGTTTGCACTTTTGGTATGCTTTGCAGCATGAGGATTTTCTGTCATTACTTTTGCTTACAAGCTCAACTTGAAAAAGTTGGGATTTTGTAAATAGGTCGATTCAAAGATTTGTAAATCTTTATAAACATATATTTTATTAACAGTAAAATCTAATAGTTTTTTTTCAGCTGCTCTGTTCTACATTGTTTTACGCTGAATGCTCTTCCTGACCTAACATGGGCTTAAACCAAGTATCACGGCAGACAAAGTAGGTGTTTCCAAAGGAAGATGTTTCTCAAGGGCCACACCTGATTGGATGAGGTTTTTCATGGGACACACCTGATTGGAGGATCATTGCTTAAGCGTTTCTTCATAACATTAGCTTACTTTTTAAGCATCGAACTTTCAGATTTATTTATTCAGTTTTACGAGCTTTTTCTTTTTTGAGACATTTAGAAATATGGAGAACTAAAATATTTGTTTGTAATGATACATAGCGATTTTATTAAAAAAAATCCAAAGCAGTTTTGGCTGCCAAAATGAATGTGAAAGTAGTTAAAGTCAAAACTGAAAGAAAAACGAAAGAATAGAGCCAACCTTTTCTAAAAACAGAGCAAATACAACTAGCCAATCAGTGCTTACGCTTGAGAAACACCTACTTTGAGTCTGCAGAGAACCCCTTCTCGTTTGAACTCGCAACCTCAGCATTTATTACAATAATTTAAATGTTTAAAGAAATTCTTCCAATAAAAAAATCCAATTTTGATTTTAATAACAGTAATATATCTTCAGTAATAAATAAACTTATTTTATACATGTTTGAAATAAACTTGAACAAACTAAAAATAAAAACTTATATAAAAATTTATTTATTTTCCTTATTGTTAACCAATATTTCTTCTTCCAACAGTTTTAACACAATATGCCATCTTAATGTTCAGTTTTACATCTTATATTATGATGTCTATTTAGCAAATTTTGAGCCCAGCAAACATAAAACAGACAATAAAACATGTGGTGCTTTAAGGCAGAAGATGTCATTTCAGAGCTGTTATGCACCACTGCTTTCACCATATAGCCATAATTTTGCATTTCCCTGCAACATAAAAATAGACTGTAGAGAGCACATTTAAATTAATGAGGCATAAATATTGGGCTTCTATATCAAGGACAGTTACAGTCAGGTGTTTTACAAAACCTTTTATTATCACCTGCTGCTGAAAGGTAAAGAGAGATAATGGTTGTCTGTCTGTCTGTCTGTCTGTCTGTCTGTCTGTCTGTGTGTCTGTCTTACTTCAAAGTCCATCCAGAAGATTGGCTTTGAATTGCTTGTGTTTTTAAACTTTTTTGTCTTTTCCTGCAGGCATTGCCATTTCTGATGAGCTTGACCAGGTAGGCACAATCTGAATTTGTTTATCTCTATAAACCTCATTATTATCTAATGATGTTGAAGTTGTGAGGATATTAAGTCCTGTTCTGGTGGAGTTTCTCCAAACTGCATCAGAGCAGCACAGCTCTGCTTCTGATGATGAATTGTCTTGTGGGAGTGAGATTTTTCAGCCATCCTGTCTCACTTCACTCAACGTCTTCCTTGCAAAAACTTTGCCCGAGCACGGTCTTTGTCTTCGCCGAGTTCCCAGTTCTCTCCCAGCACAATAAAGCAGAGTCTGCCCGGTGGAAAGCTGGACACATCCATTCAGAAATGATGGATGAGAAACGCTGCACGTCTTTTGTGCGTAGTGGAGCGGCTACATTTCCAACAGAGTTTTCTTTCTTCTGATTGAAATGTAATGAATGCTAAGCACGCGCTTTCATCATGCTAACACTATTGAGTTCCAAACCAAGCAGGATTTAGTCTCGATAAGCAGAGATATTTTGGATTTTTGCATTGATGTGTAAATGTGTGCAGGAATCAGAATCTGCATTTGAAAACTCTGTTACAGTATTTGCTGATGTTCATTTCTGCTTTGATGTGTGAAGTCTTGTGATTAAAAACGGCACTTTCTGAAAAATATGTAGATGTTTTAATTAGTTCCATAAGCCCACTGGTAACTTTTTTAATTAATTTTGTTTTTAGACCTTTTTGGGATACAACGCAGTCCTGCGCCCTCGAGTGGTGGGGGAGTGGGTCGGCCGTGAGGACAACGACGCAGACCCGCTGGCAGCAGAGATGCTGCACCCCCCGGTCCCCCGAACCAAAACTGAAGTGTGTTGGAGTCGAGACAACAGCCCGGCTCACAGGTCAGGCCGCTGCATCTCTGTGTTCATACGCATGTGTGAAGCTGGGAAACTAAGCTGCTCTAGTGGTTCTTCTGAGTGTGGCTGCCCGAGGACTACCCCTCTGAATGGCTCTGATAATCCCATTTCAAAGGTGCGATCAAACATGGCTGCCATGAAACCGCCTCAACCCAAATTCAAATTAAAACTAACCTAATTTCTGCAAACTGGAAGCCAAAGGAATTTTGCCTGATATAAAATAACGGTCTCACTTTGACTGTAAAACCCAGATGTGCAGTGAGTCTTAAAAACTAAAGATTTTATTTTCATATAATTCAGTTGTCTCTGTCAGATGTTACTGAGTTAATTGTTGAAGGTTAGTGTTTAAATTAAGCTGTGAATGGAGGTGAAAGCCACAGTTATGAGAGCTGTGGGAACTTTTATATAGTGTGTGTGTGTGTGTGTTGATGTGGCTAATTAAAAAAGGGAAGAATATAAAACCATAAATCACAGGACCTCAGCTGACACATGCGGTTAATCTCATTAATACAGCTGGATTACAGGACAAAATCAGAGAACTAAAGTTTTATTTCAGACAGAAAATAATGTTTTCATACTTTTATTTTAATGATGCTCTCATCAGATTTTTTTTGGAGTATTCAGGTAATTTTCACATCAATTATGTTTTATTAACAAGCTAAAGTGTCACATTAAGACACATAAACTGACAGGTGTATAATCTAAAGCAGGGTTATTCAACTGGTGAGAAATCCGGCCAAAGTTCGAGCCGCCAATCGGTTCGTTCATTTCTTAAGCCCAAACTCCCAGTTTTCTATTTGAATTACGCGAAGTTATTTTAGTCAAACATAGACATGTTTATTATCTACATACACTGCAGAATCTTGTCTAGAAGCTGGTAAAAAACATTTCTATGCACACCCAATACAGTTACAATTACAAGCAGTTGAAGATAAAACTATGAAAGTGAAAATAAAATTGGTTTAAAAATTTAGCAGGCCAGAGATGTCAAAATATTCTTTATGGCATAATATAAAATAATATAATATAATATAATATAATATAATATAATATAATATAATATAATATAATATAATATAATATAATATAAGAGGCATAATGATTTATTTTTGTTTTTGATATTGTTTAATTATCACTACTTTTATAGGGTTCTGTATGTTGTATTCATCATTAAATACAGCAAAATAAACTATTTCAAAGGTAATTGATTTATTTACATAATGTCTTTAATTGCTGGATGTTCGGCCCCTCAGCTGTTGGCCTGCAGTAACTGTGGCCCACGAAGCAATTTAGTTAAATAGCCCTGATCTAGAGTGTGATCTTTCAGTGGAAAGCTGTCATACACAGGCAGCACAATGAATCAATGTTTAGCACTGATGCCTCACAGCAAGAAGGTTAGAGCCTGGTTTGGACCCGGGGTCTTTCTGTGTGGAGGTCCTCTTTGTGCTTGCCTGGATTTTTTGTGGATGCTTCATAAACCAATAAAAACATGCAGCTTAGTTTGCCTTCAGGCCTCCCTTACAAAACAGATCTGTGATCTGAATGGGATTTTTTGCCTGGTGAAATAAAGAGAAATAAATAAAAGTAGCAGTTCCCTCCTATAAATCCATGCTGGCTCTCTGTGGTGCCTGTCAACTTTTAGACTCCACTCTTATTTCTGTTAAATCACTTTGTTTTTCTCATTTTGCTTTTATTGTTTTAATCTACAAACCTTTGAACTTTACCTGTGATGGACACCACAGCTCATTGACCTTAAAGTGGTTAAACTGCTGGTTTTTAAGCTCAAAGGCTGATTATGCTGTTATACTATGTTATACTAGTTTTATCTTGCTTTCTTGAGATAATTAATTATATTTGAGAAATGAGGTGTTGAGTTCCCACCAGCTACATCCTCTAGTATCATTGTCACGACTCCTGACCTCTAACAGGGTATTTTCAGCTTGAATCAATCAAACTAAGTCTGTTTAATCATGAACCCAAAATAGGTTCATGTATTTAATAACAAATTAGAAGTTGAAATTACTAAATGTTTAATTTATTTATCTTGATCAAACAAACTACATTATTTTAAGATATTAACGTTTCTGTTTCATCTTCTAATCATGTCCTCTTATTTTTTTATACTTTTATGATGTATTTTGTTCTCCTGGTGTAAAAGTTTACCTTCATGTTCAAAGGGATAAATGAAGGTGATTCTAATGTTACCATTAAAAAGAGAACCAGTGTTGAAAATGGCTTTTGCAGAATTAAACTAACTAATCTAATGAGCACAAAAACCCCACGGAGGGGATGATGAAACGCTGCATCAGTCATCTTTTGACCCTTTCCTATTAGCTGCAAATAGGAGTCATTAAACAAAGATTAGCATCAAATGAACACCCCTTCGGTCCGACAGTCCACACCTTCAGACAGAGCAGGAACATTTATTTCTTCAAGATGTTGGTAATCCAAAAACCAGTTCTTTTTTTTTTTTTTTTTAAATTAAACGTTAGCTTTTATGGTTCCATCGAGGATGAGGCGTTCATTTCTGCTTTTGAAATAGACTTTTAAGTAGAACAGAACTAAACAGAAAATAAGTTTTAATGAAGCTGAAACTCAATCCTGTTCTTTATGACTCATAAAGTCAATAAAAAAAGGATTCAAAGTTTTTAGAATCCTCTTTGAATTTCTCTAATGTTGACAAATGAATAATTTTTCCCCATGTTTGTCTGCTCTGAGCTGATTGTTGGCTCTCATGCTGATGAAAGTTTATGTTTTAAGCAGGTTTTTTTAAGATTCATGCTTTTAACTCCTTTTTTATTTCGTGGTCAGTAGTCCAAACATTGCTCTGCTGCTCGTCACCTCACCTCATCTTTTCATCAGCAGTCTTACAGAAATGTGTACTTTTGCACGATGCTTACAATGACTGCATGGTGTTTTATCTCATCTCTTAACATGCAGTCTGAACATGTGGGTGACTGCAGGATATAGTTGTTAAAGGCAAAAACAATGTTTTGTTCCGGCTAGAAACCGAACTGCTCAGACCTCACAGATAAGAAGATGAAGACATGATGGTTTTATTTGAGACCTTCATTTCCCAAGTAAAACGTGTTCATGTTTAAAACACATTATTTAGCTGAGCAACAATGGCTTATTTGTTAAAAAATAGTAAGTAATCCAGTTGTTTTTTTTAATGCACTGTATTTATCTCGCTCTGTTTTGCTTTTCCCTCCTCAGCCTGAAGATGGAGACAAAGAGCAAAGGGCTAAAGGAGCAGCAGCAGCATCACAAGAAGCTCCTAGCTGCCATGTTGTCCCAGGACTCATTTGACCGGGTCAACAATCACATCCCCTCTGTCCTGGAGGAAGAGATCGAGGACGAGGATGACGCCATGGAGCTTCTGGGTAATCTCTCAAACCTAAACTACTCACAAACACAGATTTAAGCTGAGTTCCACTGAGAGTGTGTTTTTTTTAATCACATGTAGCCATGGAATCATGGTGATCATGGTTTTGCCTGTTTGTTTGTAGACACTAGACTGATGTTAACCACACAAAACAGACTAATGTGAGTTTTAATGGATTTAGGCTGCAACTTTTAAAAATAGTTGCATTTATTCTGACTAGAAACAAAGTGTTCCTGTCAACATGACCCAGAGCACCTGTTCTCCTATGTTTGTTATGTTCTGTCTTCTTCTGAAGGGGTGTTCTGAAATGTAATTTCATTGGGCTCTGTATGACGACAATAAAGGCCTTATCAAAGTGAATAGGGATGAGGATACAATTTTATACCACACCAATATAAAATCTGACAGTGAGTTCAAAAGGAACATTAGAAACCCTTTAAAATAACACAAATATGATGTGATTATCCCAAGTATTAAGGAAAATATGGATGATTTTGTTTGAGAAATCAAGTTCATGTTTTCTGCTGTAATTCATTGCTGAACAAATCGGCCCTTTGTCACCATTTCACTTTGGTTTGGTTTTTTTTGTTTTGCTCATAACTTTCTTCATTTTCAAAAAGGGATTCACCTTCTGCTTTTTTTCCGGAAGCATCTTGTATCCTAAAAACAAAACTACATTAGAAATGCAGTAAAAGTAGCAGAAAATGTGGAAAATCGGGTTTAAAGGCTCAGATCACCAAACTGCAATATCAAATCCATTTAATGTGTCCTGGAAATCCATAAAATGAATACACTTAATACAAACCATGTGGACATTTGTTTTGTACACAAAGACCCTCAACCAATAACAAAATATGATGTGGTCAAGACAAGTGTCAACACTCACTATAATAAACTGACAGGTCATAATAAAATTAAGAACAAAAGCAGATAAAATAGTTTTCTTCACATAGACTTGCCTATTAAAGGGATCACTGGAAATAAAATCAGGTGATTTATCTGTGTTGAATTAGCCGTCATTAGCGAGGTCACCCTCAGTGCAGCATTGTGTAATCTGGTCACTGTGGGAAGAAAATGGCAGCCGCTGATGACGATATGTCAACATCCCTGCCTGAATGTGCTGAAGTCACTTGTTAAATTTAGTCTCTTTTGAATTAGTGATCTTTATCAGCAGGGGTGACTCTCTTAATTAAAGCAGCTTGAAGTCACACACTGGGTGTACATATGCACACGCAGCAGGTGGCACAGAATTCAATTCAAAGCACAACTAATGGCTATTTGAGAAAATTCAGCTGATTTTTCAGATAGTTTACAAACGGCTGCTGTGTAACAATTTGGATGGATATGAGCTCACAACGTGTTTATGGAACACATGCTACAGTTACAGCGAGCTCTGTGTCAGTCGAGCAGGCTGTTGCTCTGTGAGGACAGGAGAGCTACGTATGGTTTTGCTCTCTGCACTTCTGTCACAGCTTTTCTGCTTGTTAGCTGGATCTTTGCTGCCAGGTTGATAAAAAGGCTCACGTTGATGTGTGGCAGTAAAACCCCTGCAGGTTGCACACACTATTGCTCTAAATGTTCACATTGTTTAAGGTGTTGCTACTTCGAAGGAAAATGCTTGTTGCTGTTGTTTTTAAATCTAATTCAGTATGAAGGTGTGGACTGAAGCTTTATTTACACCTTTGTTTTTTATGTTTTTTACATTTTAGATCATTTATCTGCAGCTGAGAATCAGTGCAACATGTTTGATTAGTTTTTTCTGCTACATTATATTGATATTCTAAGCCTATATATGAGTAGATGCTCTATACTTTAGAGAAAATCCCGCATAAAATGGGATTTCCTCTAAAATCCATTTGGACCCAAAGATAGTGTCTGACATTAGCACTGCTCAGGTCAATGGGTGCCAAACAAGCCATTACCTCTAAACGGGCTTTTTATCTGCCCAGTAAGCACTTTTAGACTCAAACACATTTGAATCGTTCTTAAGCAATTAGGCTAAAATTGGGCTCAAATCAGCCTAAAGGGGAAGGTTTTGTCGATGTCTAAATGTTGTCATAGATGTCAAATAGAAGTTTGCATTTAGCTGCGACTGACAGGAATAACTAAGCAGTGAAGATGTTGCAGGACTAAATGTGAGATGTCTGCATTTCAAACCGTTCTTTCATGCTTTTGAGCAAACTGATCACCCAGGAGCTGCAGCGCCACCACATCAGAAGGCTTTGTTCATTTTGTATGTAGCCACATCTTGTAACTCAGTCTAAACAGTCGAGCCATGTCTTTTTTTTTTTCTCAAAAGTCTAAATTTAACTCATTTTTTGACGTTTGAGAGAGATTTTGTTGTCTGTGCACATTTGGCATAGTTTGGATGCTTCTCCAGCACATTTAATGATGCTGCATGCTTTTTTTTTCTCTCTTGTTTTATTTGCTGATTTATCTTTTTTTATAATTGCTTAGGCACAATCAAAAATAATAATAATGAAAAAGGGCCCCCTTTTGTTTAAACACTTCACTCAATTAGCTCAATCACTCACAATTAACAGAACACCCAGATTGTTTGATCATTATGAAACACTTGTAAAGAATATAAACAAATTAATTCAAATAAATATTTTGTTGCCTTATTAAACACACAATGCTCAAATATTTTTGTTATATTTAGAGGACATATTGGGTAAAATCCACTTTTTAAACCATTAAATGCATTATGTACCTAGAGTCTTTAGGAGTGCAGAAAGATAATTGATAATAGATAATTGTATCTTTTTCAAACTACAAACATGGCAGGTGTGAAGTGCACTATTTGCATTTAAAGAGACGGTGTCAAAACAAGGGGCTTGTGGAGTTACAATATTGAGGAAATCCGCCCAAAGCATTGCGGTTCCACTTTATAAAGACCCCAACTGAATGATTTAAATGTTAAAAGGGAAGAATTTCAAAGCGTTTGTTTGAAGACTTATTGTTAGACTTAATGTTAAATAAAGCAGACAGCATTTAGCAGGTTAAACGCAGTCTAAATGTCTTGAATGAAGAAATACATCACAGGTTGCACTCAGTAGATGGGATGGACTAAGGCCAGTATGGGATAAATGCAGGTCAGGTCCACACGCTGCAGCTGATGACACTGTCCAAGTCAAACAGTGTCTGTTTGGTTTTGGCCAATGAAAAAGGGAAACATGTATGGAGCCCAGCCCACCTAGTTATCCAGTAAAATATTGTTTCAAACCCACATAGGTGATTAACCTTAAATCCAACTATGGGCCTTGAGACATTTTAAGCCCTTTTATTTACCCCATACATCTCATAAACAGATCTGTCCTCCAGCTTTAAGTAAAAGATACTTTGAAATGACAAAACACCAAGGTCTTTCATCTTCTGCATCATACAGTCATGGCCCAAGGCAGCAGTACTTAATGGTGATAGATACAAGTATAAAGCAGGATGTTGGTGGTCTGTGATAGCTCTCCTCAATCATAACTCTACAACTCAGGTTTATTCTCTCTTGGCCTTTACTCCACCGTCCAGGGCTGTAATTCAGATGAAACAATGCAGCAAGGTCATTTCTGATTCTCTGTCAGGGTCGGGTCACGATGCTCTCCAGAGAGGGTTCGTCTGTGATGACTGTCTCCCTGCTGAACAATTGATTATACTAGAAAGTAGTGACACATGTTATAGAGGAAGCGGGGGAAAACTGCATTATTTTACTCTAATAGATTTTTGTCAGGGATTATAATGCATTTATTAAGCTAACTTTTTTTTATTAAATGCAACTTTAACCTGAGAAACACTCTTGGAATCAGAGTGGGTTTTTGTAGCCTTAAAGACAATTCAGCATGTGAACTGGGAAATTTGAGACACTAAACAACTCACTGTCTGAAAAACAATCCAGTCAACCTCCTGACTTACTGCTTCCTTATTCTCTGAAGAACTTTATTATGCAGCAAAAAAAATGTTTTAATATTTAACACCCCCCCCCCCCAAGTTTATTTATGTTTTAAAGTGAGGTACAAAATGAAGGCAACAAAATGAGTGACATAGTTAACAGTGTACCATTAGCTCACAACCAAAATTGGGCTAGAACCCACCCAACTGCACAAAAATAAATAAATAAGACAAGAAAGAGACCATAATGTGTTAACGGACAAAAACAGAAAATCAAAAAACAGTAAAAATAATGCCTACATTTATGTAAGGGCGGCACGGTGGCTCAGTTGGTAGAGCTGATGGATGCCTCTCAGCAAGAAGGTCATCGGTTCAAATCCCGGCCCGGGGGCCTTTCTGGGTAGAGTTTGCATGTTCTCTCCATGCGTGGGTTCTCTCCGGGTACTCCGGCTTCCTCCCACAGACCAAAAACATGACTGTTAGGTTAATTGGTAACTCTAAATTGTCCCTATGTTGAGAGTGAGTGTCTCGTTTGTCTCTATGTGTGGCCCTGTGATGGACTTGCAACCTGTCCAGGGTGTATCCCACCCCTCGCACTGTGACTGCTGGATATGGGCCCCAGTGACCCTGAAAGAAATAAGCCTGTACAGAAAATGGATGGATGGATGTATTTATGTATCTCCCTCTATACAAACACACACACGACAACAGAAATGAACTAAACTAAACATTTTAAAAAAGGAGTCAGGGGATACATCCTGTGAATATGTCAGATTCATCAAATTTGAATCAATATTTAATAATTATATCAAATTGTTTTAAGTGTTATTTTATTGGTGGAGACACATGTAAATGAACTGGTAATTTCAAAATCTCTAGAAATAACAGTCAGCATCAACAGTAGTTTATTTCTTAGCGCCTTTATAACCTATCTGGGGTGTTTCCATCATCTTCTGAGATATTAGCTCTCTATGGCCAAAATATAGAACAAAACATACATAAAAATGGAATGAATGAAGATCCTGATTCATGCAGTACAAAACAATACAGAAGACAGTTTTTCTTATTTCAAGCATTTGCTTAGAGTGACCTCAAGTGGCTAAAAGGTTGCAATACATTTACTGCATGGTTGCCTGCATTCAGTGCATTTAACTCTCTGATTGCATTTTAATTTAGCTGAATAAAAATTATCTATTGACTTTAAACCTTTTTGGATTTTTTTTGTACTATATTAGGTTTATTGCAGTCATGTTCCATGTCAGTTTGTTTACTCCAAGATACAAATACCAAGTATGCCTTTGTAGTTGTTCCATAATCATTTGCTTTTGTCATAACACCTGCTGATTGGCTCCTTGTTGAGTTAATGGTTGTTTTACGCAGAAATCCAGCAATCATGATCTGGTGAGAAGTGAAAACACCCGGTGTTATTATCTGAAAATAGGAGCCACAGTGAGCAGTACACATAAAACTAAATTTCCCCTAGGAGGCAGAAAAGGTGCATTAGTTGACTTTACTACAGAGTAACTGGTGATTTAAAATGTGTTGATAAAAAGCTTTAAAAAACTAAAATGCTCAACATTTTGATATTCCAAGTTTATAAAGCAAGGCAAGTTGTGTTTGAACTAAACTTTAATTAAAAGCCAGTGTTACAAAAGAAGTGAGACTTCAGGTGGGATTTAAAAGATTGGATTGATTCTGCAGCATCACACATATAAAGAGGTAAATTATTCCAGAGTCTGGGGGGGCTGCCACTGCTAAAACCTTCATTCCCTCTGGGGTTTAATGTAGCTCTCAGCTACACTAAAAGCATCTGGTTGAACAATCTCAGTGCTCCATTAGGGTTATAAATGTCAAAATGATCAGTTAAATAATTGGGTGGCAAGCCATTTAAAACTTTAACAATTAGAACACGAATCTTAAAATCAACACAAAATAAACAGGCATACAGTGTAAATCTGCTAAAACTAGAGTAGAGGGGTCAAACCCTCTATTTCTTTTAAAGACGTGCAGCGATCTGCAGGCAATTAAGAGATGATAGTTCAAGACCAACACATAGAGTTCATAGATTCACTTAGATGCTCTGTATTTCTCATACAAACAATGACTCCTGCCTTTTGAGCTGGAAACAATCCTGGCTCATTAACTTATTAAGGTTTTAAACACACTTAACCGGTGGGGATGTGCTGACAGAGAGATAGATCTGTGTGTCATCAGCATAAAGATGATAAAAGATATGCAAAACTCCATAATCTGAGCTGAAGAGAGTGTGTAGATATTAAATAAATAAATAAATAAATAAAGTGACCCATAAATGGAGCCTTGCGGAATCCCAAGAATCCTAATAAACTTAAGATTCTTTTAGTAAAGTTTACAAAGTTTTTATTTTTATATATTTTTTTTATAGTTTAGTATACATAAAGGCAAATACATGACTTATAATTGTTTGATGCTCTGATGTTTCCAAAAAGCAAATAAAAACATCTAATCTCAGTTAGCTGACTGCACATTAAATTCTCTGTTGTTTTTAATAGTCCTGCCTTTTACTATTAAACGTTCTAAGGTATTTTAAACATGATTAAGACTCACATGTTCTTGCAAAAACAGAGAAAATGTCACGATAGATTTTGCAGGGAGGCGGTGGGACCACAGTGTATGTACTTATCTCCAACATGAAGCGAGCTGGGTTCAGTCTGTGGGAAGAAACACCCAAGTTTTGTCCTTGGAGTGTTATTTTATGGTAAGTTAATGCTTTGAGTTTGTCGTCTCCCCGCTGCAGACGCACTTAGTGCCATCTGCGATGAACTTTTATTCCTAAAATAAAAATAAAAATCTGTTTAAATAAATATTGGAGTTAAAAATTACAATATTTTTTTTCTATAGCAAGACAAAATATGGAAATATTGTTCTTTTATCGTCATTGTCTCGTGGGAGGATTTAGGCAGAACTGATCTCATGCTTTTATTGTTCTGAATAATAAAAGCATAGAAAAACAAATCTGACATTCATCAGACATAAGCCAGCAGATCCTTTCAGAATGTTTTTGGCATAAATGCTGAAACAGAAGAAGGTGTTTGAGCATCAGAGAAGATTTGATGGAGACAAGATGAGGGTTGAGATAAAGCTTTGTCTGATCTTTGATCCACGCAGCGTGAAACAGCGCCTGGTGGATGAGTTACATTACCTGGATGTGTTTCTTTTGTTCACTCTGTTTTATCTTTCTTCATCATGCATCGCCTGCAGTAGCATGCAATCCAATAGCTGGGGTTCAGAGTTGAAAGAGAAAGTGAGCAGTTTTTTTTTTCATCTCTGTTTAAAGTCTTGACTTTATCACTTGATATTAAATTGAAAAGTGATCTGTCCTACCTCTGAGTGTGAGTTTGTTTGAGAAGTTGCTTTACTTTAATATAACATGTTAGTTTAATTATAATTAGTGTAATATTTTGTCTTCTGCAGGGTGTTTTTGTCTGTCTGGTAGCAAAAGATCTCATGAACCAGTAAATGGATTCTAATAAAAACTTTTGGAGTTAACTTTCAGATTCATATTCAGATTTATTTGGGTCCCAAAAGGGCAATTAATATTGCAGCAAGCAATTACATAAAATACAAGACATTACAAAAAAAAGTTAAAAGTTAAAAGTCAAAACATATATATAAAAATATAAAAATTTAAAAAAAGTTATAACAAGTGAGATACAACACAATACTCCAAAATACATCAAATCAATGAACAGTTTCTACTAACAGTGGTATCAAAGAGTCTCAACAGTCAGATGTAAGTTCCTCTACTATGTCCTGCATTAAAAAGAGAAATAGACTAATAGAGAAACTTGACTGAAAACTAACAATAACTCAGTGAATTTGACAGATCATGAGCTAAAGTTAGTTGTGTTTGTAGTGGAGAGTGATCCACATTACATAGTTAGTGCTATCAAGTCAGAATTATTTTTATTTTAACTTTGGCACAAGTGTAAAGCAAACCAACCCCAAAACAGAGGTGTATAGTAACTAATTATTTACTTTGTTACAGTACTTTGGTGAATTATTAATTTTTTTATGTATTTATTTTTGAGGATTTGTAATTATGTTTCTAATCATAACTTGCTTTTATTTTGTCACATTCAAGACATATAAATTATACTATTTTTTATTTTAAAATTTAACACCTAGTTTAAAAATTGAAATATGACAAGAACTCTTAAAAGAAGTTGTTTATGCACTAAAAAATTGAAGTGTTGAATTTACTTAATTAAACTTACTAAACTTAACATCACTAAACCATACTGAGTAAATGTAAAGCAATTTACTCAACTCAGTTTAGTGTGAATTTGTGAATTTCTGAGAGTGTGTAAAAGTACTTTTACTTTTTTTACTTTTACTTTTTTAAGAAATGAATAAAGTTTGAAATAAAGTTTAAGAAATGAAAGTTTTACTTTCTGGTTATTGTGAGCAGTTTTATAACATTTATTTAAGCACTTTTCATATCAGTGAAATACATTTTTACCAAAGTAGTTTTCTTTAATTGAGTTTTTCTTTTTTATGTTTATTTAAAGTACTTTATATACCTCTGCCAAAGGAAAACATTTAGAGTAACTGCTGTTGTCCTAACAACCTGTGGGTAATTATGTTTCTGTACATTTAAATCCCTGCATGTGGTCGTACTGCTGGTGATAACAGACAAGCTGTGAATCACACATACGCTTCACGCACTTTTTATTTCCTTCATTATCCAAACATCATTGGACACTACAGTTACTGTGGAAACACTGTAAACTGACACAAACATAGCAGTATCTTCACTTCAGGGAGGGGAGGGGAGGGGGTAGATGGGAGTCTATACTCTGCTGGATTACAAGGGTGAAAGTTGGTTTAACACCAAATCTGTTGAGGGTGGCAGCTACAGAAACCTCTGTATGTAAAGAACTTTGTTCAGTACAATAGTGCTGGGCATAGATTACATTTAAATCAGTTAATCTCAAGATATTTTTGAAATTAAAAGCATTTAATCTCATATGCACAAAACAAGTTGTGACTGAAAGATATTTAGAACATTTTAAAAGTATTATTTTATATAAAAAAGGTTCCATGCATTGTCAAACACTAAACAAATAAGGCAAACCTACAGTTGCCCTTTTTTCTCCCGGTTCGGTCTGATTTTCAAACCTGTGTTTGCATTAGTGCTTAAGCCTAGTTCCACCTTGATTTCTGGAACCCTGAGACCAGTGGTTCTATCTGGGCCAGGATGCTTAGCCCTATTTAACATTAACTACTGTTGCTTATTGATGGGTTTATTGAAATGTTTGCAGCCACTGTAACATATTTTCCCACAAGTTTAACTATACAAAAAGAAGCTAATTTTAACTACTATTAGCTTACCATTTTCTGCTGTCCTGCCCAGTTGTTTAAAGCATCATGATGCTGGATGGTCTGGTACAGCCTTTGGTACTTTTCTTTCATGTTTGGTCTAGTCTACTACTGTTGTTTCACAAGTACAACCAAATGAAATTTGTGTGTGTTTCATATTCTGATCTGGCCCACACTGAGGCAGCACTCTGATCAATGCAAACACAACCAGGGCATGAGTATAATGAGACCAGGTTGACTGGAGCAGGGGCTGGTTGATACTGGCCTTACCATGCAAAAACACCTTATGTTCCCTTCAGCTATATACTGTATATCAAAAACAAATTTGACTTTGCATCATAGCCTTTCTAAACGCCTTGAAATTGGCCTGTCTCTATAAGAACCTCCTACTGTTTCAGACGCTCCCACTTCAGCACGTCTTCACAACAATAGTTTGGGGGAGGAGTGCTCTGTGGGGCGGGAACTCATCTGCAGACTGAGCTTCAGGGAGGAGCTTTGTGTAAATTTCAATTCAATTAAAAAAAAACTTTATTGATCCCAGATGGAAATTAGGTAATAGGCGGAGCTTTGTAACAGCAAGTGTTTAGGCAGCTCCACATGGCTACAGGAGATTCAACGATTTCTCAAACATGCAGGAATGAGTCAAAGCAATGTTCTGGGTATGTTTTTGATGAGGGAATGACATGATCTAAAGCTAAAAACAAAGTTGATTTTGCACAATACCTCCCTTTAAAAATAAAATTTCCAAAAGTTTGGTGACTTCCTTTATGTTTCTGTTAGTGCTGCCTATTTTCTGATCGGGTTCACATGAGCTACATGCACACACTGTGTATTTAGGCTGTGGCTTTACTGTAGAATTACTTGAGGCAATTACCTATGAACTTTTGCAGCAGGCTGCATGTTTGTGTGCTTAAACACCTAGAAGAGAAAAAAACAAACCAAACAAAACAAAGATTACTGTGCATGGACAGAACAGAATGGATACAGTGATGCTGTGTTTTGAGACAGAAGCAAAAGATTAAAGATATAAACACAAGTATGTAATCTGGAGATAGTGCTGCTATCTTGAGTTACAGCTAAAAATCACACACTTGTGAATAAATACATTTTATTATTTAGTGACTCTTTTATGGCTTCTGTTTTCCTCAAGATTAAAATATATAAAACCAGTGGAGTTAAGCAGTGAATAAAAAGCATCAGTTCAGATCTTTTGAAGGAAATATTCTGAACAAATACTCTTGTTTTCCTGTTGTTATGACATAACCTAATGCTAATCTGCCATGCCTTTTGTTGTTTTTTTAATAGTTTAAGTGTTCATAAGCTTTCCACAGGATCCCACTTTAAACAGTTTGGACTGTTTTATCATTTGCTGTGTTTTTCTAAAACTGTAATGTTATATTATTGCAGATTGGAGGCATTTTTATAAAAGAAAAATGCTTTATTCAGCACTGATTCATAAAGGCTAATGCATCAAAACATCAGGCTGTTGTGTCTACAGCAACGTCCTAATCGGAGCCGTATTTGTGGTTAGAGAGAAAGTTAAAAGGAGGTTTGCACCAAAGTCTGTGATAAGACTCCCCCCCGTCCCCCCAGACCTCAGAGCTGTGATGTTACCCCACTCATGTGTTCCCATCTGATTCTGATCAGGCGTTTTACTGCTGCACTCTGAGAGGGCCTTGAGCTTTACAGCCCTATTCTTTAGGCGTGTGGGGGGGAGAGGGGAGGAGGAGGGAGGGGGTTCAAAGTGACGGTGCCACTGACAGCCGAAACATAATTATGATATGTAAGTTGAAATACTCTTTTTATTACCAATCCAAACAAATCCATCTCTGTCGCGAGTCACATCAAACGACGTCTGCGTGACGACAAACCGCCGAGTGGAGACGTCGTGTTTGAGGCGTAATGAAAGACAAATGCTGTGTGTGTGAGGGCAGCAAAGAGTGTGAGGTCTGCAGTTGTCACTGCATGTGTTGCTTTTCTTTTTTCTTTTTTAATCGTCTGAGTACGCTGCTCACACACGTGGGACCCTGCCTGCCTGCCTGCGTGTGTGTGTGTGTGTGTGTGTGTGTGTGTGTGTGTGTGTGACTGGAGATTTCAGTGCGTACAAACTATTAATTAGAGCCCAGTGTTTTGTGGTTACGTGTCGCCAGCCGCTCATGAAAGAATGGAAAATTCACTTAGATGAGGCGCCGTAAATCACAGCGCTCGATGAGACGCAGCGGATTGGACGCTGATATGTGCACGAGCGTGTCCTCCCCCCCCCCCCCCCCCATCTCCATGTGTGCCGCGGTGCATTGGGATGATTCCGCCCTACGTGTAAATATATACACACATATATCTGTCAGCGCGTCCTCAAGAGAAGGTGTACATTAAGTTATTTGTGGCACTAATTATGACTTCGACTCTGTCTTTTAGCTTTGTGAAAGGCAGCGGAGAGCCAGTCAGTCCGTCGCTGTTTAAACGATGTGAAATTAGATGGAAACTTGGAGAGAGGAGACACTTTATCTGCTCGCTCCTCTCTGCCTTCTGTCGGCCTTTCACTTGTGAGTGAGCGATTGCGGCACAGAATTCCTCATCTCTCCGGCCTTTTGTTGGGGATCCCTTGAATAGTTTCCACCCCCCCCCTCCTCCTCCAATCCCCTTTCTGCTCACCTCTTCTCTGGGTTTTTATTTATCTGTCTTTACAGAGGGGAGCACGCATGGCTGCCCCAATGCCTGGGGAGTGAAAATGTGACTGCCTGACAAACGGGCGAGTGCGGACAGACGTTTGTTGTGTCTAGACAACAATCGTTGCGATGCAAACTGGTCTCGGGGGGGGGGGGGGGGGCATACTGTAAACTTATCACAGTGTTATTGTGTGGGAGACGTGCTGAACTCTATTGTGAACATGGAAAGCAAAGAACACACGTTTGACTAAGCAGACGGAGAAAAAAACACACTTATACAAACCGAGAACTGTTTACTGGCAGCTTTTTAATAGGAACTCGGATTTGGGAAAGTGCACATAAAAAGACCATTAATTCCTGCTTTAAGTCTAGTTTGGACTAAGCATTTAAGGTGTTTCAACATGAGTTTAATTATTGCTACAATTATTGTGTAACCAAGACAACTTTTAGAGCTGTTGCACGTCAAACTCAACCTGATTTGCTTTGCTCTAATTTGACCTGAAGTGCATATGTTGACATTGGGACTCGTCTTTTTTTCTGTTTGAGATCACAAAAAATGTTCAGGACATGGTGCATGCTTCGGAGATTATGTGCAAATAACTAACAAGTCAAACTCAAGTTATGATTCATCACCAGGGACTTTAAACAAACCGTGCTTAGAGATAGGCTGTTGTCTGTGAAAATCTGTCACCTCTTTTTTCCTCAAGCAGAAAGTTCAAAGTTGGATTTAGCTTCATGGATGAAAGATTGTGCGCTCTCTCAACTAGTTTGAGCCTAAATATGTTAAATAAAAAATTTGTCAGCTTGAGCTAAACCCTTCATTTCTTTTGCTTCTGATGCAAAGATCAAATAACTGCAGTCACTGGGACTTCTATTGCTCCTTATTGCGTCACATTGATTCCAAAATATGTTGTGTTTTCAAAACAATGACATCATACAGAAAGGACAAACATCCCAACAGGCTTCAAAGGAAGAAGCTTACCCAGATGTAGCTGTGAAACAGATCAAATCTGAAAGAGATAAATGTTTCACAATGTTAAAATCCAGGATTAAAAGAGCAAAGTCCATATGAATACTTCAGGTTCTGTAGAAGGGTTAAAAACAATATTTTACTTGTAAATAGTCATATGAGCAACCAGTTTAATTCTGCTTTGTCAGTGTATCAAGTTGTCCAGAAAAGAATCAATCAAATCAATCAAAACTTTATTTGTATAGCACTTTTAACAGCCAACGGCAACCAAAGTGCTGCACAGCAGAATAAAAATACAATCAGATCAAATCAAGTAAACACTTTGGTAAGTAGAAAGAATACAAAAACATGATAAATAAAAATAAATAACTGGCCTACTGCATGTGCTCAAAGTCAAAAACACAAAGCGGGAGTTGAGGTGACGAGCAGCTGCACTCTGAGGTCGTGCTGCAGACTCACAAGTGAACGTTTCCAAGTGTCAAGTAATGATTTGTATCACAGGCTATGACCCAATGAAAATCTGGCATGCCATGTTAGTTAGCCGCTATAAGAAGAAGGGCTCAAGGCTAGAAGCGAAATAACTGACCGGAGAAAATAGGAACAAGGGAAAGACACCAGATTCGGTGGTTCCCACGACCAGAAAACTGCCCAAATCACCAGTGGCTCTTCTGCCCCCCTCCCCTCCCATGCAGGCCATGATGAATGGGACATTTAATATTGCCCCGCTTAAGGGTATTACTGGAATGTAGCTTATCTGTCCGTCTGAAACATACTAAAACAAGCCTTTTTTCCCCTCTGGTGGCATTTGCAGGAATGGTCTCCAGTGTCAAAAATGTAAACCAAGAAGTTTCCAAACTTTTCAAAAGCACCTGATTTGACCAAAACGATAAACCAAATCTGGAGTCACAAACCGGTGGTGGATAATTTGCCAATGACACGGCTTATTTCTTTCTATAGGTCAAGATAGACTCGCAAAGTCCTGCAGAGTGCCGTGTTAAGCTACCGTCTCTTCAGAATTATTTCCTTTTTGCCCCGTTTGATACTGCAGACAGCAAAGATTTGTTTTTTGGGATCTGTGTCATGCTGATGGATGGAGAGAGGAAAGTTCTCATGAGCAAGTGTCATTCAATCTAATCCAGGTGATTAGTCATGCATTCTCCTCTTGCAAGGTGTGAGACCCTATTTTTCTCTCCTTCAAACCAGGGGCAACGTAATATGAGCACAAAGAAAAGAAAAAAAAAACAAATGTTACAGTGTTGGTTTCAAATAACGAGTCATGCAGAGATTGAGGCACGCACTGCGCTGCAGGTGAGTCGAGCCTGTCCTGAAGATGACCCTGCATTTCTTTTTTTTTCTTGTTAGTCTGAGACAAACGACGAGTCTCCTGTTTGATCGTAATTAGCTGTTACAAGTTACCACCGCTTCCTCTATCATATTAGTGTCATTTGAGTTTTCTTTTTTTGTTTCACGTTTCTCCTTTTTTCCATTATTGGATATCAAATCGACAGGACTTTAAAGTTTAAATAACAGCTGGCCATTCTCTCTCTTTCTGTTTTTTCTCTTGTTTTGTTTCTCTGTCCTCTCTACGTGTGCTGCTCCCTCTGCCCTCAGAGGACCTGGATGACCTGCGGATGGAGGGCGTGACGAGGCTGGCTCCATCCGGCAGTAAGTTCAGCCAGGGCCGCAGCTCCTATCAGCCTGAACCGCAGGCCAAAGTTACACTCAACATCTGTTCTAGGTGTGCCAGGTAAATGTTTCCATCTTCTCTCGTCTGGCACTCTGTACCTCTGCAGTCACTCTGATTCCATCTTTGTGTGTGTGTCTGTGTGTGTCTGTGTGTGCGTACATGTTTCTGCTGCAGAGCGAGGACCGTCGGTAGTTTTTAACAAAGTGAGGATATTTTTCTGGTCATCACTCTTTTGCAGTTCTACTGTACTCTACTAGTTAAGTTTAGAGGTGTAAATTAAGTTGGTTAAAGTTAGGATTAGGTTTGTACTGGGGTGTATACGTTTAGGGCAGGGCTATTCAACTGGTGGCCTGAGTGACCAAAATGTGCCCCGCCAATTGGTTCATTCATTTCTTAAGTCCAACCCCCCGGTTTTCTACTTTAATTACTATGAGTTATTTTATTTAAACAAAGACGTGTGATATCTACAGAAACGACCGAATCTTGGCTAAAAGCTGTTAAAAACATTTCTATGAACACCCAAGACAGTTAAAACTACAAGCAGTTGAAGATAAAACTATGAAAGTGGAAATAAAATTGGTTAAAAAAGTTGTCAAGTCAGAGATGTTAAACTATTTGTGTTAAATAGGAGGCATGATGTGTTTTTTTTGTTTTTGATATTGTTTTACAATCACTACATTTATTACATATGGTTCTGTATGTTATATATATGATTAAATGCAGCTAAATAAACTATTTCAAAGGTAACAGATTTTTGTAATACTTAGTTTATGTACATAGTGACTTTAATTGCTGGATGTTCGTCCCCTGTGCCGTTGGTCTGCATTAACTGTGGCCCCCAGAGCAGATTAGTTGAATAGCTCTGGTTTAGGGTAGGGGTTAAACTGTAGAGATGACCAACAAATGAATGGAAATCAATGCAAAGTCCCCATGAGGATAGATCAAATGTGTCTGTGTGTATTTGTATTTGTTACCTTTTTCAAGACCAGTAGTCCTTATGGGGACTACAGACTGGTCCTAAAATGGTGGAACTCCATTTTTGGGTTGGTTGTTAGGTTTAGGGTTAAGTATGTACTGGTGGGGTTATGTTTAGGGTAAGGGGTCAGGGTTAGGTTATAGAAATGACTGGAAAAGAATGGAAGTCAATGAATGGTCCCAATAAGATAGAAATACAAGTGTGTGTGTGTGTGTGTGTGTGTGTGTGTGTGTGTGTGTGTGTGTGTGTGTGTGTGTGTGTGTGTGTGTTTAGTCAAAATTAAAGTACTTCTCCAAACAGAGTATGTACAACAGGTAAGATAAGTAAAAAACCAAAACATGAAGATAAGATCAACCTAAAAGTGGTACACTGAATTAGACAAATGAGAATGGAACTTATTAAAAAAGACACACTTCACTGTGAAAGGCCTTAAAATTTGATATTTAGTTGCATATAACTAAACGGCACAATTCTGGGACACATTTTTTCCACCCTATCTTTAGTAAAATCACGTGCAGCGGAGATTAATGTAATGTTCCACAATGTTTTCATGATTTTTCCATGGATAAACATATGAATTATCACCATTTTTGTCTTTTATCAGTTTTCTCTTCTGACACGGTTCATGTTTAACGTCGGCCAGCTTCAGCTTTCTGAGTTCTGGGTGCGATCCGGTCAGGCAGGTGTGGGCAGGGTTCTTTCTCGATGCCAGCCAAAGATAAGCGAGTATCTTCATCAGACGCCAGGCATGCTCCTGCCTTCACAACCTCTACTGTTTGGGATTTGTGTCTTCTTTCATTCCTGCACCAAATCAGTGCTGTTCCTCCCACGGGCTGCGGGATACTGCTGAAGGATGTGTGGTATCGCTGGATTTCTTTGTTGGCAGTTTATTTACCTGATGTTTCTAAGCAGATTGGTTTTGTCCTCACTCCCGGTCGTATCAGTGGCAAGGTGGAGCAGCGTCTCTATCACGAGTTGTTTTTGGCTCTTGTGATGGTTTTTTTAATGTCAGAAATATCTCCACTCTCTACAACCAGATCTTTCATTGGTCTTATCTGAGATTTATGGTCTTGCAAGTCATATTTAGTGCAGAAGATACAAATAGATCAGTAGGCTGGAAAGGACATGCTTTTTTCTTTTTGGGTGTGTGTGTTTTGCAGAAACATGAGTTATAAAATCAGTTATCCAGTTCACATTGCACAGACACAAACAGAAGCTTGCTTGTTAAGTCATACCATGGTGAACAAAGACATATCAGAGGCTTCATTCATTATTTCTTTGTTGCAAATTTTAATGTTTTTCTAAAAATACATAAACGTGTCCTAATAATAGTAAATTTTCAAATTTGCCTTTTAGAAAGCCCACCCATGTCAGTACAGTGACACTATTCAGACATGGGATGTCAAAACGAGGCTGAACATTTGACTTTTAAAGAGATGAAAATGTTTTAAACAGTTTTTATCCTACCTGTTGTAGATAGCTCTTGAATTACCTCAGGCTAGTCTGTGTGGGGTAAAATCCTCACTATCACAATGGACTAATCTGACGTGTTTAGATGTTTTGTCACTGCTGTATTTTAACCCCAGATACAGTAGAATAAACGTCTGGTGCTTCAGATGGTAAACAGGAATTTCAATTGTGTTTTTGACTCCAAGTGGACTTTTCTACTTTCCTGAAAGCTTCACTAAAACCAGTCCAGTAGTTCATGAGATATTAAGGTAATAGACAGACTTCAAATAGCTCAAATTTTAACCATATTCTTGTTTAACCTGCTCAGGCTCAGAATACATGTTGGGGAACATTCTCAGCTACTCCCACATAAAACATTAGGTTAATATCTGTAAAACTGGCTGAGTTGCAGCCATTTTTGTGTTTTATATCATATCCCTTCAGTTGTTTTTTCAAAGTATAACTTCACAAATTTCAGTTTTAGTAGAAAAAAAAATGTTGAATAAAGTAAATAAATAAGAAGCATTAATAATTTGAGTTTAGCTCCAGTATCAGTACTTATAACTCATTGCAACAAAAGTTTCTTCAGCTAAGTTGAATAATTTACATTTTTCGGTCCGTGATAAATTTCCAAACTTGGTTATTAAAAGAAAAAAATCTCACCATAAAATAAAAAACTTTGCCGTCTTTGTTTTCCTGTTTAGTTTGCTGACAGCTCAGTGACTTCTGGAATATCGTCAGCGAGGTATAGGATACTCAGTTCCAGCTTAAGTTTTCAGACATTTGTTGGTTGCACCTACGAATTGGGACATACGGTGCGGGGCAGTGACGTAAGCAGCCGACAAATGCAGCTGACGTCGGCTGCAACAGGTTTTCTTTCCAGATAAAATACTAAGTGGTAAACTTTCTAAAAAAAAAAACAAAGTTTTACTTCCATGAAAAACAAACAAATGTTCTTCTGAGCACCCAGAATGAACTTGTTCCACATTTTAAAGTGGCTAAATCATGTAAAATCAACTTTTCTCAGTTTTATATCATGTTATAATAATGTTATCCCCTGTGCTGAAATACATAATATTGCCCCTTTAATAACAGTGGAGACGTTATTGCACTCCATGTTCCTTCACTTTCAACCATCAAGGCGTTGGATAATTCTGAGCTATTTTAAAGTTTATAATAGAAATGTATCGCTAACCGATCAATTTTGCTTCCCTCACCTATTAGCATTTAGCCAGGAGGAAATACATCAGGTCAGTTTTCCACAACCAGAATGACATGATCAGAATCATTCAGATTGCAAATTCATTCCAATTGAGCTGAATCAAATCATAATATTCTGATTGGGGCACTTACTTATATTTATTCTGATTATTTATGCCCATGTAAATTTAGCTACTATTGAACACTGGCCTGAGTTGGACAAGCCTTCCTAACGTACTCCAAATCCATTAGCATTCGGTCCTTTTTTCACTCCTACCTTTGAGCTCTGAAGGGCCAGTTGTTCTGTGAGCTGAAACACATGTACAGCGCCGTCGATCTGGCTGCCTACGAGACTGCACCAGTTGTCGCCATGCAGTACGTCTGCGCGCTGCTTGGTTCCAGGGGTAAAAGGGCGGTGAGGTCTGTTGTGGCTGCGTCTTTAGTTGTGGTCACACCAGCGCTGCATCCACCTCTTTAATGCCCCTGAACAGTTCATTTAAAAAAAAAAAAAAAAAGGCCCACTCTGTGCTCAGACACATTGCAGATTTTAACATTCTTGAGGTCCTGGGAACAAATCTTACACGGCCCTCCTTCTCGGGCTCGTAGTTCTCATTAAATTAACTGCCTTCATATCAGGAATGCGCTGAGGGGATGGTAGTCAAGACCTGCGGCTATGGAGCAGCTTTTGTTCATAGACTGAGAAAGCCTTGTGATAGTCATCTTGGGTACATTTAATGGGTTTATAAAGACCATTTAAAAGAAGGAAAGACAAGGAGATGGATGTTTAAAGAAAGGGAAAGAAATAAAATACACTTGAAAACGTTCTTTTAACCGTTGTAGAGGTAGAGAGCAGGAGACTCTATGGCTGGGAAATCATTTGCACCATAAAAGCAAAGAGATTACTTTACTTTGTCTTGAACTAATGATTACACAGATGACATAAAAAAATACATAGAGAAAGACTGGACTCAATTGTTAGATGATTTACAATTCTTTAATAAAAGGTTTGTTTCCATTTGTTTGAGTATAAATGTAGCAACAAAAAAAAAATCCTGTATAACCTCTTGTTCCCACTGAAGAAGTTCAGTCTTTAAACCCACAGTTGACTTTTGTCTTATGGAAACATAAATCTTTTATTACCTTTTTAAAAGAAAGGTCTGGTTTTATTTTACTCTTACAAATTTCTGCTTTTTATGTAACTGATTCCAGCCTTCCCGTCTGTCTCTTACCCACATTTAGCAGACGAGATTAGAAACTTGTTGAACGTTTCCGTTTTGTCTCATCACCTCAGCCTGACAAAGACGCGCCTGTCATATTGTTATCTGACTTTCAGCACTCATTTGTGGCTCCTTGTTTGTGTGTACAGAGCTGCAGTGTTGTGTTTGTGATGCGTGTTGTTTCTAGGCTGCAGGGAGACACTCTATCAAACAGTCGATCTGAGGAGGAGCACAGGCCTCACGTACCTGAGCAAGCCGTCCCTGACATCTCCTGTAAGCTCAAAATCAACATTTTAATTTAGCTTCATATCTGTATGTTTTTGTGATGATCTCTCTCTCTTTTTTCTCTCTATTCTCTGGAGTAGCGCCATTGCCCGGGGTGGACACAGCGGCGGGCCGACTACAGGAATGCGAGGCCTTATCTCAAGTGTCAGCCTCGGTAAGTGTCCTCCCTGCATCCATCACCAAACAATTAGGATCACTTTACAGCCATCAGTTGCCTCGTAGCTCTCTCCACCGCAGCTTTATTGTCTGAGATTGAGCAAAAACCACCTCAAGCTCCGTGTTAACAGAAGGAGACCTGAGCTAAACCGATCCGTCTTCATGTGGGCATTTCAGCTCTCTCAGAACAATCGATGGTGATACCCCAATGAGAACTCTACCTATATCACTTTGCTTGCCTTCTAGGGCACTTGTGTGCAGGCTGAAAAGAATAAAAGAATATATGAGACGACCTAAAAGGGAGGCTTTTCAGATTTATTTTATAGAAGTAAATATTTACAGTTTGTCATGGTACAGGGTTTTGTTCTAGTGGAGTATTGTGTATCTGTATGGGACAGATGTCATTTATAAATGAAGTGAAGCAGACAGTTATGACGTCTGCAGCAAAAAAGCCCGATTTTTTTATATAAGAACCACAACAAAAAAAAGTCAAAACCTTTTGGAAAAGTGCCTAAAGTGTTTTGCTCACCTCTGAACCTTTCATTTAAAATCTCAATGAGTATTTGTTGAACTGTTTCTTTCAATTTTTTTTTTAGTTTCTGTTTTTTAAATTTGCAACAAATTTTGGCTTTTAATATTTATCTACAAAAGAATGGCTCCCAACCTGAACTGCCTAGCTAGTTTTCTTCCAAGTCAAGCTGAGACACACAATACATTATATTATATCAAATATATTTTCAGTACTTCTGATAAAATAAGAATATATGCCCCTCCTCCGTGCTCTTAGGGTGACATCTAGTTCCTTAAAATAGTTTGCGTTTCAATGGTTGTGGAAAAGCTGACAGGAGTAAATGTTTTGTTTTTTTCTTTGTTTTATTACTGCAGCTGAACTGAGCCTCTAAAATTCTCCGTTTGTTAGAACAGAAAACCATACCCCTACATCACCCCCACTTTTTATGTGAATGTGTAAAATGTAGTGGTAAGGCAAATGTGTTAAGAGGGGATGAAATGGGATTTGTTTAAATATTTCATAAGGCTTTTTTTCTTTCTTTTTCTTTAGTTAAGAGTTAGGGTTTTTTATTTAATATAAAGGGATTTTGGGGCCACATGAAGGCAAAGCTCAGTGTGTGACACACATGCAGAGATGCAACTAAAGGAACCAAGGCCAAATCCAACACCCATCATCATGAACGTAAAAACACTTGCACCTGAAAAATAAACATTATTAACTGATTTTTACAGTTTTTGAAAATAGTTATGGAAATGTCTAAGTGAGGAGTCTGAAGAGCACGAATACCAAATGTAAAGATTTTTATTTGTATGTTTATTCTCTACTACATCGTTACAGACTAAACCTTATTTCTCTGGGATATTTAGGACAGTGTAGTACTGTCATGGATTGCATAAAGAAAAGATTTGTAAAACCATTCAAGTTGAACCGTTTAACCTTCAGAGGCGTTTGGTTTGCAATCATTGAGCGTTATGGAGGTAAAGGTTTTACGGGTTGACGAGAATAATGTACTTTTTTTTTGGTGAAAACACAAACGGTCTTTGAATTTGTAGAAAAGTGGCCAGTTGTTTCTTCTTTTTGGAATGTTAGGATTATAAAAATATACAATTTTTCCCCTCTAAGCTTAGAAGTTTGGGTTGTATTTTATTATTAGCATATTTATGACCGCCCATAAACGATGCGAGCCATGTAGTGTTCAGACGGGGCTATTCTGGGCCGTATAAACCTGGTGATGTTGGAAAGTAAATACTGTTAATAGTTATTATTAATCTGACAGACCCCCCGCCTCTGCCAGCTCCTTCAGGTGATAATTGGCCCATAAAGACAAATATGTTCCTTAAGTAACAGCGTGAGCGAAATCCCCCCGTTCTACGACCCGCTTTGTGAGAGCTAATTTATATGTTTTAATCGTGTTTGGCTCAGACTGCTACGGCTGTTGCAGTCGTAAAGTCTGCAAGAGGAAACTTTGAGCTTGTCTGATAGAAATAAGATAATTGAAGTGATGCAATGCAGCATGCTTGATAAAAAGCAGGAACTTTATGATGGATTCTTTTCATTTCCAGGAGACTTTGGCACAGTTCAAAGGCTGCACTCTTTATTTTTGGCATCAATGTCCTTCCCACACTTAAATAGCTGTGCATGCATGGTCCTTCTCTGAAGAAATCTGACAAATTATTTGAATTGTTGAGGATTTTGTTTTATTTTAACTGTCCTCATATTTCTTTAGTTATTGTGGATATTTAAATTTAGAATGCAGACAGACACTTAAGAGCTCAAAGAAATAAAACATTTTATTACACAAAAACAGGCTGATGTTGCAGTATAACTAGTGGAAGGACAATAAACACAGGGATAGGAGACGAGAGCTTGTGTCATGGAGGCTAATAATGCTCTGCTGAGATGGAAGGAGAATATATGCTGGGTTGAAGAGGAGTTGGAGCCACCTGAAATGATTACAGACGGCAAGTAAGGCTGAGAGAAAACATTGAGGAGCTGATGAGGGTAAATGAAAGATGGCACAGAAAAAAAATGAAAACACAAATAAGTAAAACTGAACACATGAATCTGATAAACCTAACAAACACTAAAGCGTTGAAACAAAAAACACAGATTATGAAGCTCCACACGTCTTCAACTACAGAACAGAAGTCCAGCTGCTGCTTCTTTTTTCTTTTAATTTTCCATGTCCTGGATGACTGAGAATCCACAGAACTATGTCAGTCTCAGACTGTATCAGTGCGAAGGTTACTGTATCAATACTTTTACTTCCAGCACGTCGCTTCTGTTTCAGAAATAAGATGGTGCCCCGGAGCAGCTGACCAGAGGCAGACTCCAATGAAATTACTGAACTAAACAAGCAGGTCAGATAATTATTTAATTGGCTCTGACTGCACAACAACTTCAGAATCGACACGCTAACATTCTGTAAACAGCCAGCTGAATGGGACGCCACAGCATTTTCTGTGCATGCGGGTCACATCAGATCTGTGGAGAGTCTGATGGAGGTCGCATTTAAAATATAATATGAACATCCATGAAAAAATAATGCATTTTTCCAAAGATTTGGAATTGAGCATTAAGACCTGCAGTGTGAAACCTTCATTATGATGCTAAAAAGACAAAACATTACTAGAACAATGCGATTGTTTTATAAAAAATTTTAATGGTAAATCAATCAAAAAAGTTTTTTTTTTAACCGCAGCTTTTTAAATATTGAGCAAGGATAAAAGGTATTTATTTTGTTTTAAATATCAGAACATTCATCTTAAAAATACTAAACAACTTTCACTCTAAGATTAGCATTGACTAGGATACAGTTTGCTCTTCTAATACGATTTCATATTTCCTATGATGCATTTATAATCAGCTGTAGTTGTGTTCATGTTCTTTGCTGACCATCTGTCAGGTGATTGTCTATAAATAAAATGAAGAGGAACGTACAGGTGTTTGTGTTATTGCCAATATCCTGTTTGTTTTTGGCTGCAGTGCTGCTGGTGAGCCTCAGTGTTTTGTACACAAGTCTATAAAATCCATTAGGTGTTTGTGCCGTGTGCCAGAACAACAGGAATCCATTAAAAACGTAACCTCTTATATCCTTTATCTTTAAATGAAAAACAATGTTTGTTTCATAACACAAGGTCTAATAGCTCAGACTATTTATATATTTAGAACTTGTTACATAAAATATAGATCAATATCTTGAGTTTTCTTTTTTACAATACAACTTTTTTCCATTTAAATAATAATTTAAGTGTCTCGTGGTCCTTTGCTATAAAAACAGGAATCTCTACCTGTTTTAAAGTGTAAGAGAACACTTATCAAAGGTTTCTTACACCTCTCATAACAAACGTTATGAGGAAATTATTTATCAACAAGTTCTCTTATTTTTCGTCAATATCTGTGCATTGCAAAGTGAAACACACACACACAATAAATCAACTCAAGAGTTAAATTTGATCCATTAAACTGATGCGATCATTTATTTACATAAATCAAAACAAATCATGAGTTAACAGCTTATTTGTGAGCAATCAATTATCCTATAACAAGTTTAAAATCAATAACGATATAAGTATGTGTCCGAACTTTACCAGTATCAAATTATCATTCAGAATAGAAACAGCAAACGTAGGTTTAGATGTTGAATAAAACATAACATTTACAGCATAAGAATTAATAGGACAGGAAATCAGAAGCGTTAGAGACTTGCAAGGCACCAGCCAATCTAACAAGATTATTGGTTCTGAATAAACAACATCATGATGACCTGCTTTAGTTACTCTTTGATGAGAACTATTCAGATGAAATCAACTGAAACATGAACAATGTTCTATTGATCAGAAACCTAGTTTCACTTAAACATTTATGAGGATTACTTCAAACATGTAAACATGTTTCTTAATCACATTCTAAACTACTCTTTAGTTTAGATAAATGAAAGATTTTCTCAAGAAAAATCCACAATTATACTACTGTGTTTAGTAAAAAAACAGTGATTTGCATCAAAACACAATAAAACATTGTAATCACATTCTCTGTGGTTCTTTTATAAACCTTTATGACTCTTTAAAGCACAATGTAGCTTTTGATAAACATTATCTCTGATTAACAGATGCATAACATTCTTAGTTCAATGAAAAAGGAATCACACATAATGGAGATTATTCTGTTTATTAACTGATTAAGAGGAAGAGAAGCGTCCCTTCCAGGTTAGAATGACCTGTCGCAGCCTAAATTAAGTTCAGAGTAAATCCGAGTTTTGGCTTGTCCCAGGCCTGCTTCAGAAAAATAGATTCTTGTTTTTCCACTTGAGGTGAATCCTACAAAAGCTAATCTGGTTTTCCTCTTTACTTAGAGTAAATAAATACTCGAATTTTCATGTTATTATTTTTTTATTCTATAAAATAACTTCTAACTGGATTAGCATTGTTGTCATATTTCTACATTTTGAATGGTTTGGAGTTGTCACAGTTTTAGCAGGAGGTTGGACCAAAAAAATGCAGACTGGCACAAGAAACTCAACAGAACAACATAAACTTTATTCAATCAAAACAAAAATGCTGTCATGGCAGCCAAAAAAATAGAAGGAAGAGGCACAAATAGCAGGACATTGCATTAGAAGCAATAATGCTTGAATAAAACCTGATAGGATATATAGGAAGGTGGTAATGAGGAAATGGAGACACCTGGGCTAGATACAGGTGGGAGTGGGCGGAGCTGAGGACTGACTGTGGAACAAATGAATACACAAAAACTGAAAACAAAGGAACAAACTCAACACAAAGAAAAATAAAGAAACTATATCCATAAGACATAAAAAGAAAACTAAATACTAAAAAAAAAAAATAGATCCTGACAGGAGTTAAACTTATTATGTGTACAGTGATGTTACTGCATCCCAAACACTCCTTGTTGATTGATGGGAGCCAAAACCCCAGATTGTGGTCATGATTTCCACACATGCAGAGCTGCACACAAGTATAAAATGTTTTACTGTTGTTCCTCTTTTAGTCACTTTTGTTTTAAATGTGGAATTAATTTAGTAAGAAAAAAAAGAGCAAGCGCAACACCAGAGGGTTTCCCCTCTTTCCCTTTTACTTTCTTTCCTTTTTGTTGTTACAATGTTGGGAAAAGGGTTATGAGGGTTATAAGGAGCGTTGAGGTTTTGCTCAAATATGCTTATAATTTAAAACAATAATCATAGCCTCTCTGTGTTTTGGAGATGAAATCATATTCCCCCTCCTTCATTTTTTTGCAGATTAAACACATTCAAACTTAGCATGAAAATAAGTCCAATTTATTTGTGTAGCACATTTCAGCTACAAGTGCTTTACATCATAAAAACATCATACAGCCACCAATTCTGAAACAATCATTAAACATTACATTTTGTCAAAGGCTGTCATCAAAGCATCATCAAGCAAATACATAGTTTTGCAGTTCTTATGTGCATAAAACTGAACGCTGCTTCTCCATGTTTGGTTCTGGTTCTGTGGCTGCAGAGTAGACCAGAACCAGAAGACCTGAGCAGTCTGGAAAGTAAGAAGGGAAGAGGTTTGACCCATATGTTCTAATGTCACAGGCAGGAACAGGATTGAAGGCAGAAGCAGCAAACTGAGATAGCTTTTTATCACTTCATTGTGTGTTTTTAAGGTCTAATCAAATTTCTTTAATCAAATTTTCTCTGATTGTTTTTTTTCTCAATAAAACAGATACTTTATGTGGATGATTTCCATGTGACTTTCCATATATGTATGACTTCACCAAACCCAATAAACGTAGTTTGATTTTGATTGTAGTGTTTGTGCACAGATGTTATCTGAGAAGGGTAATGGCTTGCAGTCCTTTTTATATCCGGTTTGTTAGAAGTCTTTGTTTTAGTCTCCAGTCTGCAGTCCCAGAATATAATGTACGGTCCTGATAAACATAGATTGGACAGGAAGCTTTAAAGCTTGCTGTTACTGTTTCATAAAAGTTTTTCTAATGCATATCGCCTACTGCCTTTCACGGCAGAACTTTAAACTAAGATCATCATTATCTGTTACGGTTAGGTTAGGTGTGTAGCGCAGTGTGTAGCTCTTGGGAGTATGTAGAAGTGATGCTCAACTACTACCACACCAAATCTTACACCATTATTTGTAAAATTTACAGCCATTTTGTGCTTTTAGGGCTTTTTAGCTAAAAAAATGTTGTATACAGCCATATTTGGCAGCTGTATATTGTTTCTATTTTTGTGTGTACTTGCATTGACCCCTGATACACAAATGGGCATTTCCCTTGTGTGTCCATACCAAAAAGATGTATACTTCAAGTACATATCATTAAATATTCTGGGGTTTAAATGAAATCTGTTTTCCCAAGTGTATTTTGTATGTGTGTGTGTACATATCTATTGTTGGTGTGGAAGCATTATATACCAGACTATACTTGTGAGAACTTTTTGTCGTGAGGACATATATAAACCGGATTCCAAAAAAGTTTGGACACTAAACAAATTGTGAATAAAAACTGAACACAATGATGTGGAGGTGCCAACATCAAAAGTTTAAACTTTTGATCTGTGATTTGTGTTCTATTCTGAATAAAATATTAGATGTTGGCACCTCCACATCATCGCGTTCAGTTTTTATTCCCAATTTGTTTAGTGTCCAAACTTTTTTGGAATCCGGTTTGTATGTTATATGTCCTCACGACAAAAAGTCATAAAGTCCACCCTTACCAAAAAGTATTATATGCAAATGTCCTTTAAGTATATTCATTTTAAACTAAAAATGAGAGAGTATACTTTCAGTTTACTTTTATGTATTTCAGAGACGAGATATACTAAAAGTTTGTGTTACCTGTACTTGGTAAGAGAGAGACACTATCGCTGCTTTGCATTTCACTGCAACCAATAAAAAATGGTAAATCTATATCTACTGCTCCAATAAAGTAAGAAATGCTTTTTGAGGCCCCCAAAAAACCTTTAATAAAATTATCAACTCTGGATCTAATTTTCTAAACAAAATGTGTCTGTGAAGCATTAAAAAGTAATGATTTAGAGTTCCACAGTGATTTTTAAAGTGTGTAGGAAATTAAAAAGAAAACAGGGATCTGTTGGTGGCCTTG
Organism: Anablepsoides rubrolineatus; assembly: GCA_031762495.1. NCBI lineage: Eukaryota > Metazoa > Chordata > Actinopteri > Cyprinodontiformes > Rivulidae > Anablepsoides > Anablepsoides rubrolineatus. The sequence continues at coordinate 12,482,541 of JARVGW010000323.1, forward strand.
TTTGCGAGAGCTGAAAAGACCCAGGGTGGGAAGGGGACGGGGGAGGAAAGAAGATGATGTCATGCCGCTGGATTTGGGGAGATACCACCAAAAGAAAAAGAAATTAAAAAAGAAAAACTGGGGAGTGGATTCAGCTGTGATGTTCAACTTGTGTTGCTGTTTTTTTTTTTGAGGACTGTAATTAAGCATTGGCTTGTGGCATTGTGGTTCTGCTGCCACAAAATGCCTCATGTATCTGACAAGCGTGGAGATCAGTGCCATGGACCCAGCGTTTCATGGTCGGACATACATCAGAGAATAATGACTATTTCTGCTTTATTTCAGCCTAGTTTGTGTTTGAATTATAGAACAAAACCAAGCAGACCCCCTCATCTAAAGGGATTACATTACAATACGTGTTTCATTTTAATACATAGTGTTCTCATGTGAGACCCAGATACAATAATGGAAGATAAAAGTCTGACAGGGCCAGTCTTCACAGGTTACTCCTTTCATCTCTGTTTGCTGGAGCAGGTTGCACTGAATAAAAAACTCTAAGGCTTTTCTGCTGGACTCAAAGCAGAGGACAAACTTAGCCAGGTTATGGTTTTATTTGATGTAGTTTTCCTTCTTCAAACACAAACTGATTGTTACATTGTGTTGAGGATTACATTGGAAAAAATTCTCATGTCTGTCAAACTTCATGCTGGCAGTGATCTTTTCATTTAGCATTTGGATCTTTTAAAAAGAAAACCATAAACTACGAAAATTCATTTTTCTTCCACTTTGGCACGTCATGCAGCTGCACATGGACTCTGTAAAGCAGATGGGATGTAGCTGTGAAAAATGATGCTGTTTTTTTTTTTGTTTTGACGACCAAAATAACCAACTTTAGAGCCTCTTCACTCTGACTGATGACCCCGCTGCGCTCTCCATGACCACCTGTCAGAACACGAGTGGATCATGGCAAGTTAGGAACACCTCCACCTCCTGCTACAACGCTTTTAGTCATTCTTTTCTCCACCCGCCAATTCACCCACCCTGGCATGACTCTCAGACAGCGTCAGCGTGCAGCTTCATCTCACGTTGTTTTCATCACCTTGTCAAAATCACAGTTGTAGCCTAGACCAGTGCACGGATGTCAAATTGTATGGATTATTTGTAAATCATATGGATTTCCCTCCATTTTGCAGGCATAAGTTCTCAGAGCCTGTAGGACATAAATAAATAAAATAAATAAATTAAATTAAATTAAATAAGCATCTCCCAAACTGCTTCGCTGCTAGAAATAATTTTGCCACTTCTCCTCGAACTTGTTTCTCTGCTCCTCTTCATTGTAGATGCTGTTATCTTTGCCCCATGTTCTTTCTTTCCCCGTGGTCCGGCAGTCGGCTTGTTATTCCCATGTTGTATAGCGTGTGAATACTACAGATTTTTTATGAAAATTACAGATTTTTGAGGGTCAAGATACATGTAAATGCTTGAAAGGGTTGACACGTACGGCAGCGCGACTAACAGGCTGGACACACGGGGAGTGACAAACGACAGCGATTAATGACTGTCATCACAACCAGGGTGAAACCCAACACACGGGACGCGACAGCAATGGCAGTGTTGCAAATCAGGCTCTCGGGTCACTTGTCTTCAAGAGATTTGATTGGTTCTTCTACTGCTTCTTGTAAAGTTTATTGGTGGTTGGCAAAAATAAACACCAAAAAAATATTTGCATTACGGATGTGTAAACTAAAGAAATCTTGTGATGCTGGTGATAATGAAAAACAAACGCACACCAAGATATGATTTTAAGAGGAAAAACTTACCGGACAACTTCAACCTGGCGCCAACAAATTCCTATACAGCTGCCTTTTTTATGTGTCTTAGTAATCACTTTGTGAAGTGTCATAGAAAAAAAAGCGCCATGCGATAGCGATTAAAGATGAACTTTGTAAACTTTCATATGTCGTGTCGGAGGCTTGCGTGTGCACTTCTACGAGTGTGTAACTTCATGTGAACAAGTTTCTCCGGACGCTTGGCTGGAGGAGGGCAAGCGACTCTCATAGGAAATGAATGGAGACGTTGCCTCCTTCAGGGACTCTGAGTAGAGCCGCTGCTCCTCCACATGGAGAGGAGCCAGTTGAGGTGACTCGGGCATCTGCTTAGGATGCCTCCTGGACGCCTCCCTGGTGATGTGTTCTGGGCACGTCCCACTGGGAGGAGGCCCAGGGGAAGGCCCAGGACACGCTGGAGGGACTATGTTTCTCGGCTGGCCTAAGTGGCTGGGCAAAGGGAAGTCTGCGCCTGGGACAAGCAGAAGAAAACGGATGGACGGACAGACATTGCCTCCCGTGTGTCTCTAGCCCATGTCATGTCACCACTGTCCTCAAAACGTCACCAGGACCCAGATGCGCTGCCACCAGAACAACCATGCTGCAAAAGTTTTGAGCATGCTCAAAGTTTTTAAAGAAAACAAAAACTTACAAAACAACCTCTTGATTTCACCACATGTTCTTCTGAAAGCGAGTCTTGTTTGAAACAACAGCACACATTCATTCAGACACTTTGTAAATCACAGTATGGCACATCAGTATCACTCAAAGAATGCACTACATGTTCCTCACCAGATGTTCCTGAACCGTATGTGTCAGCACTTAGTCAAGTCTGCTCGTTAAACGCCTCCAGTGATGTCAGCGCTGGCATCGGGGGTATCCTAACTTATCGAGTGTAAACTAAACAAACAGGTGGGGAGATTTTGGCTGTTAGGTTTTATTTCTCATCTGTGTTCGGAGCTGAGGGGCACTCGGTTTTATTCTCCTGATCATCTGGCCACACAAAGGAGTAAACTGTAGGATTAGGCTTGCTGCCACTGCAGGACTTGGCAAAGCTGACACACTTTCTTCTTAATTGTACACTTTGTATTAGAGTAGAGTGAGCTAAACTGCCAAAAAAATGAACTTTTTATTCTTTTGAATGTATGCTTTTCTTTTTTTTTTTTTTTTTTGAAGACTCGGTGCACTCTCCAGGGAGCAATTCAGAATTTATTGCTGCTTTATCGCCGTCGCACAATTTGCTGTTGACAGGCTCAGTGCCAACACACGAGTCTGCATGCAAGCCCCTGCTGATAGTTTGGGGGGGGGAGGTGGTTCTGAACCACTACTGACTGTCTCGTGGCAAACATTCACTTAACAAAGTTCCCTCTGCACCGTATGCTTTCATCTACACTTGCTGTGGTTTCTCCTGTTTTTCTAAAGCCCATAAAATAATAATTGGCTTCTTTTTTTTCACAGCAGATATGGCTCAGATATTTTCAGCATTAGCTGAAAATTATATAAAGAGTTAATTGAAGGGTCTTTCCTCTAATGTGACTGACTTTCTTCTCCCCCCCCCCTCACCCACTCTCACTTACTAGCGTCAGACTGTCTGGGCTGCTGATCTGAAGGCTGTGAGAGGTGGGAGCTCTGTGGGGCAGACGGGCCTGCTGCTCGGCGACCCCCTCTTCTCTAAAGAGCTGGAGAGCATGGGCAAACAGCTCGCTGGTGGGTGCTTTTTCTATTACTTTAATGAGTACAAAATGAACCTTATATGATATTTATATTAAAACACATTGTGAATTATTCATTTTGAAATTAAAAGATTTTAAAACATTTAAAGTGTTTTGTTCGAAACAGGGTTAGGGCCACTGAAAGAAAGATGATAATAATTCTGACTTTAATCTCAGAATTCTAACTTTTTTTTCCTCAAAAATTGTAAAAAGTCAATTCTAGATTAAAGTCAGAATTCTGAAAAAAAAGTCAGAATACTGAGATTAAAGTCAGAATAATTTCTACTGTGCTAATAGATAAACTATATTTCGCACAAGACAAAATTTTATCCCAGCTCCAATAATGTCAATTTATTAACTCTCACCAAGCTCATTAACACCCATAAGCTGAAAACCAATATTTTCCCATAAAGCTTCCATTGTTGCAATTGGGACTTATTTATTTATTTATTTATTTATTTACTTGCTTGTTTGTTTATTTACTTACTTATCTACTTATTTCATAAAAACATGCAAAAAGTAAAACATGCCCTGAATAAAAAGGGTGCAGAAAATAAATAAATAAATAAATAAAAACAGCATGAGCATCCTTATCTCAGTTCCACTAAATACAACAAATAGTATCATATTTCCTCTATCATTCATTCTGCAGCTCATTTTTGACTGATTCAAAGTCAAACTATGGTCTGATATCTGGGTGAGTCAGAGGCTGCAGTTTTGTTTCTGAATCAGATGAAAGTCTGGGGTGAAGGGGAACAGAGCTGCTTAAGTGTCATGTGTCACACACTTGTTTTGTTTATGCCCCCCCCCCACCCCCCTTTCTCACTGTGTAAAGCACATGTGTCAAATACAAGGCCCGCGGGCCACATCGGACTCCCGTGTACCCCCCCCCCCCCCAAAAAAAAAGAAAAATATATATTTTTTTACTTGACATGAAAATTGTTTCTTATATCAATGGTTCATTATAAATGTATCATTAAATGCAACAAAATAAATTTAAAAGGTGAAAGATAATAACAGTTGTCCTGCCCCTGAGCTTTTGGCTTTAAGTAACTGAGCAGTTTAATTGGATGTACAGTATAGCTCAGTATTAATGTCTGAAAATAAGCTGCTTTAAAGTCAGAATCAACCATAAACTAAATCTGCCATAATGCATATTAACTAGAAACACATCAGTGAGTAAAACTTTATTAGTGTTACTTTTAATAATATTTCTGTATTTATTTCAGATTTAGTCAGTCGTACATCAGTGTTTAAAAAATGACATGCTGAAACGCTGTTTAATCAAAGTTAAATATGAAACGTCAAAGTTCATTACAACTGGCCCTTCGAGGGCCACCATAACGCTCATGTGGCCCTCGGTGAAAATGAGTTTGACACCCCTGGTGTAAAGGCGTTGATGCATATTGGTCGAGTAAAGTGAACTTACAGCTTTTCAGTAAACAAAACGGCGCAGGTTTTGAAGAAAGCGCTGAAAACCTTTGCGCTAAGAATAAACTAAAGTGGCCCTCAGAGAACTTCAGCTGCATGCTGAGTCACTGAACACTTAGACTTCTGCTGACGTCTCATTGACGATGTTTAGAAAGTTAATTTGACCTTTTCAAGCCTTTTCAAGTTGATGTGTTTCATGTCATGAGCTTCAGACTCACTTTTCTTCTCCTGCTGTTGGGAAAGTCTTTCTTTTCAACAACACATTGGAGAGTGTTTATCTATAGTTCACTGCAGGAAAAAAACATCTGCAAAACGGTTAAAAGGTTAAAGAGGATGTATATTGTATGCTAAGTAAAATCTGTCCATTCAGGGACAGTGAGGCGGTGCTCGAGTCCATTCAAGCAAGCAGTGTTCAATGTTTGCTGTTTGCGTTTGTTTGTATTTCCTTTTTGAAAACTAAAGTTTGAATCAAATCTATTTAAACTTTATACCATAGAATATATTTTGATGCACGTGTGTTTTTATTTTTCACACAATTGACATCATTTTAAAGGTTTTCTGTGCCTCTTTCATGACAGGAAGTCAGGAGAACTGGTTTACAAATGCATGAGTGGGACGACCATTTATGGACGGGAGGAAAATTTACCTAAAACATGTGGTGTTATCTTTAGAACTATAAATATCTTAAAACATTACGGGAATAAATTGCTAATGAAAGTATCCTGTTTACAGCAGAATGATAACACTTTCAACATGGTGTAGGCGGGTTTATTTATTTTAGACTACAGTGTATAAACTTTTATTTTAGTGTCAAAACAAGTTGTTTTACAGGAATTAATTTTGGTTTTAAGGTCAGAGGAGGTCAAAAGTTTCATTCACAATAAGTTCTGACATCAGCAGAGATCATCGACTAAAGGCCTCCACGTGCTCCATCCAAACTGCCCAAATCTGCCCTCGTCACAGTTTCATGACATAATTCTTGCCAATTTTTTTTCTTCTTTTTTTATAACAAGTATGTACAAAACAAATTCTGGTAACATCAAGCCTGCGTTGAGGCTTAAGGCATGAGAATACAAAAATAATGTAGAAATCAATCAAATTAAAAGATGGCTTGGGCAGGTTACAAATGAAATTCATTGGAGCGTTTTGGTCTTTAAAGCGTTCAACAGGAAGATAAATAGGCATAAAAACTGTAAATTTGGGTTTTAGTTTAGAAAATTTACAAGTGTTGATATGAAATTAATACTAAATTGACAACAAAAACTTTCTTACTTGGAGTTTTAATAAGAAAAACACAGGAAGTCATTTTCTGCTTTGGATGAGTTCATTTTATTAACAGTACCTAAGGTTCACACTGATTATGGCAAAAGATCCTTCCACTTTGCTGCTCCCTCAGCCTGGAATCTATTGCAGAAAGACTTGAAGTTGACGGAGTTGGTCTATTTTAATGTTTTTAGAGCCATTCTTAATCAGTTTATACTTAAGACATTTGTTTGTAAATGTTTTAACTGATTTTGTTCTCTATTTTAGTCCTATCTTACCTTTTATGAGTGTTTCTTGTTTTTCTTTTATTTATCATGAAGTATTTTAATGTAGTTTAATATCTATAGTTTTGCATTTTGTAATGTTTGTGTGCTGCTGCCATTCTTGGCCAGGTCTCTCTTGAAAAAGAGATTTTTAATCTCAATGAGTTCTACCTGGTTAAATAAAGGTTAAATTAAAATAAAATAAAAGTTTTCACTCAAACCCCCCCAAACAGTATAGTTTTAGAAATAAACGGTAGGTTCACATACCATACCATACCATACCATACCATACCATATTATACCATACCATACCCATATTATACCATACCATATCATATCATACCATACCATATTATACCATACCATACCATATTATACCATACCATATTATACCATACCATATCATATCATACCATACCATATTATACCATACCATATCATATCATACCATACCATATTATACCATACCATATTATACCATACCATATCATATCATACCATACCATATTATACCATACCATACCATATTATACCATATCATATCATACCATACCATATTATACCATACCATACCATACCATACCATATTATACCATACCATACCATATCATATCATACCATACCATATTATACCATACCATATCATATCATATCATATCATACCATACCATATTATACCATACCATATCATATTATACCATACCATATTATACCATATCATATCATACCATACCATATTATACCATACCATACCATATTATACCATACCATATCATATCATACCATACCATATTATACCATACCATACCATACCATACCATACCATACCATATCATATCATACCATACCATATTATACCATACCATACCATACCATACCATACCATACCATACCATATTATACCATACCATATCATAGTATACCATACCATAGTATACCATACCATACCATATTATACCATACCATACCCATATTATGCCATACCATACCATACCATATTATACCATACCATACCATACCCATATTATACCATACTATATCATACCATACCATACCATAACATATTATACCATACCATATTATACCATACCATATTATACCATACCATATTATACCATACCATATCATACCATATTATACCATACCATGCCATACCATATCATACTGAAGGAAATTATTGTATTTTATACTGTCTGATCATTTCAGCTGTAAGTTTAAAGCAGACAAAGAGTTGGTGTGTGT
>JARVGW010000323.1:12490330-12521026 GCA_031762495.1 Anablepsoides rubrolineatus
GACCTGCTGAAGAGCAGGGAAACAAGTAAAACATGCTGGATAGGGGTACTTGAGGACCAGGGTTGGGAACCACTGCCATACCATACCATATTATACCATGCCATACCATTCCATGTCATACCATATTATACCAGGCCATACCATACCATATTATACCATACCATGCCATACCATACCATGCCATATTATACCATACCATACCATGCCATACCATACCATATTTTACCATACCATACCATACCATGCCATGCCATATTATACCATACCATACCACACCATACTATACCATGCCATACCATATTATACCATGCCATACCATATTATACCATGCCATACCATACCATGCCATATTATACCATACCATACCATACTATACCATGCCATACCATACTATACCATGCCGTACCATATTATACCATGCCGTACCATATTATACCATACCATGCCATATTATACCATGCCATACCATACCATATTATACCATGCCATACCATACCATACAGTACATGCCATATTATACCATACCATACCATGCCATGCCATATTATACCATACCATGCCATGCCATACCATACCATACTATACCATGCCATACCATACCATACCATACCATACTATACCATGCCATACCATACCATACCATGCCATATTATACCATACCATACCATACCATGCCATATTATACCATACCATACCATGCCATATTATACCATACCATGCCATTCCATATTATACCATACCATACCATGCCATGCCATGCCATGCCATACCATACCATACCATATTATACCATGCCATGCCATGCCATACCATACCATACCATGCTGTACAGTCACAGTCAATAAAACACACAACAGTCACAGTACAAAATAAAAGCCAAATCCAAAAATTAAAACTATACAATAAAACAAACACATAAAAACAATTAAAACAAATTAAAATAATCTCAAAACCAACTAAAAGTCAACATCTCAGATGGTGCCAAAAGCCAAAGAGAAGAGATGGGTTTTAAGTAACATTTTAAAAACCGACAGGGACATGGCCACATCAAACGTTCTGTCCCAAACAAGAATATGTTTGGGGATTACACAGGATAGCATCTTTCCAGAATCTTTCCGGAGTGTAGACTCCAGCAGGAAAGAGAGAGAACCCCCGTGCAGTGACTTATACAGCAGGAGGGGTTTCCCAGGAGCTTGGCCTCTGTGTCTCTCAGGTGATATGAAAGGTGTATGAAGACGAACATGGAACGACCACGTGACCGAGTGTCGACTGTTCAGCTGTGAATGGAGCATGAGACCTTTCGTAAACATCGTCAAATATGCAAACATGTTAAATTAATTTTCTACCTCATGAACTTAAACAAATGTTTTAAACACAGAAAATGCATTATATTACCATTATAAGTACATATGAATAATAAATATTTTATTGGTGCAGAACAGATCTGTAAATTAAAGGTCATTTTTCTAACCCATTATGTAGGTTAGTGTTGCAGCGTTCTCTACTTTGCATACTAAATGGGTTTTTACCAGCGAGCAGAAACATATGGCTCAAATTATTGCATGGAAAAATGTTGTTTGTATGGAAGCGAAGCACCATTTGCTCAAAAACAAGGAAGTCAAGGTTTATGAAATACTTGTCATGCTTGCTTTTGTTTTATTTGACACCACACATATACAGCTCTGCAGAAGATGATGACTCACTGGTGAAATTATGCCTCTCCGATGATAACTCCCAGACAGGTCCGCAGAACACAGAATGCCAGCATTTTGAAACAAAAGCATAACAGTTGGGAAAAATTACCCAGATGTTGATCACGGAGGTTGGCAGTGTCAGTTCTTTTTAAACAGACACTGTTACTTTAACTACCAGGGAAGCAAACAAGTTTGTTTTTCTTAGAAAAAGTGGAAAAAATGATTTCGTTCTGAACTTGCTATCAGTGTTTTTTTGTTTTTTTCTAAAACGGCACACTTGATTCATCATGGTTTACAAGATCTATAAATATTGTCATCATTACCCAGAAGACGGATTAAAGCGAGCAGTCACGCCTGTTTTAATGCTCGGTAAAATTTGTGAATCATCTGTCCATTGGGATACAGACCAGCTCCTTTTCATTGCCTTTGAATTATGATCAAAAACAGGGCTGACGTTATGGTGGAATCTTGGAAGGTAATCTGAGATTTGTACAGAGTATTACAAAGCACTGTCACGAATGTGAAAAAAAAAATCTCATTGGTCATTGTTTACATTTGAGAAATAAAACTCTTTGGTAAGAAATTTTAAAATGTAAAGATTAATGAAGATATTTTAATGTATTTAATACCTCATATGTAATTTTTTCTGTAATTCCATTTTTTGATGCCAAATAGGCCTCAGGTTTTTCTTAAATCTTATCTCAGGAATTGGCAACTTAAATGATGGCTATGAGTTTTTGTTGACACTTACCCATATGTAATGGAACTGCCATTTTAAAAATGTTAAGTATATGTTTATTAAACCAACAATAAATATGAATACAAAACATTTGAAGCAAACAAAGAATGAACAAAAGTGAGTCAAAGTGCAGCAGCATAAGACACATTGACATGGTTGTGGTTCTAGTAAATATTTACATACTTAAGACTTCAGTAAACTTCTCATATTTAGATTTGGGCAACGTGTTGTAGTGGCGACTTGTATTAAAATCCTTCATGGCAGACAAAGTCTCTAAGCCAACTAAACACATAAAAATGATTCAATTCTGTGAACAGATACATTCCAAATAAAAAAAAAAAAACTTTTTTTTTCACTTTAAATTTTTTTATTTAAAAATAACTCTTAAAGAGATCATTTTGAGTCACTATCAAAGAGACGAAGAAGTCGGAGTTCAATGTTTCAATAAACAAAGACCAGAGAGTTTTCTTTCTTAAAGAGTTCCCCTTTGATGTCACTTCCCGTTTCATTTTGTCTGAGCCAAGTTCAGTAGAAAATATGCCGGTTATGTGACAAAATGGGTAAAATTATGCGTATTATGTAAAGTTTTTTAAATATAAAGATGTTCTCTTTGACTTTTTATATTTGAAAAATCTGCATGTCACAGGCACTTTAAATCAGCTCTTAAGGTCCTGTCACACTATAATGTTTAAGACAACTTATGCCAACTTCTGATATTTTTTGTCTAAATTACTAATAAAAGTTGTATATTTGATCATTTGTTAGTGTTACAGTATGCACACACAGGCTTACAGTTGATTTTTTAAAATTCTATTTTTAACAAAGATTTCTTAAAAATGTTCAGAAGTTTTAATAAGTTGTCTAAAAGCATCACAGTGTGACAGGGCCTTAGGGCCCACCCTCTGCCTTATGTAATTAATCAGTTTAATGTTTGGATCTTCTCCCCCTCTCTTCAACAGAGGTTGAAAAGGACCTGGCCAAACTGGCAGAAGTCGGGAAGATGACCTCTCGGAGCTCCAACAATCCACACGGCAGTCTAGTCCACAACCCTTTACACCACCGGACTCTACCTGACACGCTGCCTCTGGCCAGCCTCGTCTCCAGACCTCAGTCTCCCAGTTTCTCAGCCAACCCTTGTGGCGTCGGCCTTCCCTTGCTAAGCCCCAAGCTCACATCCCTGACCATGAGTCGGACTAGGTCTCCCAGCAACCCTGGGAGTAGGACTCAAACCCCCAGAACCCCCAGCAGGCCCCTGACCCCAACTAGCTTACTGACACGCTCCACATTTAACACTGGATCTCATAAAGAGGTGACATTCAGGAGGTCGCGAAGCCGCCCCGTGACGCCCACAAGTCAGCCGATACTGCCTCGACCGCTGCTCACCCCTCCAGGGTTGAGTACTACAGACAGCCTTGGTGCCAGCCTTCGGGCATATCTGTCTGAGGTAAGACCCCAAACAGAAACCAGTTTTCACTTTTTGTTCATAACTCACATAAATACATAAGTGGGTATGTATCAGTCATGTTTGTTTAGTGCAAGATTGCTTTAAAAGTCTATTTATTGAATTTAAAAAAAAAACCTTTATTGATCCTAAAGGGAAATTACAGTTTGGAACAACCCTTTCAAGAGAGAGACAAAAAACACAAACAAACATGGGGAAAACAGGTGCCCCAGGTCCTGAAGCCATAAAGAAACACTACCCTTAAAAAGAGAAAAGAGAAGCCAACATGAAGATAGATGAGGATAAAAAAAAAGAAGAAAATAATTTAAAGTGTTTTTGAAGGCAGCTACTAGGACAACACATCTCCAACTTAACGTTAAGAGATATATGATGCTTTTAAATTCTTCTTTTTCCCATTTAAATCATTCATTTGGGGTCTATATAAAGTGGAACTGAAATGCTTTGGTCTGAATTCCTCTTTATTGTAACTCCACAAGCCCCTCTTTCACTCTTTTTCTGAGGTGTTTCTCAGATCAACTTGTTTTGATGCTGTCTCTTTAAATCCAAACAAGACCCTCTCACCCCTAGTTTGGTAGAGGGGTTTATGACTATATAGCAGCACAGAAATGTTTTTATTTACAAATAAATTAAAAGATGTCAACAAGGGAAGACTCAGAGTTTGACCCAAAGCCAGAGGAGAATGAAGACCACTAAATTGTAATTGGTAAATCCAGACCTTATTTGGCAGTTCCATCACAAATACTGTGACATGATAGTTCAGAAAATGTCGTAGAAAATAGTGAAAATGAAATGGGTTAACAAATATAGCCCTAACAGAATATAAAGTTATCTGTGTTTCACCAGGAGGGACTAGATAAAAATTTTCTGCACTGATAGAGACTCCAAATACACAACAAAAATGTATTTACCTACTAAAAAAGTGGAATTTGCATATGTCCCCTTTTTTAAAGTATCTTATTGTATCACATTTCCACCAGTTATCTAAGCATAAAACCCTAAACAATAAACTTGACCTTTTTCTAGGAAAGAAAAAATGTCTGTCTGGGTATTCTGGTTTTACAAATCTATTTAAAAAATGTGTGTGGGGATGTGAAAATGCATTCCTGTCGACTCTTTCATAGACAGGAGAAGTTCTGGCACTGCACCGTGACTGCCTGAAGATAGTCATGACAAGACTCCACAAAGTATGAGCCATGCAGACGAAAAAGCCCAGCACATAAACCACAAATTGTTATTTTTGCACTTACTTTTTGTGTATTTACTTAACCTCTAGACAGAAACAGTCTCGCTGGTTTCTTGTGCCTCTGTAGCAATCCTAAAATCTTTGTCTCCTGGCTGGAGCGTTTTGTGGGGCAGATACTTTAAGAGGGCACAAAACACCTCTTGTTAAACTATTTTTTAAAATAGAAATAGCCTTTTTGTGATCATTTCTTTAAGGTTGCAGTGAAACAAGTGTTGAAACGAGATAAACCTTTGAGAAACGGACTCCCTTTGTGATAAAGGGTTAGAATAATGAGATAAAACTGGATTTCCATGAAAGCTGCCTGCAGAACCTGAGCGTTGCTCGTGCACGACCCCATTTATAACACACATGCTTCGTGTGGGGTTTTGCGGAGCGTCGTGGAGGTCTGTACAGTAGGATGTCATTTCATTTTGGAAAAATGAGCCTGGCATTAAAGAACTACTTTCAGAGGGATCTCTTTTCATATTTTCCTTTCATGATTTACTTAACAGCCGCCCTGTTAAATCAGAGCCGTTTTTGAAGGCTTTCTTAACGACGGCCAGTAGCTTTACAGTCCCTTTGTATACTTTTTGACAGTTATACCAGTTGACACCTTGTGACATGATCCAAAACCTTATTCCAGTGCACCCAGTCTGCTTTTATTGAGGCCACCTGTTCCCTTATGGAAGAACTGAAGCCTCAAAACTTAAAGCTATGCAATACAAGATCAGCAAAAAGAGAGACAAAAGTGAAACAGAAAATAAATTAGGTTTTTCAGTAAAGGGTTACACATTTTGCAACAATACTTATTATTTTGTGGTAAATTTGACCTTTTGGATGATTAAAAGTTTCAATTTTTATTTGTTTTGATTTTATAACCCTGTAGTCCTTTTTGTGGTGCCATTACGTAATCACTGCCATTGAATTTAAACAAGACAAAGACATCAGTTTAAATCTAGTCACTTTATTAAATGTGTTTACAATTTGTCCCACAAAATACTGGAACTGTGGGTAAGATCTAAACTGAAGCAACAGATGAACTGACACATCTGGCACTGAAAGTAAGAAGCAAAAACATTTAAAAACAATTGAGCTAAGTATTGAGGACTGAGAAAAACAAACACATAAACTGGGTGTTTTTTTGTTCCCCATTTTTTAATCATTGAAGAGTTTCTACAGCTCTGCTGGTACAAAAGTCAAATTAAATTTTTATTTCCAAAACAAGAAGTTGTTTTGGCAGTTTTTGAAAGCCGCATAATGAATTTTTTTTTTTTGGTTATAGTTTACAGAGATTTATGGTTTTTTTTTTTAACAAATCTAGATTTGATAATTCAAACTTCTCACTGCTGAAGACCTGTTTCTGTTTTAGGTTGAAGTGATTACTCACCGAATAGTGAATATCTTACCTGCTGTAGATGGTTCTTTGATGAATGCCAGTTTTTCGGACCCAAATAAAGAGCTTATATAGCTTATAAAGTGCTGGGGGGGCGTGTTTATATGCAAAATCAACCTTTTTTGAGCTTTATATCTTGGTGTTATGTCATTCCCTCATCAAAAACACAACAAGTGTTGCTTGTTGTACATGTTATACATGCTTGTTGCATGTTTGAGAAATTCTTGAATCACTTAGCCATATGGAGCTGCCTAAACACTTGCTGGTACAAAGTACAGCCTATTTATCCAAAGCTCAATCTGCAGCAGAGCTCCCGCCCCACAGAGCACCCCTCTGCGAAGATGTGCTGAAGTGGGAGTGCCTGAAACGGTAGGAGGTTCCTAAAGAGAGACAGAGGGAAATTTGAAGGCATTTAGATATGATTCAAAGTCGAATTTGTTTTTGATATACTTTCATAACAACTGAGGATAACATTTTTTTGATTGTGCTATAGCATTGATTTATGTGCCTGGAAAATACACAATACACACTTTAAAACGTTTTTGTTTGTGGCAAGTGGAGATAGCTGACTGACATGGGGGCATTTTATTACAAGTATTTTGGATAGAGTAAGTGTATTGTGGCAGTGACAGAGGTATAAAAGTTTTTTAATTTGTGTTTACATTAGTCACTGTGATACTTTGAGATTGTAGTTATTTAGAGGTTACAACAATCTGTTGGTTTTGCTTTGGTCTGCTGTCAGTCAGTAAGAAATAAATGATTAAAAGCTCTATCTAAAACAGATAAAATATTGTGTATTTGTACCTTTCCACAGAACCCCATTTAAAAAAAGTCAGGACTATAATTATCATGCACACCTGAGAACTATACAGTCTCAAAGATTCCTCAACTGCTGAGTCTTTATTAAGCTGTTTTCCATGTCTTTTTTTTCCTGGTATTTACACAAATTATAAATAATTTTAGTGTTTTATCAACTCTCTGGTGCTGTGATCTTTTTCCATTTCAGGATGAGTTTTACCAGCAGTTACAGGCCATCAGGCAGCCTTGGCATATTCCCAGTGACACAGACAGTGACATCCTGGAGCCTCCAGAACAGGACAAGAGTGAGTCACTTACTTTCCACTCTCTTCCTCTTGTTTTCTTTATTTTTAACTCTGCATTTTATTGTCTCTCCTGGGATTTGGGCTTGCGTTATAGAAATCAGTTATTCACAGGTTATTAAAAAAAAATGGGAGTTTGTCAAATTCTCTCAAGCAGATCCTCAGCTCCCAAATCTCCTCTATTTAATGTTTTTACCTTCCTGCATCTGGCTCATTTCATCGTGTCACTCTACCCTAATAAATCACTACTAGAAAAAAAAATGTTCTTAAATACTTTCTAAATGCTTTCTAAATAAAGCGCAGGGGCAGAAAATTTCCATATTTTACTGTTGGGTGAAATCCTTGAGGAGTTCTGAAACTGAGAAGTTGTCATGTAAAATTTTCCTTCCTGGCATCATGTGAAAAAAACAAAAACTATTAGGATTTATTCGATTGACGTGATTGATAGTTATTGAACATTGTAAATCTTTTTACAGAGAATGGTCTGGCTGCAGTACAACAAACATAATACTCCAGCTTTGAACATGACAGACTCAGATCAGCCCCTCGCTCAACGTTCTGCTTTGTAAATCAGATAAATGCACGTGGCAGTTTGGTCCGTTAGTCAGAGCCTCACTGGAGTGAAACTAAGTACTTTTCATTTCACTAAGATCCACTAAGGAGATGTCAGATTTATGCTGTTTTATCAATAGTTGTCATAAAGCTGAATTTATGCCTCTAGCCATTTGAATAATAAAAAAAAGTGCTGAGGAAGCATCAAACTCATAGAAAATGTTCAGGTTTACAGTGCAAAAGGTTGACAATTTATTTAAGTAAATATTTTAACTGTTTCCTTTACATCTTTAAAATCTGTTTCTTATTTTTCCGGACACGTGTGTTTCAAACAGAAATTACAAGTCGACTAAACGTCCGAGCTAATATCATTTGACATTCAGTTGTCAACTCCTCTTGTTCTGAAGCGGCACGCTGCATTGATCTTTAGTCATGTTTCCATACTGTCAGCCCTATCCTGAACATTATATCTTTATTTAGCTGAAACGCTGATTAATTAAGGAAATAGTCAAACGTAAAAGAAAAAGAACTCTTCATGCTTGAGTAATGCTTCTCGAATGAGTGTAAAACTGTTTTTAGAGTAAACACAGAATCTGCATCCGCCGCTCAAACTGAAAATGAACTGCACGTGGGATTTAAAAAGGCAACTTTTGCTGATGCTATGACACAAGAATTTGCGTCAAAAAAAAAAAAAGATCAAGCAAGCGTATGGTTGTCACATAGAAATATAACCCCTCTGACAAGTTCCTCTGAAGGGTCCTTGTTTTGCCAAATGTGTATCTTGCTCAATAAATGGATATGTTATCCTAATAACCCTTCGGGGCCCGCTCAGAGCCTTGGCAGTGGTGCTGGCGTGTAAGAAAAAAGATTTGAAGCACATATTGAATTAGACATGGCTCAGAGAGTGGAGAGAGACGAGAAGAGAAGAGAGCCCCAGCAGCCGCAAGACGTGACAAAGCACCTTCTGGTGTGAGAGGAGGCTGGTCTGTGTGTCACTATGTGAGAAGGATTTTATTAGTCAGGATAAGAGTTGAAAGATGATTTTAAGGAACACTTTTGCTCTTTAATTTGATATTTTATTTTTATTTGTTTTGCTAAATTTTCTTTCCTTTGTTGCACTGTAACCAGAAGCTGTTTTTGTGTTTGCTTTTCCAGTTTTTATGTATAAATGTTAGTTATTAGAAAGAATTGTGTTTCCCTAAAGTCTAAGGTCAGACTTGTTGACTCAAAGCCGTATTAAACTAGATTAGTGATTTATTGAGGTCTTAGTAGGAAAAGGAGAAGGAAAAGCTAATTGACAAACTAGAGAAAATGCTTTTTTTGTGAAACTACAAAGATTTTTTTTTTAAGTTTTGTGTTCTGTTAGCAAAAAAACTGAAACTAAAGCTGAAACAACATCTCAAAGGAGCAAAATGGAAGCTATAAGCTAAAAGGAGCAAAGCCATACAAAAAAATTGTTTAACTGTGGCTAAAAGTTCCAACTGAGACACGGGCTAAATAGGCTAAACAGCAACTGAAATTGACAAAATAGCAGCTATAAGATAAAAAGAGCATGAAGAAAGCTAAAGACAAAAATCAGCAAGACTAATACTAAAACCTAAAATTAGAGTAATCATTCCTAAAACAATTAAATTACCTAAATTGTATCTAAGTACTAAAATTACTAAAATATTAACAAATAGCTAAAATAAGAACAATGTTTTAAAGGAATTGAAGATTTATTTAAGTTATTAAGGTTATATCAAAGTTGTTAATATCAGTTATTATTTGAGCAAATCCTACTGTAAATAAAGTAAAAAAAATAAAAAAAAGATTAAAAAATACAAGCATTAACGCACTATAGTGTTCATCTTTATTGGCCCTCTTACTCACCTAACTGGAAGTATTTCTAATTGCTGAAAATAAATACCACATTTAAAGAAACTGTTTTGAAATTTCGGATTAATTTCTTCTGGCGGGACTCTGCAGCACGACTGTCTGTAGACATACTGAGCTTCACGTCATTAATTACAGATAAAACATTCCAAACTGAATCACAGCAGATGTGTCTGAACTGAGCGCTAAATAATGGTGGAAAATCCAAAGCCGTTTCCTGTTATTCTATAAAGCTTCCACAAAGCGTCAACCACACATTCCAAGATGCAGATGAAAGTTGGTCTTTTTTTTTTCTCACTTGCTCACAATCCTGTTTAAACTCTGCAGCACATTCATGAATTCAATATCCCCAATGTGCGCAGTGAAAAGGCCTGTATTCTGTTAACAGACCTGCTAAGATTTATGTTTTTTGTGTTTTATTATTTATAGTGGTGGCTTTGTATTATTTATATGCAAATCATCACATAAAAGATTTGTGAACATATTGACTGAACATGTACGTAATTAACATCCTTTAAAGAAAAACAGACCGGGCGTGATGCTTTGGATTAGCTCTAACTTCTGCTGTATGTTTAAAGCACAATGTCTTTGGAATGACTCAGCATAATTATATGCTTGTTTCATTTCTGGCTGAGATGACTGATGCCATTCTGACACTTGTTGGTTATTTTTGTTCAACAATATGGAGTTCAAACCTGCAAGTAAATCCAATCAGCTGTTTGAACTGTCGTATACCTCAGACCAGCACAGCAACCATTGCCCACAATGACGAAACTGTTCCTTAAAGAGATAATTCAGAGTTTTTTAATGTGTTTCTTAGCCTTCAGTCAGTTTGGAGAAACAGAAAACATTTCATGTAGGAGTCGAACTAATGACTGTTCAGACAGGACATATAGTATGACGTGTTATGAGGGCCAAATTATTGCACAACCAGTGGTTCCTACTTCCTTGTAGCAGGAGGCTATAACTATTCCTAAGCCAGCTATTGATCTCATTAATGATAGGCTGACACTGGTAACTGAGAATCAATGCTGGCAAATGAGAAAGAAACTATTCATTTGTGTTAGCAGCAGAGAGGCTAGCCACTATTATGGATAGGCTTACGAATAGATATAGCCACCTGCTACAAGGATGTAGCAACCGCTGTTTGCGCAATAGTCTTAATTTTGGCCTTCATACCACGTTAAAGGATGTAAATCAATTGAAAATATTCAAACTAATTAGACTTTTTGTGAAATTTAACTAGTTAAAAATGAGAACATTATAAGAATGTTGTAGCACAGATAATGTTTTGCAGTGTACCACACATTGTGTTTTAATGAAAAAAAAAGGACATTTATGTAAACTGATGATACAAAAATAAAATTCTTCTTAATTTACTGAGATCTGACAGCTGTCTACTGCAGGTTAGATATTGACTATTCATATCCTTTCCACAGAAACACACATCAGACAATCTAAACTATCTTGTTAAGACTTGTTACGTTGTTTTGTATGACTGTGACTCTTGTATTTGTTTATTCTACAGGTGGTTCACGGGATGGCAAGAGATCAGTATTTTCAGGTGAGAATCTGAACAGATACAGCCTAAAATGTTCATAAACAGACTCACTTCCTTATCTATAAAAACATTATTTTAAATTTGACTTAAATCAAATCAGTGCTGTAAGCAACAAGCTAAAACTGAGAAGACCTCAGTGCCTTTAAATGACCTCATTTCTAGAGCCATAACATGTTACCCAAATAACCACCCTGGAAGCCTCCACCTTCATTTATGGCCGAGTGGATTACCGTCACAGGCTAAATGGAGGGCACAGCGGCTCTGACGCGGGATTGGTCGAGCCTGCCTGTGTGTGGAGACGTGCACGCCGAAGCCCAGTTCCATGAAGTCATTTTGGGTTTTGAGTTTACACCAGACAGCGTCGACTTACAGCATCAACATTTAGGCGAAAGAGAAAGTCTGTCTGGGTTTGAGGCCGTCTGTGGTTCCCCCTTCTTGTGGCTTTCGAAGGTGCCCGCAGTTCCCAGTGAGAGTGTGCCAGTCTGGAGGGAGATCTGAGAGGCGGCTTTCGCTGCTGCTTGGCTATCAGCGAGGCCAGCGCATCGCCACAGCAACCAAACTCAAAGCTCACCGCTGTCCCGTGAAATCTCCCGTCTCGTGAAATATGGTGACTGGAACCTCCACCGTGCTGCCTCATTTTCCAGCTCACGCTTCTCCTTTACATGTTCAAATATTAAAAAGCTGTTTTATGATAATTGCCTCAGTTATTATTCCAGTTAGTGGTTTGATGTGTCTGATTCGGGTTTCTAGGAGACTGATGTTTTTGTCTTTCATATTTCACAGGCCTATAGTGATGGAGACCAGAGGCATCGATCCAATCAAACTATTATGCAAACCACTGGACATTTTGAATATGTGTGAACAATTATTTTTATAAAGCATAAGAATGGGGGGTAAAATAAGATTGTATACTTTTTTTCATCAAAATTTCATACACAATGTACTGTAACTGTATGATAAACTGGGAAAATCTTACTTGAGAGTTATGCCGTTTATTTTTGTTTGCTCTATAGCATGAAGTTAAAAAGTCCACATGGAGACCAGAAAACAGATGCATTTTGTCGCTGATGGACTTCCTCCAGACCTAGATTGTACAGATGGTGTGAGGACAGCACATTATGAAGGTGTTTATTGACATGCACTGTTACTTTTTTTTTAATAGCAAATAAGCAAATTGTTAAGGGAATACATGGAATGATGTTATATTTATTAAAATGATTTAGTGCAGTTGTCTGGTTCATTGCCATAATGTACTTAAAAAAAAACATACAATCTTACTGTGGTATTTAAAGTTTTCTAAATTCCAGTAAAACACACGACCCATTTCCCTGGAAGTTGTGTAAAATGTAATTAAAACCAGGACGCAAAGATTTACCAATGCGGAATTGATTGAAAACACTTCGAGACAACATTACACATTCACAAAGGAACCCATTTTAGAAAAAATTCACGGATCTTTTCAAAAAGTCAGCTTCAAATTTAGTTTACGTCTCAGGGCCTGTGAGATATAAAAAATAAATAAGATCTCCCAACCTGCTCTGCTGCTAAAAATACAGCAAGTTCTCCACCTCTCTGTTGTTTCTGCCTCAGCTCCACACCCTGCAGGTGAGTAATATGGATTTTATTTCTGAAAATTTCCGATTTTTAAGCTTATGATACAATTTAGTCCCGTTAAAACTGCAGCAATCTGTTTTTGTCTTGGACTAACCGGTAATTTGCCAGTCAGGTCAGAATTCCACTCCTTCCTTCAAAGTTATATATTTCAAAGTATCTACAACAGGTAGGATAGTAATTGTCCATAACTTCTCCATAGAACCCCACTTCAGAAGATCTGAGCAATAACTTCTTTTTTTTTTCACAAAATTGGTTTTAAATAAATTTGAGGTTTTCATATTTGTTTTTGTTTTTCTTTCAGCTTCCAAACAAGGTCAAAAATTCCACTTATGAGAAATACGAGTCATTTTATCCAGATACATGATCTGTCAACCCATTAGTGTCTTAGTCACACCGAGGCGCTGACAGACAGAGAAATCTGCCCTGACCAGGACTGGAGCGCTCCTGTGTGTTTTCCTGGGCATCTGTCTGTTAAACTGTGGTTGTCTGAGGGGTTGCACAGCCGACGTCAGCTTCACAGACACACATCACGGACACAGTCTGATCGCACAGTTCAACCCCTCAGAGCCTTGTGGTGAGATCCACCCAGCCGTGCCAGCTTTTTGAGACTGTCCTTCGGGATGCGGTCAACAAACTACTCTGATGTTGAGTCTCCATTTTTTATTTTTTGAAAGGATGTGTGAGAAGACTAATCACTAAAACCTCATCCTGTAAAACATGGTATGTAGACTAACGTCCCGTGTAAATACATTGCGTTCTCATTAGAAGAGGATGTGGGTGGAAGATATGTGCGGGAAATTCAAGACGCTGTATAATTTGGTCGCAGCGGTGCCTTGATATAATCTTTATAAGACTATAAACAATATTTTCCTGCAATGAGCATGGCAAGACATTTCCCTTTTTTTTGTTTGTGATTTTTCACTGTGCTGGTAAGGCACTGAATGATCTGTTATTCCACAGATTACCAGCATGCCATTTTCATTTTTTCAGTCCATATTTTCTCTGAATTCATATTTTTGTCAGCTGAAGGTGAAGAAAAAAGCAAGAAGGTTTGAGAAACAGAGGCCTAAAACTACAGCTGTCATACAAAGGCAGCATTCTGAAGCATTTTATTAGATTTTCCACTGGTCAAACATTCAATGATGTCAGTCATGATTCGACTCTTTATTATTTAGCTTGTTTGTGGCACTTCTATATTAATTTAGAAGGACAATATAGTTAGAAACAGAGTTTCATTTCATTGTTATCAGAATGACCCTCAGTGTCGTCTCAGTTTCATACACCAGGGCCCTGAAAGCCACTGTAGAGGGCCCACCCAGAAAGAGGGTCCCACACCACTGTACTGGGAGATCTGGACCACCATCACCGGTCAGCAGACTGACCCATGTCTTGATTTACAACCGAACAGACGGATATTTATCCCAATTTACAGCACAAATAAATCTGTGGTGGATGTCTTGTGTCCTTTGAAGGAGTATACGGTCTCAACTGCGTGTGTGTGAACACGTATTTGCTACATCATGGGGACTTTTATTCAAACAAGCACAGCCTTGTGGGGACCCAATTCTCCTTATGGGGATCCACGGGTACAGATGCTGATTTTGGAGGGTTAGATGTAGGGTAAAGGGTCATGGTTATGCTGTAGAAATGACTAAAATAAATGGAAGCCCCCATGGGAATAGAAAAAACAATGTGTGTGTGTGCATATCTTTGTTTTGGTGTGTGGACATATTTTGACCTTATACTATGCTTATGAGGACATTTTGTCTTTGTGTGGACATTTGTCTGGTTCACACAATGGAAACCCCCATTTGTGAGTCAGGGGTTCAGTAAAGGGTAAGTGGTCCGGGTTTGGCAGTAGAAATTAATGGAAATCAATGACTGTGCAAGTTATGGGAGACAAGTGTGTTTGTGTGAAGGTTTTATTTTTTTTTTTTTTTTTTTTTAGTCCGAAGCATATTGTTCACATTTATTTAAATGTTTTGTTTTTTCCCAGACAAACTGCCACCTTCCATCTTTTCTTTATACTTAAGGCCGTTTTTAGGATGGTTCTTTTTTATTTTTAATAAAAAAGCTACACTATAAATAGTTTGAATAAATTTTGGGTAGCTTTATACAAGTTTATTTTTTGATGATTTAGATTCTTCCTTCATATGATATAAATTTTATTGTTATATACTTAGCACAAAACGTAAGGAAATTTGTCTTTAGTATATTATTTCTAGTTATAACAATGCTTCTTGGCAATAAATCCTATAGCAGCACCTGGAGGAACCAGAAGCTCAAAACGAGTCAATAGCAACAACAAAAGAAGCTGTTTGACAGAGAAGATTTGACCATTTTTTTCATGTGCGCAACTCACATACTCAGCTCTACAGCTCATTCCACAAATGCATGTTCCTTACAAATGTGGCACCATTTAAAAGGGAAATTAGCAGATATTTCAACATTATTAGATTTATTGCCAAGAAGCATTGTTGCAACAAAGAAATAATCTACCAAACACTAATTTATTTATGTTTTGTTATTTGTGGTTATCTACAAATAAATTAAAATTTTATTAGTTTGGATTAAAGTTTTCACTTAAAGTTATATCTTAAAAACAAGAACATTTTGAGTTCAACAAAATTCCCTTTAAACATCTAAATATATTTTAATTCATACTTCAAAATTTGTATATGGTATTTCGTTCTGATTTAAAACATGGTGTTAAATTAAGATTTAAACTTTGGTGTAATAGTAATTCCCTCCTGTCATCATCGTCTGAAAGAGTTAATGAGCTGCGTTCACTTGTTTTTCTTCTTTCTCCTTCTGTTTGGGATTCTCCTGGAAATATCCTTTAAGTGAGAACTCTCATGGCTTTCATTGAATATTTGTTTTTGTAATTTCTTTGCAGACAAAAAGCCCAAAGTCTTAGCTCTGTAATTTAGGCCTGGTGATAAATTGTTGCCTGGGAAGCTGGTTCACGTTCAAGACAAAGTTAATTAAATGGTAAATGATTCTTCACCATGTTTGTTTGTCTGAATTAAAAAAAAATTCCAAGGAAATACTCTAGCTTTGTCGTTTAAATAACGCAACATGTGTCTATAATTTGTATGTTTTTGCACATTTTGTGTTTATATATATTAGGAAATCTTATTGCTAACAAGTCTATTGTAAACACAGGACTTCTACAGTATTTTTGTATTTTATTAAAGCATGTGAAACACATCTTAAATCCATTTAGTATTCAATTTAAAGCTGTTGCCTCAGGCAGCTGTGTTACAGGAGGTTTTGACCATCCTTTAGTCCAACACTGCAAACCAGAAGAAATCCATCATTGTTGTGTGGAAAGCTGAGGCTGCTGGGTTTGGCCAGACTTCTGGAGTACTGAGGGACTCAGTGTCTGTTTTAAAATAAGTGGCTTGATGTTGTTTTTCTAACATACACTGCTGTTTACTGAGGCATTTTGTTGGCCTCCACTTTTTACGCCAACAAATGCAAATTTAATCGGACAACTATGTTGTTTTTTCAATGCCGAAGAAGGTGTCCACAATGGAAATGTTGCCCATCTGTTTTAGTGGGTTTAAGAGGAGAAGATCACTACCAGGAGCAGCAAATTCTTTTCCGAGACGTTGGAACATTATCACGTGCGATGTTGTTTCAAAAGAAAATCCAGAGGGATTACATTATGGTTGGATGAACATAAATCCTGTTGAGATCTCGGCCTGATTGTGAGGCTTTTCTGTCAAATCTCACTTAAACTTCAGACTTGTTGATGGTGCAGTTTGAAAGAGTTCACTCCAGTTGTTTTCCCAAATAGGACGATGTGCAAATCTGATATGCAGGTATGCACTCAGTGTCAACAAAACATTTTTATCTGCATAGTTTGCTCAACAAGTCTGAGCATAAACACATAAAAACACATCAAAATGATCTGATTTCTCAATCTCTGCTGTTGATCTATTCTCAGTCACTTCGGCGGTTTTCCCCGTCTTCATGACATTGTGTGAGCAAATTCTGATTTGTTATACGAGAATGGTAGTCTGGACTGTCATGTTTATATCTCCACTTTTCTTTTTCTCAGACTAATTTCTGATTCTTGCTTTCATTTGATCCCGATGCCATCAGTATTCCAGACACTTTAGGGATCATTTCAAAGACTTGGCTGTGTGTCTGTTACACATTTTAAAGCCTCGTGGTTGTGGGAAGCTTAAACCTAGATCAGATGACTCATCCCAAGCTAAATGTCTGTCTTTACATCCAGGGAATGTAAGTGCATGTATTGTGTTAATAATCTTTCAAATGTGGGGATCTAATCTTGGTCTAGCGGTGCAGCATGCGTTGGAAATGTTTGGATTTACTGAAAGCTGAGTGAAACCAAATCTAGAGGCCGAGACACAAAGAACATGCTAACCTGATCATATTTATGTGTATTGTCAAACTGCTTTGCATTATCATCCAGCAGATGTCCCTTAGGGTAGTTTGGAACGTTTCCTCTGCTGCACTTAATCTTGGTTTCCCCTCTCCTTTCTTTTTTTTTTTCCAGAAGCACCAACAAACCATTTGGATTACTTCTCTTTTGTTGTTTCCATTTACGTATAAAGTTGCGGGGAGTTTATTGAGTCCACACAACTGAGATTTATTGCACATTCTCGTGCAGCTTTGTTCTAATTGGTTGCCAGCGTTCCTTTTTGTGTTGTCACCCGTTCGTCAGAGTTTTCTGCTCCAGGCTGCTGGCGGATGTCTGGAAGACATTCAACTGTTTTTGTTTTGTTTTCTCCATACTTGATGTATATATTTGACATTTTGCATACCATGTTAAAATATTTCTCCCTTAACTGTTTAGGGGTCACTTCACTTCACAGATTTTTCTTTCATGAAGCATTTTTATTATTATAAACTATTACCAGCAGGTTGTATTTAGTATATTATAAAGAAATGTAAGTATAAGAAGCAACTGTTAGCAGAAACTGTTGTTTAAAAGTATTAAAAATCACAAGAAACAAACATGTTTTTTCTTTATGCCTCGTGTCCTCAGCAGAACTATGTTGCATCACATTTTTACATCAGTTTTCCGGGATTTTGCGATCGTGCAAACAATCCCACGTCTTCCCTCTGCTTCTTGCTCCGTTCCGATGGATCACCCCCCTCCCGGGACTACAGGAATCACTTTTGGGAAGCTTTTATTCACAGTTGCGTGACAAGCAATCGACTCTGCTCCAGTAACTTGCGGCAGGTTTCTGTGCTTGTGTTTGGTCCAGTCAGGGTCTCCAGAAACACAGCTTTTTCCTATCTGCTGAATTGAACTAAAGTAACATAAGTTCACTTGTATGCTATGTTACAACTTGATATATCTTTAAATAACTTCAATATTTTGCCAGCAATAAAATATTAGCATCCAAAATTGACCCTTCCTGATGATTTATTGCACAAAATAAAGACTTTCATTGTTAGATTAACTTTCCAAAGAGGAATTTTTTAAGTTTTGCTCATGCTGTAATCAGAAAATAATCATTAGATTGTCAAAATAAGGTAAGTTTGACCCATATCTTAAAAAGTGTTTGTTTTCTTTATATGATCCCCAAAGGGTACGCAAAGCACCAATGCAACAGAACTCACCAAAACAGATTTATTGGTTTGGGGGTGGGAGGGTGCTCATACAGGGGGCCCAATGGATATCCCTTCATCAGTGCTAAACAACAACAAAAATCTGAAGATGTTGAATAATTTTTGAGTTATGAACATTTTTGTATTTCCAGACACCTTGTTTTCAGATGGAACCCCCTCATCAAATATGGGGTCTGTTGTAAAACTGTTTGCTGGCACAGTGTAAGTTAGACACATCTACTTTCCTGCCGATTCTGTGCTACAGTTGACCAAAAAATCACTGAAGAAAATACTAATAAATAGTAAAAAGGGTGATTTTCTAGAAATATGTTCTGTTCAAATGTTGTAAAATCAATTAGAGAAAAGTAGATTAGAGGACAATGATTTGCTTTTTATTTTTAGATCTGCCACATTTGGAGTTCACCTGGTTGAAGACAGCTGCCACAAGTTGACCTAAGAAACACAAAAAATGGTTATGAACCCTCGTCTTTTACAGAAATCAACCTAAAGTTTATAGTAGCTGAGAGGGATTGACAATACCAGACATGAGTCTAACTGCATACAAATGTAAGTTTAGCTGTTTTACACCATTCTACAGTCTGTTTTGTTTGCAGAAGTATTTAGTTTGAAGCCATTGTTCTCCAATGAGCTTTTTCTTACACTTTTTTTGTTCTTTTCCCAGCTCTCAGAGGGATGACATGTAGCATACGGGTGGAGTAGGACTGAATGATGCTGCTGTTACTGGCCGCTGGGGAGTGGAATAGCTGCTTGATGGGCTCTGTTGTGTAATCTCAACTGTATCTTTTACCACAGGAGGTCAGATAACGTCTGTAGTAACGCCAGAAGAAATTTGACGGCTTTCAGCTGCTTCACACCTGTTGTTTTCTTCTGCTCTCTCAGAGGGGTTTTGGGGTTTTTAGCTTGGCAAGCAGTTGCCTTTTTTTTGCACAAGTATTGTCATCGGTATTAGTTTGTTACTTTCAATAAAAGTTCACCAGCTGTAACTAACAGAGGGAAGATGACTTCTCACAAAATGAGTAATGTTAGAAGTGTTTACTTTTTTTTCCCCAGACATAAGGATGATGCTGTTCTCTCTCATCAAAGCCTGACACTGTCGAGAGTCTGAGATCAGTTTCGCGGCGATGCAACGTGAAGTGGAATAAGTTAGACGGCATGATATGTTACTTTAGATTTCAGAATGAGAACACAATGGACACACTGGAACATTAACTGAGCAGATTTGTTGTCATGATTTGTTTAGGATGTTGGAAACTTTCCCCCCCTTCTTTTATGACTGAGTAATAAGGGTTTTTCCTCTGGCAGCAGAAAATGCTTTTTCTTTTTCAGGGTTTCAGTTTTATGATTTTGAACAAAGAACAATTAGATGTCCTTCCAGCTGTTTGAGAATATTTATTTCCCATGAATCCACTCTAAAAACATTTTAATAATATTTTTATCTTGGGCTAATTCATTTTAAAGCCTGTGATGCAACGTTTATCCACTCTGAAACCTCAGAATGTCATTTGAACCACAAAGAAAGAAGAAAATAACGTTACATTGTGGGATTACACAGCGGGTAGGCTACCTCAGCTTTGGACTGCAGTTACAGTGTTTTAGTTTCCACCAGTCTGTAAAATGCTTAGCTATGGGATAAATGAAAATATCCAGAAGAGCAACCATTAATTTATGACCAATATTCATTTAAAAACAAACTTCATTAATGCATCTCACTAGCTTGCTACTGTTGGGAAACCAGCTCCAAACTGAATGATGTTTTTAGAAATATATAAATCTTTTATTACATTCTTAATGGGTTTTAAGTGTTAGTGAGGGTTGAGGGTGACACATCATGCAAAATCCACGTTTTTAGCCATTAAATACATTTTGTTGTGTACTTGGAGTGCAGAAAGGTGCAGAAAACGTTGAGTTTAGTCTCTCCCAGTGCTGCGTAGATATCTTTATATTCTGTTTGGTTTATATTTTTCAACCTGTTCAGTTCTATTTTCTATGATGTTTTCTGAACGAAACATAGAATAAATACAATATTTTTGACAGAATTTCTAAATAAGGTCTGGACTTACCAACTACAATTAGGTGGTCTTCATTCTCCTCTGGCTCTGGGTCAGAGTCTGGCACCAATATGTAAGGCTGGATGGACAAATGTAGACTTGCTGACATCATTTTGATTATTAATGTAAAACGTTTCTGTGCCAATTTATATAGTCAAGTGAATGATTTAAATTTGGAAAAGAGGGATTTAAAAGCCTAATATGTCTCCTTTAAGCCATGTATGTACATTTTATGTATCCAGTTTGTGAGAATCAGTCTATTTTTATGTGCATCACTTGCAAAACTTCATTATTATCTGTGCACATTTTTTTGTTGTCACAGCCCACATGGTATCTACCCTCACGTTTAATTCATTCTGTTGGAGTACACTATTGAAATAAGGACTGGCAAATTTGGAACAGCATTTTAATAAGTTTGTGGTTATCATCAGCGTGGTCTTTATACCTCAATATTTGCCTGGGATGGTTTCTGTCATATGAGAGTTCCCGTGCAGGTGTTTAAATACAGCTGTAGTGATCTTGAGATGAGTTGGAGATGATGAAAGCAGCTCACCAGCTACTCTGCCTTTAAACAGGAAGGTAAACCAGTCTTGTTTGTTTGAATAAATGATCTATGGTCCAGCAGTCATGATGCGAGGGGCAGGGTACTGGACAGGTTGCAAGTCCATCACATTCCATCTGTCTCAGTTGTTATGTCCTTGGGTGAATGACTGCAGTGTGAAGCATTTTGGAGCCTGGAGCAATTTGTACGGACTTGATAAAGCAGTGTGCAAGTCCAGGCCATTACCATATATCATTTAGACAAACTTGTTTTTATAACAGGATAAGATTATAATGTCAAATTCAGCTCATTTTAATGAGGGAATAATTGAGCAGATGTAATTTACAACCAAGTGTTTCTCCATGTATTAGTGCCACATTAGCTTATTGTTGGGTGTGAGCGTATGGATGTAGCACACAGCCTAACTTTGGAGTTGCAGCCAAACAGTGAAGAGGTTTGGGTCAGAAACGGCTCTGAAATTTTTCCAAAAAGCTGGGATGTGTTTGGGATTCCCAGCAGTTTGGAAAGAGAATAGAGGTACAGCTGGAATGACGATCTGGGGTTTCAGTGTGTGGATGGATTCATGTTGCCAGCAGTTCTGCTCTTTTCGCCTCGCATCAACTGGGACAGGAGTGTGAGGAGGGTGAACTGTTCCATCCCTCCACAAGAGGGCACAGATGCTGCTGCTGAATAAAGTCCTCTCTGGAGGTTTCTTTTGATGCTAACATGCTCATTTGGTTGGACCCTTCATGTAGAGCTGGATTGAGCTGTAATGGGTTTTGTCAGTCATTGCCCAACAATACAGTAAAAAATATAAACATGGGTAAAGATACTGTAGCAGTACAATCAAGAAAGAATAAATGTCTCAAACAAGTTATGTTTGGTGTATAATAATCTTTAACAGTGATTGGTAGTATTTGTTTTATTTGGTACTTTGTAAGTAAAGTAAGAGTACTTTATTAATGGGTTTCTCTTGGGAGGGAAATGGTTGAAGCTCCTGCAGAAGACTAGTCCTGGATCTAAAATTAGGTATGCACTTTTAGTTTGTGAAATATACCACCAAACTAAAACTCCAAGATTAACTTTTTCACATTGATGGTTCTCAACTTACCTTTCCAAGCGGTTTGTGAAGACAAATTATGAAGTGATCACCTGCTCCTCAGAGTTGTCAGACACTGGCACGAAAGAGCAGTCAGGGTTTGATTTACAGGAACATGTGGTCCGGGCTGCTGTTTGTCCTTGCAGTTGGTGTGCTATTACACAGCCTTTGACTCTAAAAAGGCCCCATATGGCGTTAAAGTCATCTGAAGCTGTCTTTATTTGTGTGGTTCGCTGAGCTGATTGACTAGTTTGTTGCAACGATTGGACTTATTTATTGGCTTGACATTTAAAGTCCTGTTTCTCTGTTTGTTACGATGTCTCTGCTGTGCCATTAGGCTCTTCTCCTCTTATAAATCTAATTGATACCCAAGCTTATATTGCTGCAGTGTAAACAGACAGCTGGTGAGAAAGCCATGTGTCTTGGACAGAGCGGCCATAATGCAGTGGAGTTTGAATTGTTCACTCCTTCTGCGGCTGTCGGAGCCAAACTGAAGCGAGGACGCAACCACACAAAAGAAATATTTGTCCAATCTGTCTAAGCAAACTCCCCAATTGAGGACTGAACCTTCTCATCACATTGCTCTCGCTGTGTGATTTAAAGAGGGAGGGAAAATACCACTTTGAACTGAACAGCAGGCAACCTTTGAATTAAAAACTGTTGCAAAGTGTGACTGACCATGATTGTACCGTGGTGAAATACACAATATTAACTGTTTTCCTGCATTAAAACTACATTCCTTGTTGGAAATGCCTACTACCCACTGCTTTTCTGACCCTAGTTTTAGACTAAGATCATCTTATGTTGAGAAATGATGAAGGTTATAGCTGATTTGGTTAAACCTTGAAAATTATGCATGATCACATGCATAATTTACTATGAGTTAGTGCTCATAGTATGTCTTTTAAGCAACTTTCAGGGGCTACCACACTAGATTTTAGACCTGTAAAGACTAACTTCTAGTCAGCCTTATGGTTTACTGTGGGGACCATCTTTATTTGGCTTTATTTGGCTGAACTGCAGAGCTTGTTCAGTGACAGACTGCTGCATCCTAAATGCACAAAAGAGCGTTACCGCAGATCATTCCTCCCATCAGCTGTTAGACTCTATAATCCGCACTGTTCTCAACAATGTCGATAAGCATCCATGTTTGTGTTTGCACATCAAACAACTCTATCGCTCAATCATTATATAAATATTAATCTGTGGCAATTTTTTTTCCTGTACTGGAACACTGACTTAATGACACACCCCCTCGGATCAGGAGTCTGTCAGGACTGTTTTTCTTGTAATTTTGTATTTTTCTGCACAGTATCATGCTTTTATTTTGATCTAATTTCATTGTGATAGTCTGGTACAGTAATTTTTATTTTTATTTTAATCTATGTTTATTTTTATTGTTACTATTTTTAATTATATCATTATTGCTACAGTTGATAATGTCAAATAGTAATATACTGTTTCTGTGGATTGATGTATGTATCTGCTGCTGCTGCTACTACTACACCTGAATTTCCCCGAGCGGGACAATAAAGGCTGTTTCCATTCTATTTTATTCTTTTCTATCCTATCCTATTCTATTCTATTTCTCTCTTGGAGAAGAGACAAATAGAGAACAGCGGCCAACCTGCTGGAGAAGAGACGAAAGAAACAAAGAAGAACCCATTCACAGAACCTACTCATCTTCTGGTTTTTTTTTTCTACCTGGATTATCAAGGTATATCAGGACATCTTTATTTGTTTTGCTTCCAAAAGGTAATAAATTGTAGATGCACATCAAATGATTGCGTTTTGCAACTTTCATTAAAAATCAAAGGAAACATAAGCAAAATCCACTTTTTTAGATGTTAAACACATTTTGCTGTGTGTTTGGAGTATCTAACAGTGCAGAGCACATCATTTGGATTTAAAGAGACACCCTCAAAATGAGTTGATCTGAGACAAACCTCAGAAAAAGAGTGAAAGAGGGGCTTGTGGAGTTACAATAAGGAGGAACTCAAACCAAAGGGTTGCAGTTCCACTTTACCCAACTGAAGGATTTAAATGTGAAAAAGAAGGATTTAAAAGCATGAAATGTCCCACTATTCAGCTCTGCAAAAAGCTCTAATGTCTTTTTATCTAAATATTCAAGAGGATTATTGGAGACAAAATAAATAGATTTAGATTGAATTTAAATGCGTGACAAATATTTATCTGTAAATCCTATATGCTTTGGTGTTAATACACCACATTAAAGCCTCTGCAGATCTTTATGTCAGGAAAACAATTATCATATGCAAACAACGTTTATATCCTCGCTGGGCCATGGCTAAAGGTTTGTCAAAGAACTGGGTTCCATAGGTCTCAGTTTCTTAGCTCGCTTTGCTTCCAGTCTCACAATGAACCAGGAAGTCTTGTTTTGTGGGATTCTGCGCCATGAGAGGGTGTTGGGTCTCCTGTCAAGAACTTTGATTTGTGTGTGTGGTTTTGCCAGTGTGAAGTGAAAAGACGTTGCCAGGGCGGTGAATGCGTGCTGTTTGCTCATGTCCAGACCTGCAGAATGGATGAGGACACAGATGGGATTTCTCTCCGGTTGACTTTTCTCTGGACCTTGTGTCTCTGTGTTTGGACAGACATGGAAACCTTGGCTAGACTGAACAGGCATCTTACTGAATGGAGGCGAGACTTAAGACTTTCACCCGAGAGCTGCTTGAATAGAGGATGTGAGAGACGGGCAGAGAAAGTGGGAGTATCTGTTGAGATAAGGTCAGTTTAAGTGAATGTCACTGTTTTCTTTCTAATAACCAGAAGACAGAAAACACTGTTTTACAAACACATGGTCATTAAGTTCATTAATATGTGTGTAGAGGGTTTGAGGGAGTGAGGGGAAATCACTGCTTCTCTCAAGAAGCTCCAGAATTTGCATAAAGCTGCATAAAATTCAAAGTTAAAAACTCATCTGCAGCACAGTTTCAAAAGAGTCCAGAATTACATCCATTCTTTGGTTCTATTGCAGTGCTTGTGATTAAAACTTCACATTGTTATAGGAGTGGCAGTGGCTGAAACCCACATTTAATGACTGAAATGTCTCTAAGCGTGTGATTTTATGTGTACATTAACTATTTTCATTTTTCTTTTACTTTATAAAGTTACAATTCCGACGTTTCAAATGGTGTTCAGAGACAAACAAATCATTTTTCTCCACAAACTTTCCCATCCGTCAAAGAACCTTCACTCTCACATTCACACACTAAGTGTTTGGTAACCCACTTGTGGTCTGGCCTCATTTCTGAAACCAATTTGCAATTCAGGACCCTGTAAGAAACTAAGTGAGCCAGAAATTACTGATCCAAGGGTCACAGGGCCACAAAGCTTTGGTTATAATGATAAGATGGTTAATCTGGGAGAAAATATCTGGAAATATTGTGAACAAAAAGTGCTTTGTTGTCTCCATTTGGCTTTAAACTGTTTGCTTTACTAAATAAATGAAAGACTGAGAATCATGATTTGTTTGTTTTACTCAGTGGACAGTAAATGTTTTAAAGGAGACAAATCATGGTTTTAAATCCTCTTTTTCACATTTAAATCATTCAGTTGGGGTCTATATAAAGTGGAACTGCAATGCTTTTGTCTGAATTCCTCCTCATGAGGTGTGTCTCAGATCAACACGTTTTGAGGCTGTCTCTTTAAATCCAAAGGAGGCGATTCACACCATGCCCCCTCCAGCTTCCAGAGCGGTCCATTCTAGTTTGATAAAGGGTTTTATGACTATATAGCTGTGCAGAAATGTAATAATCCAATTTAGTTCATTGTGTCTATACATCTGATAAATCTTAAACTTTTCTTTATTATTAGACACTATTTTATTTTATGTCTCTTCAGACATCACTGACATGTTTCAACGTAATACGTAAGATTTTTGTGCAGAAACTTTTTATTTACAAATTAACTAAAAGATGTCAACAGGGGAAGACTTGTCCATCCAGCCTTACATGTTGGACCCAGAGTCTGACCCAGAGCCAGAGGAGAATGAAGACGATGAAACTGTAGTTGGTAAGTCCAGACCTCATTTGGCCGTTCTGTCACAAATATGGTCATGTAGTTCAAAAAAACATCATAGAAAAACTATGGAATAATTTGGGGAGTGATGTAAAAAATGCAGGTTCACTGTGTACGTTTAAGAAAATGATAAAAGTTGGATTGTTAAAGAAATACAAAACAGTATAATGTGTTTCTATATAAATTTTTGTTCTAAAGGGATTAGATGATCTTGTCTTTTGTTTTGATAATAACAGATTTTTTTTGTTATATGAACTAATTCTTGGAAAAAGGGGCAGATATAAGATTTTTTTCTTCTCTCTGCTGCCTTTCATTTTATTTTGTTTGGGATTTTGACATACAAATATATATATTTTCTTTTTTAGATTTTTCTTATTGTATATTGTATATAAAATTATTTGTTTGGTTTAAATGAAATGAATAAACATTGAATAATTGAATAATTGAAATTGAATATTTGAAAAAGAGAAAACTGAATGAGTTGAAAAATATGATCAAAACAGAATATAAAGATATCTACACAGCATCGGGAGAAACTAAACTCAATTTTTCTGCTCTCCTAGACTTCAAGTAACAAAATACATTTAACAGCTAAAAAAGTGGAAATGTTCCCTTTAAAATATGTATTCTTTATATTTACTGAATTTTTATCATAAAGATTAACAAACTGAAATCCAACTAATCGCCATTCAAAGAGTCCAATGTAATATAAACTATGAATCAGTTGAAGATTTGCAGCCACTCTAAAAACAATGGATGACCCAGAAATCCAGCCTGAGTGTTGAAACCCTAAAAGCGATCGGGTTGCCAGGGTTCTGGTCTCACACGTCTTTCCTCCCACTGTGACAAGCAATAACACATGTGACTACAGATGTACACACGCATTTACTCACGTTTGAGACAGTTGCTACTTGAAAACTCCATTTGGCAGCAGAGATGACGGAGGCGAGACATGGGTTCGACCGGCTGGAACAGAACTGTGATTCAGAAGCAGCGAAGGGGCGCATTAACACCAGGTTAAACCAACACTGGGGATGGGAGTCAGCCAAGATCATTACAGCAGGAGCGCCAGTGCTGGCAGGGGTCAGGTTCCATGCTATCAGAGCCGACCTCGCCCTGAACCTGTCTGTCAGAGGCGGAGGAGGAGGAAGAAAAGATTGATGATTGACACGTTTTTGACGAACAAGCCTTTCTCAGGGACCTCCTTTTAGTTGATCCTTCGCTACAGTTTTTATGTAGCAGGAAATAATTAAGTGGCTTATCTGAGCTATACTCACACATTTTCCTCCTTAAAGGGGAGGTATTATGCCAAGTCAACTTTTTAAAGCTTTATATTATGTTATAATGTTCTTCCTTCATCATAAAACCTACCCAGAGTCATTCATGCATGTTTGAGAAATCCTTGAATCTCTTGTCGCCATGTGGAGCTGCCAAAACACTTGCTGCTACAAAGCACCGCCTATTTACACAAAGCTCCTCCCTGGAGCTGCAGCTGAGCTCCCGCTCCACAGAGCCCCCCTTTCCTGCGCCACCCCTATACAGGTCCTATACAGGTGGAAGTGTACATCTGTTGAGCTTGTAACAAACTACAAAACATAGCTTCATCTACTTATAGTTTCTTCACAAAAATTAGCTTAATATTAACGCGTATGTGTGGAGTATACTGTATTACAAACGTCTTGTATTTGTTTCAGTTTTTTGGAAAGTACTTTCCAGGTCTGGCGTGGGTTCATTTGAGTAAAGTTCAACCGATATATGATGTTGCATCTTTTTGTAAAACAAAATACAACGCTCCTACACTTTGTTAATGACATAAAGCATTTTTGGGAAGATGTGCTAAAGTGGGAGTGTCAGAAACGGTAGGCAACAGAGGCCCTTTTCAAGGCATTTAGATAGACTATGATGCAAAGTCAAATTTGTTTTTGATTTTGTTAGCCTATTAGCATAATTACCTCAGTTATATTTGGCCAAAAATGACTTAGGCAATTATGCTATTAGGCTAACGATATATAAAGCATTTTAATAACAACTGAAGGTAACATACTTGATTGAGTATAGAACTGAATTATGTGCCTGAATAATACACAAATCCTCACTAAGGTTTCTACAATGCAGTCAGTCCAGGTTGAACATTTATATTACAAGTCAGTAGTTGCTCAGTGATGCAGAGGTAACGTTGCAGCTAAACGAAACAAACATTTCATCAGTGATTTTGCTGCAGCGCTCTGCATCCAACACTGCGGTGTCGCTGGCCTGGATGTGACATCATGCAGGGGAGGTGAAACCAGAGTCATTACAGTCACTGGGAGAAAGTTGGACTGTTGATTTTCACAAGAAAAAAAAATACGGGTGGAGCAGGAATCTCCCCCTTCCTCCACCAGCTGGCTAGCAGATGGAGGAACCCGTTGGCCAAGAAAGATGGGAATGAGGGCAAGGAGGGTGGAAAATGCTCTCCGACAGATTTATTAAATGATAAGCAAGTTGGCAAACGTTCAAATGAGACTTTGTGGAGCGTTTGCTCAATGTCCCAGCGTGATGATCATGTGTGTTTGCGTGAAGGAGTGTGACGTTTAGACAAGGCTGCAGCCCGAGTTATGCAATGTTGGCATTTGGAGCGTTTGTTTATAAGGCTTGCTAAATAGAGGAAGTCACATTGTGCGGGGGAAGGTGATGGGAATGTCAGAGGATGAGGGAGAGAGTGGGCAGAACAAGCAGCGCTGATGCTTCTGTTTGTGTACGCAGTGTGTGTGTATGTGTGTGTTTATATTAGTGGTCAAGTTGCACAGCATTCAAAGTTATCTCTGTACTGCTGTTATTTACCTTCCAAGATTTTCAGAGGAAACTAGTGGGTGTGGTGGGATCAACACAGACTCGTCCTGCTGGATTTATAAAAACACAGAGTTTCCCTCCATCTGTGTGTGTGTGTGTGTGTGTGTGTTTGTCTTTGTGTGCATTAATCAGTTTTTTAAGCTGTATTCCAGATTTACTATTTCAATGGTTTATTTCACTGTATACAGTATATTTTTAAGTTATGAGTTCCTTTTGGTTTTGTTGTACTGGAAATAATAGTAGCCAATTAAACTTTTAACTTTTTTTAATAGGACATTTATAAGAAAGAGTTGGAAACAGCTGATGAATTTTCATTCATGTCAACAAAACTGTGCTTTAAATCCAGTGTTCCCAAAATTGAGGTCAGAACCCTGCTGTGGTCCACAACAAGGAATGAAAACAGGATAAATTGAAAAAACTTATAGTGACATGTCTTTTGTTTAATATCTTATTAGCCTTGTTTGTAATGGTCTGGTAAACTGTCGTTTGTGGGTCAAAACCTGAAAGTTTGCTAACCCTCGCTTTAAATCTGTGTTTTATTTGACTTACTTCTCTGTTAAAATAAACCAACTGCAGCTGATTGCAAACTTTCACACATCGCTGTTTGTTTTGGCTTCATGGAGACTCTTTGTATCTCATTTTCTACCCATCATTCAGCTGGACATGACTGCTGCAATCCTCCTTCCTCACATGTGTAAGCAGAGATTAGTTAGGTCACTTTAATCATTTAGGTCCAAGTTAATTTGGTTTCAAGCTGCCCAAAACAAATCTCACTGTACTTATCAGGGCTGCCATTTGAATGAATATTAAAAAAGGGGGAAACCAATGGATGTCACTTAACATATGTTCAGGATTTAGCTCACTTTCTGAGCGTAAAATCCTTGTTTAAAAAAATTCCACTAACATTTTAGTGTCTTTTAGCTCAGTTAGGGGAGCTCATTCGTCTTGTACCCAGTGGGTTGTCGGTTCAATCCCCCATTCCAGCTGTCATTGTGTCCTTGGGCAAGACACTTCATCTGTCTTGTCTACTGATGCTGGAGGATATTTAGTATTTATATAATATATTTATAAGATATTTAATATATATATGAACTTTAGTGAATAAAAAAGGGTAAAACAAAGGATTACAGTAACAATCATGACCAATTGTTGGAGCTTCCAAGCAAAAAAAATATCTTTCTCTCCCAAAAAACAAAACAAAACACACTTCTGGTCTAAAAGCATAAAGTACTTGAAAACAATAACTAAGTAAAAGTACCTTAACAGAAAATGACTTTGGTAAAAATAAATGTCACTGATGAGAAAACTACTTAAGTAAA
>JARVGW010000323.1:12525537-12541577 GCA_031762495.1 Anablepsoides rubrolineatus
TTCATGATGAGTTCAGACAGATTTAATTTATAACAAGTAACTAGGTGTTAAACTTTAAAGTAAAGAAGTAAAAGTATAATTATTAGGTTTTAAAAGTAACTAAGTAAAAGTCATGATTTAAAAAAATACTTTGTAAAATTAAAAATCCTCAAAAAATTACTTAAGTACTGTAACAAAGTAAATGTACTTAGTTACTATAAACCTCTGTGAAGCATCATGAGATATGGAGTCCTTTCTATAGCAGATCAACAATATTGTCCGCTTTAAACCTCTATAGTTACAACTCAAAATAGTAACATTATAATAAATTACAATGTCCCAAATAATAAATTCAAACAAATTCTCAACAGATTGTCCAGTACAGCAAAATTTATAAGCTTTATCATTAAGTTGCAACATTTAAGATGTTATTTTTACATCTGGATTTATACATTTAGATTTAACATTTAGTAAAAAATGAGCAGAATGTAAAAATATTGAGCTAAATAATAAAATGTTAGTAGATTTTTTTAACTATAGAATTTAACATTCAGAAAGTGAGTTAAATAATGAAAATGTTAGTGCCATTTTTTTTTCTACTTTTCATTTTCCACTTGATGCCACCTGGAAAGCCAAATGTAAATCTGATGGTGTTAAATTGATCAGGTTTGAGATTAGTTGTAGCCATTAGTTTGTTGATTAAAAACTAAATGTTCCAAGTCTTGTTCAATATTTTGTTCCTTAAATCTTTTGACTTTACATTGCTTTTATTATAAGATTCTTTTCTTCTTTCTGCTGCTTTTCATTTTATTGGATTCCTATAGTTTTATTGTATAAAGAATTTGTTCTGTTTTTAAATGAATAGACTTGAAATCACTTTACACTGCTTCCCATTATGTTCAGTTCTCACTGCCTGTAATCATGAGTGAAGGAGGTTTTACCACGGGCTTCGTTTATTTGATGGCACTCTCTCTGACATTGTCGGGGATTTTAACAATTTTCCTGCCTTGTTTTTAATTTCCTTTTTGCACCAACAAAGCTTCTGCTGTTGTCGGCTTTTTGGGAATTCACCCCCAAATCTCCGCCTCACCTGGCCTGATTAAAATACCTGCTTGACTCAGACTGAATACAGCTCTGTGTATCAAGAGTGAGACCTTTTTTCAAACATATGTCGAACCTAAATTAGATTTTTGTTAACACTTGAGTTAAAGTTTTGAATATCTTATAAGGTTTGGGTGTGTTTTAACTGTATAACATTTGGACATAAAATTGTATGAGCTCTTGCTGGGCTGATAGACCCATGATGTG
Source organism: Anablepsoides rubrolineatus (assembly GCA_031762495.1). Classification (NCBI taxonomy): domain Eukaryota; kingdom Metazoa; phylum Chordata; class Actinopteri; order Cyprinodontiformes; family Rivulidae; genus Anablepsoides; species Anablepsoides rubrolineatus. The sequence continues at coordinate 12,526,825 of JARVGW010000323.1, forward strand.
GGGCACATACAGACTTTCTGCTGAATGTCCTAATTGTTGTTGGTACTAATGTATGCAGACTATATATATTTATGACTGTCTGAACTCCAGGATTGAAGTCAAGAACTTGCTAAAATAAACTATTACACGTCCTTGGGGAGCAGCTTTACATCTAAATTTACCCACAACTGAAATGTCCTTGTTTCTTTCAGCATAAGTAGGCAGAGGTTGGAAGAAAAAAAGATTGAGTATTAAAAAGTGGAATTTATTAAGCGAGAGCTGAAGAGTCATGTGTGACAGTAAACTGAAACAGAAAATGAAAAATAGTTGAAATTTCAAATAACAACTTAATGAAGTTTTTTCAGATGCATATTTAAATGCAGATTAGTATAAAAAAAAAAAAGACAAACAGGTACATGAAAACCACCAGAACTGATCTTATCGTCAGGACTTTGTGTCTCTGTCCTGTCAGTGTTGTCAGGCACACGGCCAAATGATGTTGCGAAATAAAACTGTTGGGATGCTTCATTGAACTAAAACAAAACGACACATAACTGTGCCTCAGATATTGACGCTGATGTGTTTTGTTTTGCTTTTAAAAAATATGATTCTTATTTTCAGTTTGATGTCAGTCACACAAAACAATGTTACTGATATTGCGTCACCTTTTGTTTGTTGTTGTTTTTTCCCACACAGTCACAACTGTCAGTTGAACCTGAGGACATCGGCTGAAAGCGAAAAGTTTGTCGAGTGTCTCGCTTGATGAAGACGGTGAACTTTTTTTCTTAGAAAACTTGCACACCAAGCCTGTTTTGTCTTTTCACTTTCACATTTCGCCTAATCCAATCAGAGCCTTTTTTAATTTGACTTTTGCTACAACTGTTCCTTTATTTTATGTTCTACTAAATTATTTTGGTGTTTAAAACAAAGTGTGGTTTCCCAATACCAGTTTTCTCAAGCTGAGTAAGAGTACGAGTCAGTTTTATTACTAGATGATAAAAAGTATTAATGCCGAGTACTTACTGAGTTAGAACCTAAACATTACACATGACTTTAAAATCACATTTCTTTTATTTAGAATTTGGTGACTATGTTTCATTTTAGGCTTACATCACATTTGACTTGATCAAAATCAAATATAAAGCATAAAATATACTGTTGAAACATAAAAAAGTGTAATTTCCTAAACTTGTAACTGACAAACTTTTCACTTGAAATGTAAACTGTAACACATTCAACTGAGATACTGGTATTGGTATCAGTTATGAGTATTGGGGCATTTTGTTTGAGTATGAGTAAAAAAATGTCATGAATGTCTTGAATAACATTGGTTCATCTGTAAGAGACTTTAACTGTCTGTATTGAGACACTAAAATCTACTTTAGTTCTTGTGCTAAAAGTATTTACGTGTTTCATCATACTCTGTTTTATTTTTTGTTTTTACTGCATTAATTAATCAAAGTAAGTTACTGTAGTAAATTACTTTAAAACTCTTAAAAATTATAGGCTGACCTGAAACATGTCAGCTACGCTAAGAAAAAAAAACTTTTAGAAGACAAATCGACATTGATTAGTTTTACACATATAACATACAGTATATTCCACTAAACATCAAATCAACCAGCCACGGCTGTTGGATCAATCAATACTATCTTAAGATGGTTTGATTCTAAATGGCTCCTCCAGCCTTTGGCTCGTCTGGCCTTTCTCCCAGCCACACTAATCAGAGACCCCCTTCTGTAGGCTTGTCTGGCTCATTCACAGCCAGCCTGGGAACTCTCCTAATTTATGAGTCATTTCCTAAGTAAAACACACTGCCTCAGCAAGTTCTGATACAAGGATACCTATGGGTGGGATCGTTTAAGTACAGTTTGATTGCTGGAAGGGTGGAGGGATTAAAAGAAAAAAAAAACAAGGAGAAAGCTCAAGAGAGATGGAAAACGGGGAAATGAAGGATACAGAGCACAACAAAGGATAAATCCAGAGGTGATTGCACTAATGGTTGTAAAAAAGGAAAATTAAGAAAAGATTTAAAAAATCATTACGTTTCATTTTATCTATTGGATGGATTAGATCCATCGATGGTCTGTGCAAAAACTCATGGAAATTGTACTTTCTGTCTAAAGTACCAGTTCAGACAAAAAAACCAATAAAATAAAATAAACCTTTCTGAGTTTCTTAGAGCCAATGCATCTATAAATGGCTCAATCCTGAATTAAAAAAGGAAATAAATCTTGTGTTTTATTTGCATAGTCATCTTCCATCTGTTGTTCCATATTGTAAGAAGCTATAAACTGATTTTACAGCCTTTTGATTTTATTTTTCCATACATTAAGGGTCTTCACTGCAATAGTTATAAAGAGTACGATAATTTCAAGGTGTGTTCATGTTATTTGTACCTTCAAATTATTGGTGGAGCTCTGTTTTTATCCATAAAATATTGAAGTCTCCTAGGTATCTGTTATGTAAAAAATGTTTTGCTATGTAAAGAACTGACAAGAGAACCTTAAATAAGCTAAAGATCACTAATCTTGATGTAAGGCATTAATAATTGTATAATTGGTTTTCCTTTTCTTGTAATGTTTTTTCAACAATTTCATATCCCTTTCGCGTTGCCTGTCCAAAATCTATTTTACTTGTGCAAATCTCTCTTCCAAGCCAAGCACCTTTTCATTCCTCTCTGCGTCCAAATGTTGCAAAAATAAACATTTCCAAGAGCAAACGCCAGTGTTTCTTCTCTTTTAGCCAGGAATTATACATGGCATATTTGAGCCTGAGACATATTTACTGTCAAGGGGTGAAAGAGTCTCTATATTAGCAGGCGTGTTCAGTTTCCATCTTTTGAATTTATTTGTTGGGTTTTGTATAGTTCCCTTGGTGCAGCTCGTTCCAAATAAATACAGGAACTGCCTGTAACGTTTCACTAGCTTGTTGTGAACTGAGCTGATTTATTGATTGTGGGGCTTTGATTGGCTGTTTGGCCTGTTCAAACATTGAGATTAAACAAGTACTAATCTACAAAATGGGTTTAGGCGCACAGCTGGTTCTGCAAATTGCGCCAAGGGTGTATTTGTCAGGGAGCGCTCCTCTGCTGTTGCTCAGTTTTGCCAGATAATGTCCTGTCCTCCCAGAAACACCTCGCTTCTATGAATAAACGCAGAGAATGAAAGAGGCTCCCAGGCAGGGAATCCAGATGTTTCTGCGGGGCTTATTCAACGGTGAGCAGATTGTGGAAGAAGCAGTAAATTCTTGAATGGAAAAGAAGAGAAAATGATCTTTTCAGATGGCAGATGGCAGTGAAGAGGGGCTTTTAGCTCGAACGCCGCAGCTCTGAAGTGCTCCCATCGCTGCACTTTGTACTTTAGTTGCAAACTTGTTTCCAACCTGGAAGAACAGGTGTTTTTCATTGATGTTATTCTTAGCACGGTCTTTTAGTTTACTGTCTGCCTGCTACTGTTCTCATGCTGAGAATTATTGCCTGGGATTTGTGGTTTTCTAATCTCATACTTTGACAATGATCCACGTAGGCTATTTTATACTTTTCTTTTTTTCTTGTTTAGTGAACACAAACATGTTCAGCTTTTCTTATTATTTTTCTTTATCTTGACCATCAGTCTTTAGGTTATGAAGGTTGCAGGATTTGTTGTTTATTGCAAACCATCATAACTTTAAACTGTCCTTCAGAAATACTGAGAAGGTAAAAAAAAATACTGTTGAGTATCCCACAGAGATCTTCTGATGTCTGAACCTAAAATGTAAATTTACAGAGTTTTTGTCACAGTTTCCATTTGTAAAGGCACAGCCCGTGTAGCAAACGTGGTTTTAAAAGCTGCTGTTTTCTCATAAGCAGGTCAAGCATGAATGTCTTGAATAACATTGCTTTAGTGTTAAAAGTCAACTGAGTTGATTTAACAAAAAATAAAAAATATATTAAAAAAATTCTATAGCAAAACTGATGACTGCAGATTAAAACGTGTGTTTTTATGTGCGAGTGTGAAGTTGGGCCGCAGCCTGATTGGGTGGGAAGGCTGGTGGTGGTGGTGGGGTGGGGTTGGGGGGAGATTCAACATACAGAAAGGAGTTCATTGAGTTTATCAGATGGGAACCTCCCTTCACAGATGTTTGATTTAATGGCTCATGACATCGTCTCAACTCCCCAAGTCAAACACCACTCCTGTCTGTGTTTATTTGATTTTTGTCAATCTTTAATGTTTTGCTTGTTGTTTTTATTACAAAACAGTTTGAATTTTAAACCATTTTTAAAAAATCAGTTAAACAGATCAGTAGATTTATGTGATAAATGTGAATCTGGTTGTTTTTTTTTTTATTGTGAGTGGTTTTACTTACCCTTTTTAGGATTACTAAACCAGTGTTCATTGTGTTTTCTATGTATTTTGTTTAAAAAAAATTTTTTGCTTGAGTTGCAACAGTGCGCAGTCTTGTCACACAATTTTTTGAACACATTCAAAAAATTTGTGCAACAAATATTTTTCTCACCATAGTTGCGAAGTCAGTACAGGTATGTCCATCCCAGCTCAACATATCCAAATCCAGAAACCACTCAGTTAACAAGGAGTTCTCTTTTAAAAACTGATATAAATCTCATTATCTTCATCTAAAAAGTGTCCAGAACACGGAGGCTGCTGCTGAGGTGAGTACAATAGGTGCAGATAGACTATATCATTGTTTTATAGGCTGGGAACATAGAAAAAACAGGTCATGCTTTTTGGAAAACAAAGCTCACCTTCATGACTTACTGGTCTCTTGATCACAAACACTCAGAATTCAGACAGAATGTGACTGAAATTAACATTTTTTTTCTTGGAATTTTCAGCCACCAACTGGTCTCCAACTATGTACTTCAGGACCTTACTTCCTGTTCATACACAGTTTTTGGCTTTGTTGATCAAAACTGTAAATACTTGATGTCCCTGTCGACACAAAAACTGTCAGCACTGACAGGTATTTGTCCTGAGCTGCAACTAAAAATATAAAGAGATTGAAGAGAATAATTCTGGTTTTGTCCCTCATTTGGTACATTTGCATTGTTTCAGCACATACTACAGTCCAGAGCCAGAAGTCTAACAGGACAATTTGGTACAAGACTCATTTGGGGTTTTGTTTATAACTAAAACCCCCATCCATTATCTTCCGCTTGTTCCATAACTGGGTTGCAGCTTAAACAAGGAGGCCCTGCTCTTAGCCGAGCTCTTCTGGGAGGACTCCAGATGAGTCTCTTCAACATGTCCTGGTTCATCTCCGGGGGTCTCCTCACAGATGGACATGCATTAATGGTACCACCTCAACTACCCTGAATTTTTCCTGGACAACTTAACCGTTGATCTGTATTACTGGATTGGACATCGCCTACTGGCCACTATAGCTAGTGACTATGCATTGAGTCATGTCAACACAAAAATATTCACAGCTCCCTTATTTGTTATCCAATTTTTATAGAATGTGGCTTAAATTAAAGATGAGAAAATTGCTGATGTTGTGATATGTAAAAATATGTATTCTCCCAAGAGATAAATCTATAAGCAGTCTGGGAAAGTTTCATTATAGGCTTTTGTTAATGCAGTTAGTGTAGAAGCCCCTTTCCTCCACCTAAAACTAAATGATGACACATGAGATTCAATAAGAATTTTAACTTTCAATCAAAATCTGAAATGATTGCACTGAAATTAGGAAACTGAAGAATGGAATTACAAACTCCTTTCTCTCTCTCTTTCTAATAATTTTACTGTTGTACATCATATTTACAACCTCCCACACTATTAACAAAAAAATATAATTTGTTGGAACAGCAAATAGTCTTTGAGTGGGTTTACTCGACATAAAGTTGTCAAAATCAAGTTAGCCTACTTCCTGCATCTCCGCCATTTTTTTTTTCAAATAAAAACTATATTAAAGGCCTGTGAAATGTAATACTCTTTGATTTTGTGATTTTGTTGTCATGGGGTTGACAATTTGACAATTTAGGGCAAAATGTTGCATCTCTTTTTGATTTTCCTTGCGTGACTGCCTGCTGGATCCCATTTTTACAACCATCCATGGATGTTCCTGAGTTCCGACTCGATGCAAAGCAATGACACCTGTGTGGCGCACGATAAGTCACCTGATGTCCAATCCAGTAATATATATCAATGAACTTCACTTCTGACCCTGTCTCGGGAGAGCCCGTCTACCAACCGGCACAGAGTCTGCATTATTCCAAAAGATGCACCGATTAATCTGTAGATCTTACGCTGTGTCCACCGCCTTGTCCCTCAACCCAAAAATAGGCTGTCCACTCTTTTGCAACTGAGGACCTTCGCTTCAGACCTGTTGAAATGATCAAAAAAGTTAAATTCCCATAAAGAAGTCAATGGTTTAGTTTACAAGCAGATGTTAACATTTAGGAGTAAAATATTTTTAACTACTTGTTTTGTCTCTGATAATAGTCTCTGTAGTTGATGGAGTGATTGATATCGAAGGATGATTAACGGCATTTAAAAAAACTTGAGTCATGATTTACATTTGAATGCCTTTGCTTTAAAAACGTCACAGACTAAACAAGTTCTGAAGTGATTTATGACGCCTCTAAATACTCCCACTGTAAGAGACTTTTAAGTTCAGCTGCTAATACGCAGTGACGTCATGTACAGAACAGCGTACTTCTTATAATGTGGTGGGAACCGTACCGTTGGGGTTTGATTGATGATCTGAAGGAGACACAAGCAGCAGATGGTATGCTGATTCCTTGATTCTGGTGTACCGTTAAGTGCAACAGCTGTGAAGTCTGCGCTTATCGTAGCCTGTGGAGCATGAGGCTGTCATTACCAACACTTTGCAGGAGAGATGGGCTGTGGTCGCTCCTGGGAAGTCTGTGACTGTCTCTGGTGACCTGTATGTCTAAGTGAGACTAGGCAAAAATATGTAATGGTTTGAGAGAACTATTGTTGCTTTTAATTTTGAGGCAGGTCAGGTCTCTATTTGATCCACGAGACAGACAGGAAATGTTTAGAAAGAGACTAGGGGGTAAATTGTGTGGCCTTTGGGAATCAAAACAGGGTCTCATTGCACGGGGCATTAGCAGCCATGTGGTATGTGCCCTAACCACTCAGTCATTGAGTTGTCCTAAGAATGGGTCTTTTTACTGGAGACATAAAAGGCCTTTAAAAAAAAATAGAGTAATTGCTGTAAATTGATCTATCAGTGTGTGTTGTCTCACAGGGCAGGGGTCCTCCTGATGGCTTTAGGAGCCATTATTGTTTTCTCAGATGGAAACCAGGCCTCACTCTTTGGCTGTTTGCTGTATGTAACACGCTGATTAGATCTGCCATCATAAGACGTTTTTTTAAAAAGGGAGTTGCTGCGGCACAGGTGAACCGTGTCACCTCTGAAAACCATCAGCAGAAAGAGTCAAACTGTGGTTGTGCAACAGTGTTAAACCACAGAGAATAAATAAATCTTGGCAGGAATTATCATAGACAAATAGATCTCTATATCTCTTTTATACAGTGTTTTGTTCCCATTTTCCATTTCTCCATATGGAATAATATTTTTTATGGATCAAAGGCTGAGCAAGCGTTGCACCACATTGTCAGTTTAGTTTACGGAGGCCAGTCGTGTTTGGCTTCTTGATATAAATTTGATATTTTAGCCGTCACCCTTTGTTATACACATGCAGTTGGGAATTGCAGCTTAAGTTAAAGACAGGTCGGGTTTTAGGATTGAAATGCCGCCGGCTTTTGAATCATAATAGTAGCAGACAACAAGCCAGCATTGGTTCCGTGTGATGTCTGAAATGTAACCCTTCAAACAGAAGTCATACGGTGAGATTCAACCACAATTCCATTTGTAATCTTTGATATTTTAGTTGTAACCTTTGTGGATTGTCTTCCCTTTTAGAAGCCTGGTTTGATTAGTGAACGATAACTGATGAGATAATAAATGTTTGAATGGATTACTCCTTTTTCTGTGATTTGATTTGGATGGAATAACGTCACTGTTATGTGCATTGAGCTTTTAATGGTTGGGTGCAACAGACTGCCATTTTTAAAAGTGGAGTGAAGGGTTTTTAAAGATGTGTGTATATGTGTACAATGTTAGGATCTTTTCTGGTATAAACACTGACCTTGTCATGTCCGGTAGTCCTTTTGGGGACCAAAGCCCGGTCCAAATATGGTAGAACTCCATTTTTGGGTTAGGGGTTCAGTTTAGGGAACGAGTCATGGTTACGCGTGTAGAAATGAATGGAAGTCAATATAGGGTCTTGATAAGGATAGAAATACAAACCTGTGTGTGTGTGTGTACATGTTTTTGCTACCTGGTGGGGATGATTTTTGTTAATTTTCCTGGTACACAGCCTGATGAGGACCCACTGTTCTTTATGGGGACGAAAGCCCTGTCTCCATTGGGGGATTTACTGTGGGTGGGTCAGGGGTTCGATTTAGGACTAACATGCAAATTGAGTTTAGGTTAGGTTTTGGGTCAAGTACATACCTGTGAGGCTAGGTTTAGGGCTAAGAGGTCAGAGTTAGGCTATAGAAATGACAGTTACATGAATGGAAGTCAATGCTACGGCAAGTCCCCATGAGGTTAGAAGAACAAACATCAGTGTGTGTGTGTGTGTGTGTGTGTGTGTGTGTGTGTGTGTGTGTGTGTGTGTGTGTGTGTGTGTTCATCATGTGTCATTGTAAATAAAAAAAAATGCTGTTCTTGCACAGCCCTGCTGTTTCTCCTCCTCTAGGCTCAGATTCCAGCTCCCAGATGGTTCCTTAATCTGTTGGTCCCGCTCAGGTCAGCTCAAGCAGAGCCAGGTAACACGAGCCAAACTCATAACTTAACCATCCTCCAAATGCATCCACAGAGACCGAGACGGATGACTTTAAGGCGTTCGCCCTCCTCTGAAAACCAAGTCGCGGGAGCTCACTGGGCAATTATCAAGGGGTGGCCTGAGCGAAAACTGTTATCTACGAGAGCAAAACAGCTGCTGGGAGCTGAAAAGTCTTTCTAGCTGCGCTCTTCTGATGGCAAAGCCTCCAACCTAGAAACTGTGGAAAAGAACTTGAAAGTAACTGGTCAAATTACTTAAGATGTCACCTCATGTGGTGTTGAAACAGCAAATTTTCCTTTCAGCAGCCACTATAAATCTTTGACCAAGAATTTCACGTAGCTCTGGACTGACTTATAGCACTGTTCTCCAGAGTAAATCCCGCAGATGTATGACTTGTCGAAGCCTTCTGAAGAAATTACAACACTCTTCAGAGGGTTTGATCTTAGGCCAGATAAGGAACTGTTTCATAAGTTTGGACTTACCCACCCACCCCCTAACCTTGAAAGAACAACCCCAGTGGGTCCTGAGTGTGATAAAATGCCTCTCTCCTGGAGTTCTCCCATATTCTCTTACGTGTGATCCATAATAATTTCCATGCTTCAATATCAGTTGAGTTGACGGGATTTGGACGTGTTACTGCTGCCAGGCTACAGCTGGAAAGTTTTTGAGTGGTGTGAAGAAGCGGTTGACCCACAATTTCCTTTTGCAGCTGAATGTGTTTTGAATTAAAGTGCTTTTGGATCTATCTGAAGGCTATAGGTTTTTTTTTGACTGGTCAGGTTTTGAATCTTATGCCCAACTGGTCTTTCTTTATTTAACTTTTATTTAACTTTGATAACACATTGTTTTTGTGGAAGAGTTTAGGTATCTCGGGGTCTTGTTCACGAATGAAAAAACGGATGGATGGATGGACGAACAACAAATTGTTCATAAGTTGTGGTTCAGGTTTCTCTTGAAAAGAAAGAGAGCATCATGGGTGATTCTTGTTGCAGACAATCCCCCAATAAGTGACTTCTTTACATTAATTTATGCCACATATAAATCTTTGGGAAAGAAAAAAAATTAAGATTCTTAGTACACGGTGTGTGCTTTACTAACGCACATAAACTACAAATATCAGCTGCTTGAATGAGTATAGGCTTGTGTTCCAAAACAAGCTTCACCTTCCAGTGTTTCAGGAAATTTACAGTCGTGTTTTAGTTTGCCGTCCGACTTCATGAGGGGGGAAAAAAACTGCCGACTACATTGTGAAAATTATTGAGGTTGATCTTTATAGGAGCGTGCTGATTTTTGCACTCGCCATATATTTTTTTTCCACCCTGACCCTCAAAGGATTCCAGTAATCTTAATTAAACCAATTTTCAAATAAAGACGTCTTTTAGCTTTAGGCTCTTAAAGGCTAGGCTCTGGGCGGTGGCGTTCAGGAAGCAGCCCCTGGGAGGAAGCTCGGCCTTTGAAGTAGCCCCTGAGTTATTTTTTCTGCTTGACAGATCAGAGCTGGAATCAAAAGGGAAGTACCCTGCTGTCCCAGGTAAACGCTTACAGAGGACCAAACGTTTCGGGTAGCTAATATAGCTGCTGGTGAGAAGGGGCCATCTGGACAATTTGCTCTCCGTCCAAATTCTTCACATTTTAGCCCTTAATAAAGTCATATTATGGGCTGCGCTTGTGAGAAGATTTGTGTCAGAAGTGTGTTATCACTCGGCAAATAAGGCTGCTGCTCATGTCAGAAAGTGTGGGTCTGAGTCATGGTTTGTTGCTGCTAAAATGTTGACGAAAGGCTACCCAGGCATGTCTGACCAATCTTCACCTCCACAGCAGGAATGTACGGGTGTGAGAAACGCTGAGAGGTTTTTGGGATTCTGTAGATCCTAAGTGGCACCTGGCAGAGTTCATCTTCACCGTGGGAACAGTAGGTATTGAGGGATGAGACACGGTCAATTTAGCTAAGTGAGACCCCCCCCTCCCCCCCCCTCGCGCTCTTTTATCCAGGGCAATGGGCAGGGGGAGGACAAGGTTTCAACGGCACTTGCATTTCATTTTTCAGAACTCCCCTGAAGGTATCAAAACAAGCTTTGGAGTTAAGAGAAAGGAAATGTCAGAGAGTCCTGGTGAAAATCTGCTTCTCATTGGCACGGGTTTTAGGTGAGGGAGAAGGGCTCAATCAATTCTTCTTCAAAATTACTAAATTAAAAAGATTTTTATAAATGTTCCACAAAGTCCTCAAGGTATTAGGTTCATTAATAGTTCTGATCATTTGATGATTACAGTCTGCCTTCTTGTGTGTGGTCCACATGGGCTTAATTATCAGGATGTGCTCGACAACAAACTGCACTATTTTTTGTTTAGAAGTGAAATATACAAGAACTTTTGCCTGTGATCACTGAGAACTTCAATGTTTGTTGAAATGTTTAGGATAGAAATTTTAAAATAGAAACTTCTTCAGAAAACAGGTTTGCTTTTTCTCCACTGGCTTCATAAAAATTTGAGTAATTGCTGTAAAATCTGAATATATGTGTTTTGTCTTTTGGACAACTGAAAAATTTGATGTTTATTTTATGTGAGGTGTAAAAGAAATATATTACTGGGAATGACGTTAGAGAAAACGACACTTTATGTAATCGAGGCACAGTTTACTTTGTCAAATTTGTGATGGAAAAGTTTTGTCATAAAACATTTAACTTCAAAACTAAAATCTAATTTATTCAATTATGTTATATATAATGCCATAAATTATTAAGGGTTTCTTACCCATGAAATTCATAATTCACAAACAGCAACCATTCCTTTTTACATGTGCTTTATATAAACATAAGAGGGAAAAAATGTTGGTTTTACTATTAAAAATGTTGCAGTTGTGGAGTTTAAGAACCCTACAGCACTGCATACTTAAAAATTAGATTTTTATCCCTTTCAGAGTAAATAAAATTATTTGAGTACATCACATACTTAATACTGTCAGATGTTATTTTACAATATTTCATTATGGTTTATCATTAAGTAGTATCTTTTTATTTATTTTTTATTTTTTTGGCAGATTGTTTTTCTAGACCAGGGGTGGCCATGATTTAGTGTTGTTTCAGTGCAACAACTCTGCTGGGCTCAGGGAAACTGGGAGGTCTTGGAGGAGTGGAAAGGACTTAGGGGGCAGATAAATCAGCCTCCACACAAGTCATCCTTCAAGCTGAACTTGAGCTTCCCTTTAACTCCCAGATTCTCAACTTCCAAAGGGAACAAATCAGATAAATCAGATGGAGAGAATACATAATACGAGTTACAGAGTAGTATTTACATTTGATGCTTAGCCTTTACCAATGTTAAATTTTATATGTAAAAGCTCACAAAATGTATATATATATATTTTCCTCTCGTTCTGCTCCTGGTTTGTTCTGTGAGCTTCTGCTTTTCCAGTCAGAAGCTTGCAGGCTCCAAGCCAACAAAGCTTTTAGATTTAGGTATTATTTTTTACCTCACTGTCAGATATTTGAGGTTGACATCTGAATGTTTTGGTTTTAATTACCTTGATAAGTAATTTGAGGCTTAAAGAAAAGCATTTTACTATGATTGACACAGCGTGTTGGTAAGTGGGGCCTGTATGGGTGGGACTTATATTAGGGCCTGCTTTTGTTTTGGATTGTTCTGGTCACCTGCTAGTGTATGATTGTGAAAATAGTACTGCACTCTATAAAACTCTAATATATATAATACTGTGCTTCTACTTTGGTCATATCTACCTTCTTCTGATGAAACAAACCCTTTTATAACCACTCATCTGTGATGCACAAAATACAAAGATACATAATGCTTTTATTCAGAAGAACTTATAAAATGATATTGTTATGCAAAACCACCAGAGACACTAATAAGAAATGTAGAAAATATGAGAAAAATCAGTAAAAATTAGCAAGTAAAGTAGTCGCAAATAGTTAACTTTGGCTTGTGAACTTCTTTCTTTGGATTGAAGGTTTGGTAGAGTTCCTGCAGCTACACTGCTCTGTTCACTCAGTGAAAAGAGTTGACTCTTCTTTAAGTAAGTGTGTGTGTGGGTGTGTGTGGGTGTGTGTGGGTGTGTGTGTGTGTGTGTGTGTGTGTGTGTGAGTGTGAGCACAGACTCCTGTTTTGTGTTTCGTAGCCTGGGCAAACCCAATTTAGCTTTGTTTAAACAGGATGTAATAAAGGCTCATACATTTTGATACAGTGTCCCCATGTCAAGCAACAAGGAGCAAATACAATGCACAGAGAATAAAAACTTGTGTGGAGGGGGGTCTGCTTTTAAAAATGGAGTGCTGCTTTGTTTTTGTGTATACAGTGTTAGACTTGACGGTTGTCATCCTTTTCATTAAGCCTCCATTTCTTTTCACTTTGCCTCATCTAAAGACATAAAAATACTTTGGGATTGCAAATGCAGAATATTTAAAACAACCCAAAATGAATAAACCACAGAACAGAACAGATTACTCTCTACCTGACCTGCCTCTGCCTTATTTATCCTGCGAGGACTATTTCAGAGGGATTTAGTGCCAATCCATGATTTACGTGTCATACCCCTTTAATCCCAGACCTCTGTGACTTCTCCAGTTTAGGTCAAAGGTTGTGTATGCTCTAACTGCATCCAGCCGCAGCGTGATGGTTAGGTCGGACTGGATGTTTTCCTCCGAGTCTCACGGTGGAACTGTAAGTATACCGCCACAAAGCCGCTACATTGTTGAAGGATTATCACTGATTGTGAGCCTTATTTGTTCTATTTATAGCTGTAAATAGTGGAATTTCTGCTCCTTTCCAGATGGCTTTCATGGCTAAGACTTGCATGTCCTGTACAATTGACTCCAAAAGTTTGGTGTGTGCTCTGGCACCACACACACACACACACATCTAAGCCCCGTGCTCTATTTGCCTGCTGTGTGCCTGCTAGTAATTTGGAGCAGAGTCCTGTCAGTTAAATGCAGCCCAAAAACATTGTAGTTTTAGGTGCTTCATGCTCTGTTATGTATTTATGGTTTCTTAATTGTGGTTGCCAAAACATAAGAGAGAAAAGCCTTTCCTTTCCAGTAACTTAATTTTTCTTTAGTTTGGATGTAAAACTGGGGGTTGTGATTTTATTTTATTTGACCAACAGGAGAGGACCAACTCACTGTTTGACATGGAACACTATTGTGTAATATCATGAAGGAAGATGCCAAGACCGGGGGGTTCTTATGGCAGACTTATGTGATGTGGAAAGTGAACAGAGCATAAATTATAGTCAATTTCTGACACACTTTGACTTCACATATTTGTGGTTGAACTTAGTGACTGCTTCCCCAAAGTGGGATTTAGTCAGATTCCCAAAACAATTTTTTTTTTACTTCTGATTTGTCTGTTTGGCAGCATGTGCTTTGCAAAAGGTTTTAGAAGCCTACCTGTAAATTATCATCGCTCATCCTCCTATATAAAACATTTGTTGTAGTATCATCTAGATTTGACAGCAGCAGGGGACTAAGTGTGTTTGTCAGTTAGCTAAGTATTTTATAATCTGCTGGGTGAAACTTTAATGAAACTCTTTGTTGTTGACGTTTGTCAACAAGTGATCAACTTTTGGAGTCAGTCTTATTCAAGATCTTATCAACTTTAGCACACACAAGAATGTCTAAAATCTTTTTACAGAAATTGTGCCAGTATTTGGTGTGGTAGTAGCTTCAAGTGGCTGTGACATCAAATTTCTGAAAGCATTTTTGGAAAGATAACATTGATATTATATTGAAACAAACGTTCCACGCTACTGAGATGAACAGTTGTTGGGATATTTGCATGGGAAATAACTAACACGTTCTCACTCCCAACTCGTCAAAATTTGACGCTCGGTCAGAGACCATCTGCGTCCAGTTTTGGCGGGTACCCCCTTCGCGTCAAAACTGGACGCCAGCGGCTTTTCCGGGTTGCGCCACTTTGGGGTCTTTGGGTTCGGGGTCTGAGG
>JARVGW010000323.1:12541592-12553326 GCA_031762495.1 Anablepsoides rubrolineatus
GGATCAGGGTTAATGGTTAATTTTAGGCACTGATGTCAGGGATAGGCTGTATAGAGATAATATAAGTTAAATTTAGGGTCTGGGATGGTTAGTTCTCGCGCATTCGCTACATTTTAAAAAAAGGTTAATATGAGGAATCAGGATTAGTGGTTAATTTTAGGTACTGGGGTCAGGGATAGGCTGTATACGGCTAATATAAGTTAAATTTAGGGTCTGGGATGGTTAGTTTCGTGCATTTCCTACTCTTGTCAAAAATATGACAACGCGCTTGTCCTCCTCCGCCCCATCTTGTCAAAGACTGACGCGAGGGGGTACCCGACGCGTCCAACACTGGACGCAGACGGTCCCTGACCGAGCGTCAAATGTTGACAAGTTGGGAGTGAGAATGGGTTGAAATAACAGGAAGGGATGTCAAAGGGGAATGTCTGCATGTAGACAGAACATTGCTGCAGTGGCTAACAC
Organism: Anablepsoides rubrolineatus; assembly: GCA_031762495.1. Taxonomy (NCBI): domain Eukaryota; kingdom Metazoa; phylum Chordata; class Actinopteri; order Cyprinodontiformes; family Rivulidae; genus Anablepsoides; species Anablepsoides rubrolineatus. Next base: position 12,542,055 of record JARVGW010000323.1, read on the forward strand.
AGACTGTAGAGAAGAATCTGATGTTACGTTAGAAGAAAATAGGCCAGAATGGGTAAAATCTTGGGTATTATGCCAAGTTTCTTAAGTATAAAGATGTTTTCTTTGCACTAAAGTCATCCCCTTCACTTACAGAACACATTAAAATCAGTCCAGTGGTTCATGAGACATTTTACTAACACTACAGACAAAAACACGCACACACAGCCATGAGTTAACATTACGGCCTGCCTTTTGCCTGTAGACGATGAAAAGTCCATCATCCGACCCTTGTTCTTTAATAATTCCTTCTTAGTGGAAACAAAAGCCAAGTCTAACAGTTGGTTTTTCAGTTTCGCTGTGATTGTGTTCTTTGTACCGTGACTAAATGCATCCTTCAGTGGTGCAGCGACCCGGCAACCACCTGAGTTTCCTCTCAGACCATATGTTGAAGTTGTCTTCCTCTTTGCGTAACTTTCTGTAACTCGCTCAGGATTCTTTTACACCAAAATGCAAGCCATCACAGTAAAAACAAAAATGTTTGTTTAAAGTCTTCCCAGTAAAACTACTTGCTGATGATAGTTCCAGTTTATCATCAGAAACGAGTCGTTTCTTTTTCTGTTGATTTGCGGTCGTTGAATGCTCGATATCTCATGTTGGGGCTGTTTCCTGTCTTTTGTTTTCTCTGGTCTCTCTTCTTCTACAGACACACACACAATTTTTATGATATTCCAACAATCTACTGTATGGATCGAAACATTCAGTTCCTTCAGGACATTAAGCAAATTAAACATTTTGAGTTATTTACAGTAGCTTTTTGACATTTTTTTCTCATTGAAAAAGAAACAGAGCTGTCTTCAAAATGTTTCTAAATCTTTTCTGTTCTTTTTACATTTTGTTTTGGTTTTGCTTTTATTAGCTTCTTTGTGCTAATTTCAGCATCCTCCGGTTTCTATTTTGCACATTTGAGCCTTTTTCTGCTTTATTTTTTTTTAGCTATTATACTGATCTTTTTTTGCTATTCTTCTAATTCCATCTTCTGCTGCAGCTACACTAAACTTTTATTTTATTCCTTTCACTTTCTTTATGTCCTACTTAGCTTTTTATGACACTTTCAGCTATATTTATTCTTTTACTTTTTATCTGTATATTTTTGCATTTTCAGCTATTCTCCACCCATTAAAGCTCTTTATTTCACAGTTTGGGTTTTTCAGCAAAGTTCAGCAATCATTCAGCTAATTTTGGGTTCCACCTCAAAAGTTTTTAAAATTCAGTAAGCTCTAGTAGTTATAAGCTTTTCAGCTTCTTCAGCAGCTTTCTACTGAATTATTTAGCAATAAGCATCCACAACACATTTTTGCAGGAAATGCAATTCTTCTAGTTCTTTTTGTCCGATTGCTTCTTTTTGCTATGAGAAAAGAAGAGTTCTCCTTGAACTGACTGCAAGCCTCAGTGACTCTTTGTGACTCTTAACTCGTAAGAAGTGATTAGACAAGTGAAGAAACTTTTTTTCCTCTAACGCAGGTTTTTTCAAGTGACATGCTGTATTACTTATGAGTATTTTTTATTCATTTAAAAAGTGTTTTGATTTCACCACAAGTCCGAGTGTTTTACCATATGTGGCAAGGAGCTCATAAAGCGATCAGCATGTTTTATTCCTTTCTTTCTTAAGCCATTGGTTTCAGCAGGTCTGACACCAAACTAAACACATTAATCATTCACCATAAAAAGAGGCGCTGTTTTTCTAGGTTCTTTAGAAGATTACATTGGAACTTTAAATCCAGTTCAGCTGTTGTGTTAGAAGAATGTGATATTTCTAAACACTCGTGGTTGTTTATTACATTTGTTAGAACCGTGTCTTTTAGTGGTGTGCCAGCTAATAATTTAAGAAAAATACCTTGCAGAAACAAACTTATTGATTTATAAGAGGCTCAACATGTTGGCATAATGTAAACCTCTGTATTTTTAAACAGATTTTTTTTGCACGCCAACTTGCTCATAAATCTCAGTCAATCACTTAAAGCTGTTTTCTGTATCATTTAACCATGCAGACAGGAACAGGAAAGGAAGAATGAGGAATTAAATTGTGCTTTTTTGATTTCCTGCTCAGAATTAAATGAGCTAAAAACATTTTTTGGTAATAGTTGTTGTGTTTAACAGCGACTCCTATAACTGAATGGTCAATCACTTCCTTAAACTTGTCAAACACAAATTTCATTGACTTTGTAATGTATTGAGCTGAATTTGAATACAATGTTTGAAAGCTAAGGTAGGTTAGCACATGTTAAAGACTGAATTTGCTAACAGAGACTTCACAGATGAAAGGAGGGGCCAGGAAGTACCACCATTGTGTGCATCTGGTTGTTTTTGAATCCAAGTGGCAGACAGAACCCATGAGAAACTCGATGAATCATGATTTTAAAATGTATTAATCAAAAATAAACCAGTCACAACCATTGGGGAAACATTCACTCAAGCTAAAACTGCTATACTGACGCGATACACTCTACAGAGTCACTAATGAACTGAAATGACAAACACCTGTGAGGAGGACAAGCAGGAGTGGGAGGAGCTGGGGAGGAACAGAGGAGCAGGTAACACAGCATGAGCACTAAATGGAAAAATAATAAAAAATATACACAAACCCTTGCAACAAATAGAAGAATTAATGTAAAAGAATAATGTTAAAAATAATTTCTTATATATTCTATATATAAATAATTAACCATAATCAATCAAAACAAACATAAATTCCAACTTGAAACTTTGATTTTAAAATAGTGGCTAGTAGGAAAGAAATGACCTTTACCTACAACATTGGTTTGTTGGAAAATAAAACATTTTTTTCTGCCTTATTTGTATTCTTCCTGTCATAAGATCATAAAGCCAGCTGCAGACTCTTCTCATGCATATTCAAGCACGTGCAGACTCCCTCTCACTCCCTGTAAAAGGCATTTTGGCTCTGAGTCACAGAAGTCGAGCTAAAAAATCTCCGACTAAAGCGCTGATTGTCAGCCAAGCAGTACAGTTACAAAGTGGAGATCTAAAGCCCTTTTTATTTAAATCTTTAAAACTTTGTTTACATGTTTTTTTTTCTTGCAGTCACTGCAGAACACAGGAAAGCCTTCTCTTATCCTGTCTCTGTCAATCTGACAGTTGTGTACTAAAGGAATTTGTGTTTTTAATTGGAATATTGGGGGTTGTTTTATGATCGCTCCACCACCCATACAGCTTCAAATGAAGAATCTTGAGCCACAGTTCTAGACTCCAACTTCTGTAGGTGTGCGCACAAAATGTAAACCTCTGACTGTGTCACAATTTGTTAAATGTAACAAATAGAATCTGATGTTTGGAACTAACAAAGTCTCTCAGAAACCAGGAGTAATGTGGAAATAATTTGTACTGAGGGATGAAAGCAGGTGTACCTGTCAGACATCTCTGCTGGCCGTCACTTCCAACATGCTACTTTGCCAAGTTTTACAGAGACACAATAGTCTTCAAGTGTACTCTGGGATCACTGGAATTTGCACCTGTTCGAGACCTAACTCCTTTAGGCTTCCCTTTTGACAGCTGTCCCTTTTTTGTGACACTAATAATGGTTAAACACTCAGGAGCCATCTCTAAAATTGTGATTTTGCACCTTTAAAGCAAAGCTAAAACAGAAGCAGTGGGTGAAAGAAGAGGTTTAATAGATAAAAGGTGCTGGAGCTCAGCGAGTGGAAGTTCTGTGCTCGTGTAACAAATGATTGCTTGCACTGTGTGGCCCTCCATCGAGTCGTAAACATCCCAGCGGTGAAGTCGTTCATGTCGCTGATTTTCATCTAGTGAGAAGAAACAGAGTCCAGGGCACAGATTAAAAGGCTTCTCTTCCCACCTGCGTGCAAATCCAAAATCACACGGAGCCTCAGCTCTTTCCTCCTGACCCGGAGCCCAACAAACACCCTGTTAAACGCCACAGCAGCATCCCTGTGTTTCATCTCCCTGGGCCACAGCAAACATATTCCAATTAAACTCCCGTGTGTTAAGTTTGCCATGTGGACACCAGGGTTTCTGTGCTCCTCAGTAAACTCTGGTTTTACTTATTAAACGTATTTGGTTTCGTGCAACCAAGCATTAAGTTTTCCATTGTTTCACAACATTGGTCTACTCCTGATCTGATTGGTTCTCTTTACATGCGACTGACAAATCAAAATTTGACCCTTTATTATGGCTCAGAGAGTTCAAACCTCAAACAGAACAATTGAACAAGGTATCTACCTGCTGCAAATTCTAAATCATCCTCTCCAAAGGCTGCTAGCTTCAAGATTTGACCAAAACTTTGATATTTTTGTCGTTTTTCAAGAAAAGTTCATGTCTTAATCTACAACCCTGACATTAAAGGCAAACTATAATGTGCATACATTTAAGTAATTTTGCTTTTTTTAACTGGTGAACACAAACACAACCATGATTATCTCTTAAAATCTTAACTCTATTTAAACATTTTGGTTTTATTTTGTCATACTTTTGGCATTTTAGCAAACACCAAACTCTTGTTCAGGAGCCAAATGACTCTACCTGTAAGTGTTTCTGTGTTGTAACTGCAGCAGCTCAGACTTGTGTTTCAGGTGATGCAGAAATGTGATTAGGTTCGCTCTAACAGGACTGATGTTGTGGTTTGTAACAGAAGTGTGGTGCAAGCAGACTTTTCATTCAGACAGTGACATGTTGAGTCATGTCTGACAGATCCTATCTGTAATCCCTTTTTTCCCCTTGATATAAAGCCGTTTGACTTGTGCAGCCTGATTTCCACCAGAATCCTTGTATTCATGAAAAAATCTAAATCTGCATCCTTCAGCATTAAAGGTGCCTTTACAGCACATGTCAAACTTAAAGCCCACAGACCATGACTCCCGTCTGGCCCGACAAGGGGGGCACCCCTACTCCCACTTTTTTTGTAAACTTAATATGAATGATTGTTTTCATATCAGTGGTAAACATTCAATTTATGATTAAATGCATCAAAATAAATACATTTAAAAGGTGAAAGATAATCCTTGTCCTGCCCCTGAGCTGTTGGCTTTAAGTAACTGAGCAACTGAGTTGCACAGTAGTAATGTCTCAAAATAAGCTGCTGCATTGACCATAAACTACATGTCTCATAATACATGTCGATGAAACATGGGAATTCCCAGCAGGAAATGGGAGAGTTCAGACAGCTACTCGCCACAACTCATCAGTGAGTAAAACTCTCTTGCTTTTACTTTTAATATTATTTATTTCACATTTAGTCAGTTGTACATGTACTTTTCATTGTTTATAAGAGGACATGTTAAAATGCTGTTTCTATGCAGGATATACCACATAGAGCTCAGGTACCACCATAATGCTCGTGTGACACCCCTGCTTTACAGCATTATTTAACGCATGGCAATCGCTTTGAACCAAATAAAGGCAGTAAAACATTTTCTTTGTCCTGATGCATCTAATTTTGTTTTGTCATGTATTTAGGGTTATGTGTTTCAGAATAAACAATCTGGACACCTTACTGCTTCAAAATAAAAATGTTAAGTGTCCTGATGAATTTTATTTTTCCTCTTTCTCTCTCTCGTAAAGTCTGGTGGTGGTGAATTAGTGGAAGTTAATTTGAAGTTTTCATCACTGCTGTTTCCCTGATGCTGATTATGTCTGTTGTAATGTTTTTTTTTTGTCAATTCAGTGTCTTTCTGAGACTCAAGGTCTAGGTTTGGCCCAAAGAACCAGGTCACTTCATGAAAAACATTCTGCGCTGTCAGAGCTTCTTTCATCTGCAGCCAGAGTTATCAGTATCTGTTCACTGTATTTATCTCATTTATAGATTACAGCTCTGGTTCCCAGGCTTTTACTCGTTTACTGAGCTTTACGGCTTTTCCAAAATCATTTCTGTCATCTAGTGATTCAACAGATCAAAGCAGAGATGGGATTGTTTTTTTCTTCTTCCTATCTGTTCAGACTTTGTAAAAGCTTTAAGAAGATTCCATTCCTGCTTTAAAATTGCTTTGTGTGTGTGTGTGTGTGTGTGTGGGGGGGGGGGGGGTTCTGTGAAGTTTCAGCTGTTGTTTCTTTTTTAATACCACTGGATTTCATAATAGTATCTTTAAATATTAGAAATGTACTAATCTGCATTTGTCATGTTCTGTACTGTAGGTTAAAAGGTTTGACACAGTAATATTAATAATTTTTATATATTTTCTCAAACATATAGAAAACGTTAATCGTAGTTTATCTGTATAGTTAAATTGTTATTTATATGGAGATTAAACAAGATTAAATCATTTTAGTCAAACATAAAAAACTATTACACCCTGATGCTCAATGGTTAATTTTTTTAAATCTTTCTTAGGATATTTGCCACTGGCTATGAATTTAAGATGACAGACAACTGGTGGCCCGCTGGCCCCATCCGGTCCACAGGTGACTTCCATATGGTCCACCAATTAGATTTTTCTTCTTAATTTACCATAAAATGTTTTTAAATCAATTGTATATTTTCAATGTTTGATTAAATGCATCAAAATAGACCAATTTCAAAGGTAAAAGATAATAATAGTTGAGCTGTTACATAATGCACTTGAGCTGCAGTGTTTTACTTGCCATCATTGGGCAACCCTGATGTTTAATAATACAATTAGTTGTTTCAAAGTACATAAATAGTTTGTGCTTTGGTTTAGTCTTTACAGAAGTCTATTTAAATTTGATTTTTGCTTGCCATTAAGATACAATGTCATTATAATAGTCGAAAAATCCAGGAGCCCTATAGTTAAATGATAAAAAATAGAGACAAACCTGTGCAATAATCTCATTATATGCTTCCCATTTTACTTTTCTGTCCTGTTCTGTCCATTTTCAAGACCATCTGTGCTTGTTTCCCGCCTCACAAAGAGATGTCAGGATGGCAGTGGCCGCTCGCTTGTTGTTCAGAATGCTGCAGAGCACCAGACTGTGTCACCCCCACATTACGGCTGCATCGCCATGCTTCGGCTTTGGCAGTCCGTACTGCTGGCACAGAAGCAGAATCACAGCTATGACAGCCTTATGTATCTCATTCAGCCGCAGAGAATGGGGCTAGTGAAGCGAGGAGTCCCCCAACACTGGCCTCTGCCTGCACCTGCAAGCACAACTAACTTGCTGGAAAGATGGAGGGAAAGGTGGGGGAGGGGGGGGGGTGAGTTTGGATTCAGTTTTTAAAATAAAGCATGAGAGTGAATTTTAATGAGTGAGGCAATCAGTGAGACTAAAAATAGGAGAAAACTGATCAATGTAATGAAAAGTACTTTTTAAGCTTTTTGAAGTAATCATGGGGAAAACCAGAGAACAACTAGCCCCCCTGAAGGTCCTTCATAAGATTTTTACAGATCTCTTTCTGCTCTTGCTTTGGTCTCAATCAATGGAATAGAAAATGGATAATAATAGTCACAGTGGATTATGTGTGTAAATTAGAGGAGGTTTTCTTTGTACTAAAAACCTGATACAAAATTTTTTCTCACTGAAACACACTCTGGTAACTTTCTCTCATCCATGTGGCTTTCAGATGTTTACAGATGTTCTCAGCTTCTCTAAAAAAAAAAAGGGAGCCCCTCACCCCAAGTGGGTCAGCCATCTTTAATCCAGCAAAGAAAACAGAGATTTGATCGACCCCTGCCTGCCTGAAGACCCTTTGGAAACCCCTCGCCCATGAGAATGGGGGGTGCTTTTGGAGGTGTGGGTTAGGCTGTGTGTGGTCATGCAGGAGGGACTGAAGACAGTCTTTGTGAATTTAGCTTATCTAATTTGAGCACTTTCTACCCCCGAAGGCCCTCCTCACTGCTGCCTCTGTTTCAAACATCGGCCCAAACTGGTGAACGTTTCACGTGGTCTTGTTTAGTGTAATGCTCCCCAGAAGGGAGTGCAACTGGGAGCATCCACAGAAACAAGTGACTGTGTTTTTCTTACTTCTTTTACGTGTCATTTTCAAATAAAGCCAGGAAGCTGATCCACATGTGCAATTTGAAGAATGTTACTCAGCAACATGAAACTTTTCAGAGTAAACCAAAACTTTAAAAGGACTTTATGTTTTATTAGGTTAATTGGAAAAAGACATTAGAAGTCACCATTATTAACTGTAAACTAATTAAAACTTAATGATATTTACCAAAGGACAATTTGGAACAGAGGCCATTGTGTTCAAGCTGTTTATAGAATGTAAATGAACCCCTTAAAAGGCTTTTCTTTGGTATTTCACACCTCTGATTAAGGATGCTGCTGGTTATCAGATGGGACTTACCTCATTAGTGTTTGCCTTTGAAGTTGCTCCTGAATATAATCAAGTTCTCCTAATTCTCTTTTAATGGATCGGTGAGTGGGACAGTGGTTCAAACAACGTGATTAATGCGTTGCCCTTTCTCACCCAACGTTTCCTCTTGTTTTGGGTGAAGTGTTTGGAAACCGGCTGATTCGTTCAGGAAATGCATCCGTAATGAGTGTTGAAAGTTAAATGTTACACGTCTTATCAGTCTGCTGCCATCTGTAAACCCAGATCTCCCACCTCCTCTTATCTGCACTTCGTTTCCCTTTTTTTTTCTCTCCATCTCACCCCTTTTCCTTAGCTTTGTCATTTTTAGTTGCCTCCCCTCTGCCCTCTTTTCTAACTTGAGGCAATAGGTGGTGAAGGGCAGGAATGCAGCCTGGGGTCTATAAGGATTTATCACACTAAGGTGCGAGTGCTCCTGTGCCTGCAGATGTAACAGTTTAGTGCCAACAGCATTCCCACCATGGAGCCAATTCAGACTTTTACAACTTTGTTTTATTCTTTGGACCACATACAATGTGGCTGTAAGGAGAAGAAACGGCAAGGAAAGGTCAATATACTTAAAGGACCTGTTTACACATGAATGATCTCTGGAAACGTAACAGTTGTTTTACGTTGATTGTGGGAAAGTTACACATTTCTACCATAATGCTGATCTTGTTGATGTGACTGTAACTTCTATGGCTGGTCACTAGCTGGCACTGTGATTTTTGTATTTCAGTGATGTGTACATGCACATATTTTTGTTTGGCCTGAGGATGAGATTGGTTGACTCATACATGTTGAATGCATCTGCCGTTGTTCCTGTAAGTGTCACTGTAAATGCTTGTGGTTCACTTAAAAATATGTTTTATCTCATATGTAAGTTGTGTTTTTCTTGACATGAAGGGTAATTTTTGCAGTACTGCCTCGTGAGGTAAAACGCTGTGAGACATGCGTTTGCAAAAAAAAACTTGCACAAGACATTCACTGAGTCATCTGCAGAAGCCTGATTAATTATCTAGCTGCGCAAGGTATTTTGTTGTAATTGTGTTGTAATATCCTGTAAAGTTGTAATTTATGGTGTTATAATTATTTTATGTGTTGCTTTAGAATGCATAAAACTGGGATCATTCTCCTATAGAAACTTCCAAAGTGGCAGCTAGCCACGAGGTAACTTTGTTTAAGCATGTGTGTTAATTGTGGCTCAGTGAAGTGCCTAAAGCCTCTGTGTTTTATATCTGTAGTTTTCACGGCATTCAATAAACTGAAGCAAATCATCCGTCTTGAAGAAGCTGTGCCTGTGTACTCATTTTGGACCTACAGTCACTGTTTTTCATCTACTCAAACAAGTGCAGAAAAACTATCGACCGCAGCCGTCTGTAGTTTATATGCACAAATTTCCAAAAACCTCCACTTTGAGACCTGGATTTTCAAAGCTTTAATGTCAGAGAAAAGGATTGCTGTTGACAAAAGCCAAAAATGCAACAAAAACGTTAGTTTCACTTAGAAATTTTACTGTAACTTTTTGAAAATGATTATTGGTTGTACCTCTAAAACGGATTCATCTTTAAAGCAGTAGCAGTTTCATAACCTCATAGCAGAAGAACGACAATGAGTGAAAGAAGAAAATGAGCTCAGCTTATTATTTACCGTTATTTAACCAGGCAAGTCCCGTTGAGATCTCAGATCTCTTTTTCAAGGGAGGCCTGGGCCTGAAGGCCACCTATTGTACATGTTTTTAGGGGTGGGGGAAACCGGAGTACCCGGAGAAAATCCACGCAAGCACGAGGAGAACATGCAAACTCCGCACAGAAAGACCCCAGGTCCGAACCGGGGATCAAAACTTGAGAGGAAATTGTGGATAGCATTGGCCTCTGTCTCTTTATAAATCTCCCACCATTTCTGACACTCCCGCTTCAGCACGTCTTCACAACAATGCTTCAAGGACTGGTGCTCTGTGGAGCAGGAGCCCAGCTGCAGACAGGGGGAGGTGCTTTGAACAAATAGGCGGGGCTTTGTACCAGCAAGTGTTTAGGCAGCTCCACATGGCTACAGGAGATTCATGGGTTTTTCAAACACGCATGGATGAGTCAAAGCAACACTCTGGGTATGTTTTAGACGAGGGACAATAAGCTCAATAAAAATCAACGATTTTTGTCTCACAGGTGGAGGTTATAAACTGCTCATCTCTAACTTTATTTATTTTGGGTCTAGTTGATAAATATTTCTTGTCAATGCCATATTGTATTACTAACTTATTAGATGGAATAAAGTCTACACTTTCAAATATATGTTCCAGATGTTCAATTCCTTTACCTCTCCAACCTGGGAAGTTTAACATATTGTTTTGTTGCAGAATATCAGGATTGTTCCAGATGGGTGTTTGTCTACACGGGATTAGTGAAGACTTTGTCGATTTCAGAAACTCCCACCATGCTGTCAGAGATGAGCTGATATTAATGCTTTTAAAGCAAACATGTCATTTTATGTTTGCGCTAATAAATGGAAGATCTGAAATCCTAATATTATGGCATATAGTTTGTTCTATGTCTAGCCAAGTTTCATCTAGTTGATTAAAATGTATCCACTTTGAAATGTATTATAGCCTATTGGCAAGATAGTAGTGATAAAAGTTTGGAAGCTCTAGCCCTATATCTTTAGTTTTCTGTAATGATTTTAGGCTAATAGGAGGAGTTTTGTTTTTCTACAGGAATTTAGAAATAAAGGAATCTAGGGATTTAAACCTTCAGGTGAAGGTTTATTTGGTATCATTAAGAATAAATAAGGGAGTGCACAAGTTGTTCAGTTTAATCAAAGTTTAATCAATGGAATCGATGTTCCATTTAGAGTCGATGGTATTGAGATCTGTAGAGTCAGTGAGGTTAAGTTTTTGGGTGTCATAATTAATGAGCAGCTAACATGGAGACCTCATATAAATCATTTAAGAACAAAAATAGCAAAATCTATTGCAGTTTTATACAAAGTAAAGGACTTATTTAATGATAAAGC
>JARVGW010000323.1:12553426-12570466 GCA_031762495.1 Anablepsoides rubrolineatus
TGTGTGTGTGTGTGTGTGTGTGTGTGTGTGTGTGTGTGTGTGTGTGTGTGTGTGTGTGTGTGTGTGTGTGTCCTTGTCCCTGCCTCCTGGTAGCAAGGAGCCACCCAGCAGCCGGCTCGTGATTGGCCAGAGGAGTGGGGTTCTTGACACAGCGTGGTGCTGACTTCTCCGGGACGTGTTTCAACAGATGGTCGAGGTTAGAGTGTGTCATCACATCGGAGAGAGGATTAGAGGAGAGAGGTTGTCTTCCAGGAGCTGTGTGGTCCCCCTCCTCTCCTCTCCCCTCCTCGCGCCGCTCTTGAAAGTAAAATCCCAGCAGCGCCAAGACACAAACCCCTCTATGAGCAAAGGAAGATCCGGTGCAGGATAAACCCAAAGAGAGGACTCCTAGCCCTGCCTCTCGCTCGGGGAAACACTCTGCTCTGCTGCCTTACAGGTACTTTTCATACTTGTTGTTTGCCTCGTTTCTTATTATCATTTTTATCCTGTTTTTTTAAATATATATATTTTTTAACACATTCATAAAATGTGTGCAGCAAATTTCTGCTTCAGTTACCAGAAGTTTGAGTCTGTTAGACGAGATTTGTAGTGTGTAGAGCTGTTTTTTCAGACAGTCTGTGCTGTGTGTGTGTATGTATGTAGTATGTGTGTGTGTGTGTGTGTGTGCGCAGGATTTCAGAGTTGACAGGAATTCCCTCAGTCGCAAATTCCTCCTTCACAGAGGATTAGAGGGCAGCACATTCCATTAATGTCATTTTTTTCCCCTCAGTGCAAAATCATTCACCTGTTAATCTTCCACTGTTCTGAACCTACAGAAAGAAGAAAGTGAACAAGGGCTTTTGTAAATAAAAGAAGTTTCTTGTCATGTTTTATAATGAATATGGACAATACCTGAAACTGCGTTTCATTCTGTTAAAAACATGTTGAGGTCAACATTCAGTTTTTTGTTTTTCCTATTCTTTCCTAAACTCAGTCCCCACGATTCAGCTCAGATAACTTCTTTTTTTTTCTTCTTTTTAATAAATCTTATTCAGAACACACTTCTGGCAAATTGTGTCAGCAAACGCTTAACAGATGAGCTGCTGAGGAGATTTTTCCACACAAACTGTCAAAGGTAAGCAGAGAGGCAGGAGCCTTGGGATTGCACACCTTACTTTAGCCATTTGAGTCAAGTGAGAAGGCCAGTGAAGTGGGAATATGATGTATAGTATTTATACTCGGCTTCAGGCACCGTGCATGTGGGTGAGTAGCTTGTAAATGGAGACTGTGCAGCTGTGAAAGGTTGTGCGAATGGGGTTGAAAGCTGCTGCTGTGTCAATGTGTGTTTACTTTGGTAAACCACCCGTAGGTACACTTAACTCCTTGTTACTTGAAGTCTTTAACAGCTCCACCGGCAGATTGTTCAGACTGACTGCACAAGGCTGGGAGAGCAGTTCACATGATAACTGCCTAAAATAAAGGCTAGCATTCCTCAAAATAATGCATGTCCCCCGCAGCTTTTCATGCCAGAGTTTCAGACTTAGATCATCTTATGCAAACAAACAAGGTTACAAGATATATTATGTCATATTTAATATCTCATGATCTGTTAGTGCTTGAAGTATGGGCTGTGAATGACTATCGAAACAAATTTTACCTTAGCATCTGTAAAATTCATGAAGGCTCAGCCATCTTGATTCTGAGAGGTTCGTTGAAATCTGGTTTGTGCAATATTTTGCTAACAAACAGGGATAACTTCTACAGGTAATGCAAAAATAATTTCAAAAGAATTTGCACACTCCAAGTACAGTATATGTTGTGGACTATGTTCAGCTATGGCCACACCAAAATTTAGCTCAGTATCTGCAAAACTGTATGCTTTATAGCCTTTTTTGTGTGGTGTGGCAGCTATATCTTGAACTTGATTGGCTCCAAAAGTTAAATTGTTATAGATATATTCTCAGTGATCACTTTCTAAAAGTTTCAATAAAATTTGCTACTATGGAGCAGACTAAACTATTTTTGTGCACACACCATATGCTGGTTGGCAGAAAGTAAACGGTCAACAAAGGATGAGACGCTAAAGAAAAGAACTGACCCATTATTACACGATTAACTTATCCGATTAAAGCTAGAAAGCTTATCATGAGGTAAGGGAGCGGTATGACACGCTGAGAAGTGGATGGAAGGACGACCCAATCCTCTGGCCAAACATTGATTACTTTTATACTTGTAGGATCTGATCGAGTCTCCAGGTTTGTTCATCAGCCCTTTCAGCTGGTCGTTGAGAGCCACTTATTTCATCTATCTGGATCTATTTTACTCTGATACAGAGCCCTTTTTCCACCTATTTGTGCATCAAACCACAGTGTGGGATTGGATCGTTTTCACTTAAGTTTGTGAAGAAACAAGTGATCATATATAAAACATAAAGAATGTTGTATTTAGATAAGATTAGATAAGGCCTTTATTGGCATCGTACAGAGCACAATGGACAATTTCTGCCCAACAGTGAAGTTTTGAATCAACATGATTTGGTGATAATAAGCAGATTAATGAGGGAAAAGAGGTACTTTTTCTGTAAATTATGAGGGAAAGTTTGTGGTCTTTTAACATATACATTGTTTCTGAGCCCTAAAAATGCCTTAACTGAGGAAATATTCTCTTTAATTTAAACATAACTCTGACAGTACACTTTGATTTAATTGTTTGAAGTTCTATTATAAAACTCCAATTAACAATTTGATATTTTCTTCACTTTGTATTGGATCGGTGTGCTCACTTAGCGTTCATCAAGATCCAGATCATTTATCCTCTTAACCTACATTTCCTAATTGACAGAATTACGGTCTGGTTCTATTCAAAGGAGATGATTGTATTTCTGACACAGCTACAGTAAAATATCTGGCTTATTGTCAATACACTGTCTGCGTTAGTTAGGGCAAGTCTGATCCACAAATCCAACACTTTGTTTGAGTTTTACCCAACACTGTTTCGATTTAATGACTGATTAAACCGAGGGCACGGTGAAGCAGCTTAGGAGTGTTATAAAGCCAGCTCAGAGGAGAAGCTCGATACTTTAAACAATCTTTAGCTCCTCTACGTTACAAACAAGAGCACATGCAGCTGCTGTAAATCATTAGATTTTGGGGTGGATGGGGGGGGAATAGGTGCTTGCCAAGACAAACGTTGTTCCAGTAGCAGCTTAGTCGTCATTCAGCTCTACTTAGGAACGTGTGTTTGCTTCCATGTGAGTGTGAAGTTTATAAAGTGAAGGAATTTGTTCTTCTGATAAGGCCTCAAAGTTACTGAGTTCAAAACACGGAGAAGAGTTGGGAGCATTTGAGGTTCTAACTGTCCGCAATATATCACTCGAATGAAGTGACTTTCTCAAACATGTGACAAACTGTACATCTCAACATTTTTTTATGCACATTTTAAATTATTGAATTAGAAAACATTGATGGAAACAGAAAAAAAAAAAAAAACTTCCTCTATTTTGCAAAAGTTTTAATTCTCGCCTGAGGTGGTTTTTGGATTTCCCAAAAAAGCATGGCGAACCTTTACCTCACATGACTGATCAACTGTTTCCGCTGTCGGCATCTTTACAGATATTCCTATAACACGAGAAAAAATGGCTGGAAGCAACAACGGGATACAGCATGTAACATCAATGATACTAGTTATGACAGAACAATTACAACTTGCTTGATCGCAACACATTCCTGAAACTTTTTCTTCATTGTCCCGGGATGTGTCCTTGCTAGTTTTTAACCTCTACTTCCTGTTTCCTACAGCCATGCGTAACATCGTCTGACGAAATTACACTTTGCGTAACCTGGTTGATTCGCTCCAAACCAGTAGATGGAAACATGCCTAATTCACATTTCTTTTTTCTTTTTCAAAACATTTTAAAAGTTTGCTCATTACAACTGGATGGAAGCATGTTTAATGTAGAAGTTTAAAGGGAGGAAGATGTTTGACGATGACTTTTTGCTCCTTTGTAAGAGAAACCGCTAAACTATTTTGAAATAGAAATAAATAAATAGCTCCACGAACTGGAAAGTCATAACCCGCCGCACATTTTAAATCAACACCCACTGTGCTTTTTTAGACATTTTTGCTTTGGACAACCATTAACTTTTCTCTTCAGATAATACAGGAAACTATGCTAAATACCTTCAGTTTGTGTGTGTTCTGTTGTATGCGAGAATGTTAAGAAAAGATTTCCTAAACCACCCTCTCTCTTCTGGCACTTGTTTATCTCTTCAGTATAATGATAGCGTTCCTTGTCCCTGCCTGATTGCAGAGTAGCTCTGTAGTAGATTGCTCTGTCTTATCACTGCAAATGACCAGTATTTGAACAGTGAGCCTTTTGGCATGCTTTTATTTGTGTGGGATCAAAACCCTCTGTCTTTAGATGAGTCAGACACTTTCTCGGTTTCCTCCGTGACCCCGCCGATCAAATAAAGGTTTTGTATTTCGTCCTGCCTGGCACATATCAGCTCTTGAATTCAAAGTGTTTTGTGACTGTTGAGGGGATATCTTCATGCCTAGGTCATGCATAGCTGGATTTGGTGTAGGCACATGCTATGCGGAGCTATTTTGAGGTATTTGGGAGCTCACAATAGCTCCACCATGTGTTTGTTTAACCTGTCATCTGAGTGAGAAAGGTCAGGACGTGTAAACATTTCACCCGTCCCTCCGTTGGAGGGAATTTCTAGTCTTCTAGCCTCTGACCCTCAATAACTTTACTGTTTTGAATGGCTTTCTTTCCAGTTTTTTTATTGCCTGCTGCCGTGAAAGGGAGACAATCATCTAATTGCCTGTGTCTGTGCATGTCTTACTTTTGGCTGCCTGTTTTCAACACATAAAACACTGGGTAGATTTACTCTAAATTCTCAAAGTAATCAATCAGATGTACTATACAACTGAATGTTTGCGATTAACCTGATTTAAGATGGCCACCACTTATCAACCTTAGCAAACACAAAAATTGCTTTAACTTGGTAAATCTTGTGCGTTAGTAACTTTGAGCTCCAACAGATCAAGCAAGATTCTCTTTTATAAGTTCAGCAACTTTTGCGTTAGGCAGAAATGTTTTTTTTCTCTGTGCTGTGCAGAGCAGTTTTTGTTCGCTCTGCACTTCATGCAGCATGGACTGAAGTAGGAGAAAGGGAAAGCTGGGTCAAGAGGGGGAAGCAGAAGAGGGATAAGATAATGAAGAGGGCAAAATGAGGGAGAGGGAGGTGTGAAGGTGTGACAACAAGGCAACTAAAGTGAAAGTTTGAAAGTGGATAGAAAACATCCAGTGATGTTGCCACAGTCAGAAGAGAAAGTAATGTTCACACTCCCACGTGTCTTTGAGTTTGAAACACACAGAAACAAGTGTAATCTCTGTTTGACATAGACACATTCTAATAGAGAAAGCTAGAACAGCCGTACACACACTATCCAAAAGCTTACCCCCTCTGTCCTCCACCTCCTAGAGGGCTGGACTGTCCTTGCTTTGTCATGTCTCTTGTCCAATAATCCCCTCCCTAGGGAGAGGCAATCTGTTTTAGATTTAAAAGAGAAAAGGAACTGGCCTGTATCGCGTACAATTAAGCAGCCGTCAGAATGCGTCGGCGCGACTTTGGAGGGAGAAGTGCTGCCACTGGGGGGTCGTCCCTTTCATTCGCCACTCCTACAGAATGGAGATAATGGGGTTTGGGATGGTAGGCAGAGGTGAGAGTGGATGGAGGAGGCGAGGGTGAGGAAAGAATGAACGTTTCCTCACCCCTCCATCTCGCTCTACATCTCGGCTAATAGAGGCCAGCGTGTGTTTGTTTCAGCTCCTCTGCTCCCTTTCTTTCCATCTGCCCCTGGAGCGGACAAACACATTCAGCCTCTGCCAGCGCTCTCCTCTTTAGCCCGCGTGGGTCTGAGTGAACATGCACAAGTGCTCAGAAGTGTGGACCGGGCCATGTGCTTCTGCTTGCCTCTGGTTCTATTTGTCCTCACTTCGTCATGTGGAAGTAGAACAGCTACTTTTTTGTTTACAGCAAGAAAGTCCTGCAGTGCGGTGCTCATTATCCCCCACCACCCAAGGCCAAAGGTGGCAATGTTCTTACCCGTTTGTTTGCTTGTTTGTTAGCAAAATATCCCATGAACGAGCTGACAGATTTTTCAACTTTAATCAAGTAATAATTGGAAGTAAATCCTAAGAATGATTACATTTTGGAGTCTCTCTAATTAAACATGGCCGGTAGCTAAGTGACTTTAGCAAACAAGTAATGGCTTCAACTAAGCCAATTTTACAGATATTGAGCCAAAACTTGGTATTGTGGCAACAGAGTCATTCCAAACACATACTTTGAGTGGTATCACATCTCGCAAGAGATTATCCATAACATGTTTTCCAAGGTTGGACCCAAATTCTCTCCTAAGCACAAAATGATCTTAAGGCCTCTACAAACTCCATCCGAAGCCGAACAGTGGACGTGTGGTCATGTGGTGGCAGTTCGGAGGGAGTATGTAGGGACCGTTAGTCCTCAACTCTGGTACAAAAGGCGGCGAGCAAAATGCATTCCTTCAAGGACTGCTAGGCTATTAATTATTGTTACTTTTCTCAAAGTGCTCATGTCCAGTACCTGCTGTTTTTATATTGTGCTGGATTGATTCATAAACTGAATTTCGTTTATACTTACTCCAAAAATGCAATGGAATGGCACAGCTTTAAAGGGTAAGACGCCCGTTTTATGGTTTCAAGATTTTGTGCAGTTACTGTTCAAAATATTTTACCATTCTCAAAGACCTGTAATTTTTGCCAGTCAGTACAAATTAAATTGAATTACAAATAATGTTACTGCATGCTTTGGAAAGCCACACACAAAGCCAGAGGCAATGGAAAGGTGAGCTCCCCGTGTACAAATTACAGGTTACGTGTCTGTCTGTGCAAAAGTCTGAGTGATACTCTCCCTGACTGTTTGAGTGACTGCTACACACACTCAGAGTACATGATAGCCAGATCCACTTGTACGAAAGCACCCACAGGCATGGAGTGAAGGGAGTGTCAGTGTCGAACAGGCACAGGTGAAATCAGACAAATCTACATTTTTATGGGGAGTATTGTGCTTGTGTATCGCTGTCATGGAGGAGTTTGTTTTTGGCATCTAGGGTCATAAACATCTCGGCTCTCATGATCTATGTTTGTCTTTGGTTCCTGGAGAATATGCCCACACATGCTACACATTTTTGGGGTGTTTGGTTTCCAATGTAAGCAGCAGCGCTACACTTGTCCGAAGCTTGCTGACTAAAGATTTCCCATTGGCTTTACAAAATATTGAAAATATTGCTCTGTACGCAGTAATGTTATAATTAATCTTTTTATTAGACTAAGGTAAAATAATGTTTTTTTTATTGTTTTGTGAAAATTAGAAATGAAAACACTGGTGGTGGTCCCTATGTCACTACAGTAGCCCATAACCAATACAGTAAGATCTTAAAGAAACACTTTATTATTTTTAAATGGGGGTCAATGGTGTGGTTATACACAGTTGTTATTGTACCTACGGTACATAGTCTACGAAGCGGTCTTTGTCAGGACAGACAGAAGTTTTTTAACCAAATTATATGATGCAAATTGCTTAGAGTGATGGAGCTTTGCTGGTAAACTCATCTGGTCAATATTTTTACCAGTCATCATGCAAAGCAACACAAATGGTGTTCTGCCGATAAAATGATAATACAAACAGCCATCTTATACAAAACTGACAAAGTTTAAAAATACATAACGTAGCATTTGATCAAATTGCAAAGACACATTTGGGTATGAGTTGTTTTAGATGGTGAAATATATATTTTAAAACTGGTCCTGCTCATTCATTCAGCTATTTATTTCTCTGCTCTCATTCATGGTCAGGTTGCAGCGGCAGCAAGTTCAAGAAGGAAACCTTGACCCTGATGTATAGATAAATTTCTGGGGTCTGCCCTGAAGTCTTCTCCCAGCTGGTCATGTCTGAAAAAACCTCTCACCAGAATTCATCCTAATCAGGTCCCTGAACCACTTAAAGATTTTGATATAAAGAATCAGAAATACTTGAACTTCTCTACTTAAGGCAAAGACCCACCCCCGTACATGCATTCCACCTGCTTTAAGTTAAGGTCTTTGTCTTCAGAGTTAGGGACTGACTGTCATCCAGGGTCCTTCACACACAGGTCAACCAGTTCAATGCTTCAAGGACCCAACCCCACTTCAAAAAAAACCCAACTGTCTCTCTTAACGCAAACCTTTCACACTTGGAGATTTTTAAAACCATTGACCCTCTGCTGTTGGAGGTTGGGGTAACATCTTACACACTGGTCCTTTTTTAATAATTTTTTTTTTTATCCTCACGTTAAGGACAAGACTTCTAGCTGTGTCGACATCCTTTGATTGACTTAGTCATGTTGAAAAGAGGGATTTTTTGCAGGAACAACAAAGTCCATTGAAGCTCTTTTTGTGTTCCATGTCACCAAACAAGACAATGATCCTTTTTGTTCTCTAAAGTTAAACACTGTGGCAGATATTAGCTCAAAATTCCTAACTTTCTATCAAATCCTTGAACATATCGTGGCACTGGCTGATTCCAGTCTTTCATCTCGACACTAAGCCAAATTTGTCAGTGTCAACCGCATGACCCTTTCGCTTAAACTGAAAAACCTGAACAAAGCTTGTCCTAGGTTCAGTTTAAATACACGCCACTTACAGACCAGGGAAAACGCACTAAGAAAACGCAAATACAATTCTCTTTATTTATGAAAAGACCTGTTGTGTTTTTTAATCATTTCCTTCTTAGAGCAGTTAAAACCGATTATAATTTCCAACAGGCCGCCCGTTGGTCCACAAGTCATTTTCACTTTGAAGTACTTTAAAACCAGGATTCGTTTAATTATACATAAAGATGCAATCATCATATTGATGGGGTGGTCTGCCAGTTTTGGCACTACAAAGAGTCTCTTACCATGTCTGAGAGAAACATGAGGGGTTTTACTTATGGCTGCGAGTGCACTCACACCAGGTTCACATTTCACTCAATTGGGGTCATTCTTCTTCATTAAAGCGGCCTACCATGAACGCCCTGCATGCCAGTCAATAGAGCTGAAACCTAAAGTTTTAGAATTTTAATGTTGAAAAGGCTGTACCTGTCAAACTAAAAGGTTGTCTAGACCTAAACATACTTGAACATGTCTCCTCACTGTCTTATGCCTCATTTTCTGACAAGAGCTTCGCAAAGCAATTTGAAATGTTTAGCTAAAAAAAAAGAAAGAAGAGAAAGTGAAGTTGAGTCTGAAAAGACCTACGTTTGCATTTTTACATGTGCCTTCCCTTTCAGCCAAATGATCCCAGAGACAGAGCTTTCCTTCAGTCGGTTCATGTGACTAACAAGCAGGTCTTGGTGGTATACAGTGTGCTTACCCCTGGCTTGTCAGGCACAGTTGGGTCCTGACACAGGCCATCCTCAGTGTGAAACTCCCTCACCAGCGTTCGTGGCAGCGGACCAGCTGAATTCCGTTGGATTACAGAAATATTTGGACAAATCGCTACATTAATTTAACACCTCGCTAAGATAATTTCTTCTCTATGAAACGCAGGGGGAGCAATTAGACTCGACTGAAAAAGGAAAAAAAAATGCTACAAACATTTATTCTGTCCTTTTTGCCTTTTAAGCTGGATGAGCGAAAAGAACTGAAGGAAGAGGGGTTTAATGTGCTATATTGTACATGATAGCAATGTCCTTCATAAATGACTGATTTACTGTAGCATCTGGTTTATGTTTGACCTGCATTTTGTTTTGACAGGATGAACTTTCTTACCTCCAAACTCTCCGTAATAAGCGGGATCCTGTTCTGTGGGCAGACATACCGCACGTTGTTGGACAAACGTGTCACTTTAAAGACTTCATGGGAGTCATCTGTGATTTCACGTAAAGACGCTTTAATGTTTCGTCTGCTGTTTCTCAGTGACAGCTGATAAATGTGCAGCCTGTCACTGCTGACTGAACAGAAACTAAGCCAGATGTAGCCTGTTTGACGGACCAATCGCAGACGGACCTTTACAAGACTTTTAAAGTTCTGTTTTAGGGCTTATTTCAGTCTTTTTTTTTCTTCATCTTCTTTTCTTTCTCACGTTCCCCTTTTAACCCCTGTTTGTGGCTAGCCTCTGGTTACTCGGGTTAGGTTAAACAAGCCACCTTCAAAGCCCTATCACCACCGGGGTTGGAAAAGGGTCAGGGCGCAGCAGAGTGTGTGGTTTGAGGCCCTAACTGGAGGGCACAGCTGCCAGCCAGCCAAGGATTTCTGCCTGCCATTGGTTATACAAGGAAGAGATCTGTGTTCTGTTCATCTTTTCTCAGTGCAACAAGCACAGCTGTTTGCATAGACATACCAAATGCCTGTAGGCTACAATATTTCCCTTGCAGAGTAAGTTAGAGACCATTTTTTCATGAATAATGTAAAACATTCCAGTTCTCGTATGAAAGTAAAGGTTATTAAGGTGTTGAGGTGTGCTGAAACCCCACAGCGTTGATGGGCGAAAATCTGAAAATTGAACATCTTTTGTTCAACTGGCAGCTGCACTTCTGAAAACCCCATAGTGGCCTTTTTGTTTCAGTCCTTTGAACCCCTGGCCTGGCCATTTTACGATCCTCCCTCTCTGGCCCCTGTTTTCTTCCCGCAGCTTACAGAAGATGAGTACAGTACGGGCCTCATTTAAAGGGTCATTACTGCTAATCCGCTGAAACAATGAGGAAGTAGAAACAATGTGCTCTCCAGTCCACTGCCATGTCCAGGAATAAAGACCTTCTGTCTGCTCCACAGATGTATCAGAGATAGATGTTGTACTTGTCTTCGTGCTACATGATCTGAATAAATGACTCATTCAAAAGGAAAAGTTCATAAAAACATGAAACTTTAACAAGGATTTTAGGAACTGAATTTTGATGGAAGTTTGAAAGCGTGGCAATAATAGAAACAAGATTCAGAAGCTGCTACACCAGAGGGTTCACTTGTAATGTTCTGTGTTAGCAGCGACTGGAGTGCCTGTTAGTACTGAACACAGTGAAGTGTGTGTGAAGCTGGGATAGCTTGGGTTCCTCTGTTGCTACTTGTCATCCCTTAGGGTGCTTGAAGCTTTCCGGACCAACACTGGATGTGTTTGAACACACAGACCTTTAGTTGTTTAACCATTTGCAGTTAATCTTAAGAAGCAGCAGAGGTTGAGGAGTTTTTTAATAGCTCTAAATTCTAAACATCTGAAGTCGAAGCGTTTGCTTTACTTCCTGTTTCATTTTTGAAAACCACCTTTGTTGCTGTCTGTTTTTCATATCTGGGATGGTTCCCCAACCAGCTGGTTCTTTATTTGTTATTTACTCTCTCTGTACGCAGCGTCTGTGATTCTTCTTGCTTTTGCTCAGATCTTTGCATCGTTGCTGTCATCATTTTTGTTTGTTTGGTTTATTTTGAACATGTTAACTATATACAGACAATCATTTTAAGCAAAGAAGAGTGAAACAAAAAATAAAGAAGCCACAAGGAAAAATAAAATTTAAAAAGGGCACAAGAATCACTACATTTCCTAATCATTTTCTTGTAGTCCTGCCAGGGTCAAATCTCGTTAGCTCTTCTCTTCCTGCTTTGGCGGTGCCTTTGGTTTTACTCTGTCCTAATTTAAGATTTGTGTGAGCTCATTGCTTACCGGCCTGCTGAGTCGTCTTTCCCTCCCTCATTGTGACAGCATTATACTAATCTCCCGTCACATCTCATTGTTTGTACATTCAACATAAAAGATTCCATATGCAGGTTGCAAAACTAACAAAATATTAGCTGCTCATTCCACTTTGCTGGTCATTTCCTTTTATTGGTTGTATTGCACATTACAGCTTCCTTAATAACCACTTTTATTCAAAAATGTAAAGTTATAAAAAAACATTTTTGCTTAAAAACAAACAAATTTCTGACCTAGTGAAAAAAGTGGATCAGGAGAAACTAGGATGAAAACTGGCCGGATGAAAAACAAGTAGCTCGTTTTGCCTTCTCCTCATGGCTTTGGTTGATCTATGAGCCCTTAATTAGCATTACCATCTCAGTCAGTTGAACAGTGCAGCTATTGATTCCACTGTAGTTAACCACATCAGCAGCACAAGGTTTGAATCAGTCACAACAATGAACCCACTTTGAGTGGCGAGAAAAGACTATTGCTTGAAATCATTGGCATGTAAAATTGAATTTGTGCTGGGTGCTACGATTACGCTCGCTGGCCGACTGGCTTATAGCTGATTTTTTTAGGTCTTCCACAGCTTGACCAAAAAAAAAAGAAACCCTTGACTTCTCCCTGGAGATGAGTTGTCTATTGTTTCTGGGAAGCCTTCCCGTTTACGTAGGAGGACTTGAACCCACACAGCGAGAGATATTGTTATTGTGGGGGGAAAAAGGCCTGTGTGTGACTATCATTTCAGTGTCTGCGTGGCACCACATGTTTGTGGAGTAGTTTGTGTTGCGTGTTGAAGGTTCTGTCCATTCCACAGCAGAGGGGTGTTTGTCCAAATGGCGCCAATGTTTGCATGGTGCTGTCACAATGACAAGGCTGTCTGGCTTGCACAGACACTGCATATCTGGAAAACAAAGGAAAGACCGTAGAGCAATGAGTAAAAACACTTCTTATTGTATTTAGCGTCTTGCTGGCGTGTTATTTGGACTTTTCTCACTTTTTAATCTGTGTTTCTGATTGGATGATAGGTGGCTATGATTTTTTTTTGAGAAGCATTTAGTCTGATCCATCACTTATAAAACAATCTTACTGTATGACATTGTATATTAAGTATTTTTTAGTAGGAAAAGTTTTCCATGATAAGATTTTCTGTGCATCTGGGAATTAAATTAAATTATCTTTTGGCTATAAGAGATTGAGATATAAGTAATTAGTTTTGTTTCAATTAAGATTGCCTTCCATATTTGATGTTAAATTTGCTCTTTCCAGGTTTGTCTTGAGCCCTTTGTGGAAATTAGGGTAATGGCAGTACCAGTTTGGCCTGGACCAGGTGTCGCAGACCTGCCATTTGTTTTCAGCCCATTAACTCAGAACAGGGAGCAGTATGGTGCCTCTCAGGAGATTGCTGGCCATAAGGCACTTTATATCAAGCAGTGATGGAGTACTCATTATCACAGTGTCACGCTTCATTTTACAGCTGTAGGCCATTCTTTTAGATGTAATATTGTTGCTGAAATGTACCTGTTAATTATCAACCTCTTTCTTTTTTTTTTTGTTTGGACTAAATTACAAAATATCAACGATCATCTGACCTCACATTTGTTAGATGTGGACTGGGTGTAGTTTTAGGTCAACCATGACTTTGTGAGAACGAAGCACCAAAGTGTTGTGATGACTCAGTGGTCATCTGTGATTGGTGGACAATGGCACTGGAGTTAATGTGGCGGAACCCTTTCCCCCTCCCCCCTTCCAATAGAAGCCTGTCATGCTTGACTCACCAGGGGAGATGATGATGGTGGTGGTGGGGGTTTTGACTTTTGAGTGACAGGTGGGAGGTGAGCCCCGATTGGCTCCCGCTGAAGAGCAAGCTGTGGGTGTTTGAGCGCAAGCAGCCAATGGTGTAATCTCAGCAGAGTTAGCCGAACAACAGCTTTGTGGCCGAGATGAAGGGTTCTCATGTGGGAGTCTGTGTTGAGGAGGAGAGGGGGAAGGCACGAGAGAAAGTTCAAGGATATTGGGAGAAAAACACCAGAAAATTAGACCCATGGGAATATCTAAGGTGAGCTCTAGACTTAAAGACCTTCACAGCTCAATTGTTGTTCCTTTTGATGGATTATTTGGCAGAATTTAGTTTTTTCCACACAAGTTCGGTTAAAGGAGTTGGATAAGTTTTCTTTTTTTTTTTTTTGGATCATCTATCTGAAGTAAATATTCTTGCATGCTCTTCCACAGTCTGTCTTTTCTCAAATAGTTTGCTACATTATTTGAGCTTTTAATGTTTTGATGTATTGTATTGTGTTTCTCTACCCGTTTCAACACAGGCTGCAAAAGCTGCACGAGTGTAAGTGAGTGAGTGGCCTGGCTGGTCCTCTGCTCCCTCCCTCTGCTCCCTCTCTCCGTTAATCCTCCCGTCGACCCATCCGGTGGCTCGTTGTACCAGACACCATGCTGATCCTGTGGATGTCCTGGGTGGCACTGCTGACTGTGGACTGGACTCCAGGCAGCTGGGCCTTTACCACCACCAGGGCGCAGGGACTTAGGGGTCGCATCCAGAAAGATCGAAGAAACATCCGACCCAACATCATCCTCATCATGACCGATGACCAAGACGTTGAGTTAGGTAAGATGCTCTGTCAAACTTTGGCATCTTTCTGGAATTCACGGTTTAAATGTTATTTTATTCTTTCATTATTTTATACTGTTTACTAATATTTTCTCATCCAATCCTAATCAGTTTGTTTTATCTTGGCAGTTTTCACCAGGATTCGTTTATTTTTATTTAATTTCATTCATAAAAGAAACAAAACAAAAAAGCTTAGTAACAAAGTATATCAATTATCAAACACTGAAAGAAAAGTGTACAGAAAGAAGAAAAACTTTATGTCTGCCCTAATTTAAAAGAAATAACTTCAAACAAGCTTGAACAATCTGCAAATTTGAAAAAGTAAAAAACAAAATAAACATCCTTCATGTCCTTTCTCTACCAAGCCTTATATGGCATCATACAGTACTTTCCCAGTAAATTTATATTAAATATTAAACACAGGCCATGAGCCAGAACTGATTAGCCATCTGCTCATTAAAATTATGAATAATAAATGTTTTTTTTTTTCTTAGAAAATAAATGAGCAATTAAAGGGGCTTAAAAAAACAAACAAAATAAAATGGGATGGGATAAAAGCCAATTTCCTTTAACTTATTGACACTGCATGTTAAAATATGAGTTAAACATTGAACACTGATCATCTTTGCTGCCCCGCAGGTTCTCTACAAGTGATGAACAAAACCCGTAAGATAATGGAAGACGGCGGCACAAATTTCATCAACGCCTTTGTCACCACGCCAATGTGCTGCCCATCACGGTCGTCCATGCTGACGGGGAAGTATGTCCACAACCACAACACCTACACTAACAACGAGAACTGCTCGTCCCCGTCTTGGCAGGCTCAGCACGAGCCGCGCTCCTTCGCTGTTTACCTCAACAACACCGGCTATCGGACAGGTTGGTGAAGACGCAAAAAGGCAAATGGTTATAACACTGATGAGCATAAAAATAAAGAAATCTCTGATGCCTATCAATGCAGAGAGCTGGAACTGTTTCACATTACTTTTATGGAAAAGTAAAGCAGTTTGTGGTGAACATGGTTTACCCTCATCTCGCTTCAGGATCCAGACACTCACTACTATGTGAAGTCTTCTTCTAACTGCTCAGCCATTGCACTTTATTGAATATTTTTATACTAACCAAGACTCCACAACTTTGCCTGGCTGTCTGCTGAAAGCAATGTAAACACTAAGGACGCCAGGCAGTTGTTGTCAGACTGTGTTTGCATGAGTGATGGGCAGGCATTCAACTGGGCAGCTCAGCTGGGGTCCTGCGGGCTTCAGTTTGGACCGTGTTTTCCTAGCTGATGCACTAGTTTACAGTTGTCTTTTTTTTTTTAGAGAACTGCCTGACTAATCCAAAAAGCTGAGAGTCTCACTTACACACAGATCAAGTCACACTTGAAGGAAATAATACAACTTTGCCTGATAGTCAAAGACAGCATATTTAAAGCAACAATGCTTTTTTTCTCTCTCTATCTGCAGCTTTCTTTGGGAAATACCTCAACGAGTACAATGGCACCTACATCCCACCTGGGTGGCGCGAATGGGTCGGACTGATCAAAAATTCCCGCTTCTATAATTACACGGTTTGTCGGAATGGTTACAAGGAGAAGCACGGTGCCGACTACGCCAAGGTATGCTTTCGCAAAATTTCTCACTAATTTCTTTTCCCTTTATGACTTAAAATAAAGACTTCACCTGACAAATTGCAGGTTCCACTCGCTTCTAAATACAGTGAAGGTCTTTGCTTATGTTGTGATCCAGCCTGGCAGGAATTCTGACATGAGAATTAAAGGGAATAAGCTGAGGCGAGGTGGCGTCGCCTTTCTGTGGCATCCCTTTATTATGACGCGCCTCTCCTCAATATTTAGACAGTGTAAAATAGATGTATCTTTATGAGAAGGCAAAGTATTTTGCAGTTGTTATTTTTTGTCTCCGTCTGTGTTCTCGGTCTTCTTTCTGTTGCATTGTGCAATTTTGAAACATGATTTTTGTGCTGTAGCGCTACAAGGAAAACAAATGAAAGCGCTCAAGAGATTAGGATTATGGTTACACTGTCACAACAGTCACTCCGTTGTTGCTCTGGACTGCACTGGCCGTGAATCTTCCACCCTTGTTTATACAGGAGCTGTCGGTTTGTTTTCACGGCTCCGTGCCAACGTCTTCTCAGGTTATGCAGTTCTGCATTCACAAGACATCAGTGAGGAGGGCTGATCCAAAAGATGGGCAAATAAATGTCTGAACTGCCATTCCTCTGCCAAGTTGGACTGGAGGTGTTAAAAAATGACCCGCAAGGAGAGGACAGGGTGTTTACATGACATCTCCTCCGTCAGCAGATTGTGGTTTGAAACCAAATGGACTCGATATTTGCTATTCTCTGCTCAGAGCTATCGGATGCAGCCACTAAGCAAACAGAACTGCTCTTCAAATTCACAGACTCTTCTGCACAGATGGTACATGAAGTCACTGCATGCAAATGAGACATTTGCTAAGCACTTAACATTTTTGTTTTAAATGAAGATTATTAGGGTTTGAATTTATACTTGAGAAAAAAGGGGCAGATATAAGATTTTTTCTTCTCTCTGCCGCCTTTCATTTCATTTTATTTGTATTTTCTTTTTTTATTGTACATAGAATTTTAGGGGACGGTAGGGTGCCTTCTCCAGGTCGGGGAGGAGGTCCTGCCCCAAGTGGAGGAGTTTAAGTATCTCGGGTTCTTGTTCACG
>JARVGW010000323.1:12571106-12598833 GCA_031762495.1 Anablepsoides rubrolineatus
GATGAGCTGGCCCAAGTGGCTGGAGAGAGGGAAGTCTGGGTCTCCCTGCTTAGGCTGCTGCCCCCGCGACCCGACCCTGGATAAGCCGTAGAAAATGGATGGATGGATGGATGGATGGATAAAGAATAAAGACATTCAATAAGATCCCATTTTATTTTCTGTCTTTGAGAGACTTTTTGATACATTAGGTTTCAAAAATGTAGAGGAGTACTTAAACTCACATGTTTACCACCCAGCTGCAATGACTGACCTGTAGGTTCCTGTAGGTTTGTGAAAACAACAAAAAAAGACCACTCTCTGACTTGCATTGCTGTACAGCTCTGAATGGGAAAGGAATACTCATCACCCCCTGATTGTTTTATTGTTGTTGGCTAAGCGTTCTCAATGATGCTCTCACTTCCTGTTGACCTGCCAGAGCCCTTAGCACTGATGGTTCAGATGTTTGGAGCTGGCAGCGTTAAAGAGCGCGGCAGAGCGTTGCCGTGTGTGCAGAGTCCTCAGCCTCCATGAGCAAGTCAAGCTGCCAGGCCATTAAAACTGGCACGACTATAAAAAAATCTATTAATACAAACCATTTGAATCAGCCAACCCGAGTTCTGACATCCCAGGGAAATCACCCTTTCATTCTTCCTCTGGCACTCCCTTTCAGTTTATTTGCTATGCCAGGGAACAAAAGCAGCAAGCCAGAAATGCAGGTAGAACCTTTAATCATTTGTAGGAAACTTGGCTAAATAAAATGAACTCCACCTTTACTGGTGTAAGGGCTTTTCTGAGCCTAACCTTTTGACTTTTAGCTTCATTCATTCAGCTGTGCTCTTTTTGCTTCAGCTACTAAATCTCTTATAATCACAAGGAAATGTATCATCAGTCACTTCAGCTCATTTCCTTTGTCCTGCCAGAGGTCTTGATCTTTAGGGATTTCGTTTTGGCTTTTGTCTTCCATTGTCTCTGCAAATAAATCGGTAAACAAGAAAGAAAAAATGAAAATGAGTTCAACTGAATTGGGCTAAGTGGCAGGAACAAAATGAACAGCCCAGATTGGAGTGAAAGGTAGGAGCTGTCATAACAACATACCATTCGAAAGCGCCAAGCTCCCTTCATCATCAAGCGGTGTCACATTCAATAGTGCAGAGAATCCCTGATGGGGTAACAGCCCATATACAGTGTACACAAGAAGACTGATGAACACACACTCATTTACACACACAGGCAAGCTGCCAGCTGTTGACTCGACAGATTGGTGCTGTAGTGCACTCAATGGCCCCACTTCATATCCCCACTGGCCCCTCTTTATTTATTTGAAAATGACTGAATGAGGTAAAAAAACACGTCATGGTGATCGAACCGCAAAACGAGTTTTTTTTTTTTTAATCAAAGCTCGCGCTGTTCAGCATTTGCACCTCGATTGTACATTTATTTTTAGACCAGTCTAGATGTGGGTTTTAGTTTTGTGGCACTTACAAAACCGGACTGGTGTGCTCTTCTTTTTTAAAGGACTATTTCACAGATCTGATCACCAACGATAGCATCAGCTTTTTCCGCATGTCCAAGAAGGTATTTCCCCACCGTCCTGTGATGATGGTCATAAGTCACGCTGCTCCTCATGGACCAGAAGACTCGGCCCCACAATATGCGGAGCTCTTCTCGAATGCTTCACAGCACATGTAAGTAAAACTGAGACTTACCAAATACACTGAAAACAGTATAGCAATATTTAAACTGTGTACCTTTGTATCTTTCTTCTACTCAAACTTGGATCCTGACCTTCCTGTTATTTTAGACAGGTTTTTGTCTATACCCTGAATGATCAGAGCAATGTTTGTGGCATAAAGAAAATGCACTAAATTTTAGACAAGCAGTCAAAATGTTAAACCTGAACATAGACTCTAATCACACAGCAAGATTTTGAAATGTCTTTTGACTTTCTAAGACTGAGAGACGCCACACATGACAATAAAAAAATCTTAGGTTTGGTCCTACAGTGTGTGGTGCACAGCCAACTGGCAAATCACAACACACAAACGGATTTCACTCACAAACATTCAGATGCCAGATGGGAAATCTCACTGAACCTCTCGAGATCAAACGTAAGTTCACAGTAAACAAACATGGCCGACGAGGAAGAAGCAATGGTGATAGTTTGTGGGCTGTATTAACAGAGAGATTACAATAGAAGCCATAGAAGTATTTTTATCTTCTTTATTTGGATTCCCCTCCATGTTTACGTTACCTTGCTTTTTGATTGGCTACATGTCATAAAAAAAAGGTGACCGTGTGGTCAGCACGCTGGTTTGTCCTCGGGGAACACCACACCTTGCCTTGTTTGAGATCCAAGTGGTGCTGACGTCCTTCTAGACAGTCTAGACATGGCAGAAATATCTCCTATCTTTAGAGCCATCACGATAATTAGGGCATCGTTAAGATTCCTCGGAAAGGCAAAATCAGGCCAAAAATCTGCATTATTATCCTGTTGTGAAAACCAGGCATTATATAGAACTTTGAATTGTGTATGATAAGATTTTGGTTTCATGATATCAGTTTTTTCCCACTGGTACAATTGAGATGTTATGATTAGGTGTTCCTTACATATTGACAGTCAGCACTCCCCTCAATCCCTGGGGATAACAGGTTGTTTAGAAGCTCCAGGGGCAGATGACACGCAGTGCGTGAAATCAAAATGATTTATCATCGTTGAAGGACGGGGGGGGACATACCGTGGAGCAGATCAGAGACAGACGTTTAGCATTGCTCTGTGCTAAAACTCCTGACAGGCTCTCAAGGTGCACTCCTCCACTGTCAGCTCACTGCTCCTCTGTGCTTTTAGGGTCTTCCTCTCACTTTCGATCCCACCTAACATCCCTCTCTGTTTACCTTTTTTGTATTTGTATTTCTCTTACTGTCTCTGTGTTCATCCCGCCCTCTGTATTTCCTTGTGTCATCTCGTTTTCTCATCCCTGCCTGGTTCCGTCCACCTCTTCCTCCCGCCCGGTTTAATTCCCGGGGAACTTCCTGACCCTGTCCATATCAATCAGTAGTTTCTCCCCATGGCTCCTGGGATGCGAGGAATGCATTGTGCACTCAGGAACACCCTTTGGGACATTATTAATTTATTTTTAGCTGGTGCCTCCGTGTGAAGGGGGTGGAGCTGGGGCCCGGAGGGGTATACAAGGATTGCCCCAGTGACTGTGTGTAGGTGTGCAGTGTGTGGAAAATGTGTTGTGGTTACTATAGAGAACATGGGTATTTAGCATGTGTAGAGGGGGTGTTTGTTTTGGTGTTTGTTGACTATCTGCCTTTTATTATAGATGAGGTAAATCATTTTTTTATTGGCAGATGTCAGGAACACTCGTCTTTTTTTTTTTTAAATTCAAATTAACCCCTAACCCTAACCCTAACCTGAATTAAAAAAAAAAAAAAAAAAAAAAAAAGGAACACTCGTCTTTGGTGCCGCGCCAGTTTGAGATATGATATCTAATAAAATGAAAGTAAGAATTTGTAACAGTTCAGACACTCAGTCACTGCAGCAAATGCTAGAGCCAGCTAATGTGTAAAAGTCTCAGTGGTGGGAAGAGACAGCGTGGCAGGAAAGGAGGAGCTGCCTCATAAATCAAACAAGCGTCTGTATTTTTGACAGCTGCAATAGCAAGGGAGGGTTTGATGTTAATGTTATTAACATTCCTCACTGAAGGTGTTTTTGCCCAGGTCCTTAGATGTAAGCCAAGTTGAGACATATTTAAATGCTTTTTGTGTAATGCGGTTACTCAATTGCATGTCTTTGGATCGCAGGGTAGTGATAGTAATTCTGATTGTCGCTCGACAAATTGCTTTTAGGAGAAGGCTGTAATCTTCATATGGAGATGAAATGGGTCTGTGTCAGGTTGTGTACAGTCACAAGGGGGCATTCTGTGGTGTAGGGATGCAGACATATACGTGCCGGTTGGCAGGTGTGACCTCTCCTACGGACTGACTTCATTCCACTGACCTCTGCATTCCTGGTTCCCTGGTGCTCAGGGCCCCATAGCTTGGTGGCCCATTGCCCAGAGACAGGTCTCTTTGTGGGCCTTATTATACCGCCTGCTAGGTGGGTGAAGAGTTCACTTTTCTCACAAAGCAGGCCTAAGGAGACGAGGACAGAAGGCAGCTCAGTCACTGGGAGCAAAGAGGCTCTCATTGCAGGAATTCAGTACGTTTGGATACTTTAGGCTGCTGCTTCACAAAAACAGTTTTTGGAGTGATATAATGAGGCACGAAGAATAATCTAATTTTGGCTTTTTTTTTTCCACTCTCAGCTAAACGAAGTGGATTTTTCAAAAACTTTATATTATAGATACTCAGACCATATGTATCAGTGTTAAAATCTCTGTTGAAGCCGTCTATCATTCCTTTAAGATTCACAGACTTGAGTCGTTTAACAGTTTTTCTGTCAAACATTACGTTTTAAAGATTAAAGTGCATGCACCTAATGCAGTTAAAAATTAACTGGGCTAAAGAAAAGCTACAACTGAAGTCAGTTCTAAAACAGCAAAGTTAATTAGATTTGGATGTTTTTAATGCACTTATCTGCTTTTAATCTATGCAACTTTGCAGATACACAGTTGTGCAGTACTATCCTGCTACTTTACTTTTAAATGAATACCACAGGTGAATAGTTTCTCTCATTTAGAAACCCACAGACATGTCTGATTCTCTCTCCCACTTGCCGTTTACCCTCTCTTGTTATTCCCCTATTTTAAATGACCATGACTTATTGAGTTTTTGGTCCAGAGGTTGTTGCAAGCTTAACTGTGAGGCCCAATATTTTCATAAGCGCGTGCCAACCCTCAAATTGCTCGTCTGGGCCAAGAGCGCAGTCGACCAAGGAGACTCTCGTCTCTGTGTGAGAGGAGAGAGATGGTCGGAGAAGGTTGTGGAAAAAAACTGGCAAAGGTGAATTGTTCCGTCAGACAAACAGCGTGACTATGAGTGCGTGTCGAGCACAGCAGACAACTGTTGCACCTGTTGTTGAGCAGCAGTTTGTAAAAAGTAGCAGACAGGTGCTTTTTGGCATCTTGAATGAACTCTTGTTGATGTCAGGCTCTCTGACAGCTCACATGTAGGCAGATGTCGAGAAAGATTTTCATACTTCCATGTGAGATTATTATATGTTTAGTAAAAATGTTTGTTCTGTCATTTTTTTTTTGCACAGTTTGTCATTTTTTTGTGTGTTGTCCTAGAACCCCGAGCTACAACTATGCCCCAAACATGGACAAACATTGGATCATGCAGTACACAGGCCCCATGAAACCAATCCACATGGAGTTCACCAATTTCCTGCACCGGAAAAGGTTGCAAACTCTGATGTCGGTCGACGACTCTGTCCAGAAAGTAAGTATAACTAACATTGTGCTTATTATAAAATCCTCATAAAATCCATAATGCATCTTCTGGTTGATTGTTTTATTATTATTATTTATTTTCAACACAGGTTTATGACATGTTGGAGGAAACCGGAGAGCTGGACAACACTTACGTCATCTATACAGCTGATCATGGCTACCACATCGGTCAGTTTGGGTTAGTCAAAGGAAAATCGATGCCTTATGATTTTGATATCAGAGTGCCATTCTTCCTAAGAGGACCAAATGTGGAACCAGGAGCAGTGTGAGTAACAAACGAATTGCTTCTAAAAGTTCAAGATTCTATATTTTCCAAATATTGATTGGTTTCATTTTTGTATTTGTATAATCCAGCTGTATTTGTACACATATATATATATATTTTCAGAAACCCTCACATGGTGCTGAACATTGATCTAGCCCCCACCATTCTCCACATTGCTGGCCTGGACACCCCCCCAGACATGGATGGAAAGTCCATCCTTAAGCTGCTGGAACAGGAGCGGACTGGCAACAGGTTTGTATGGATCCATCATGTCATGCTGTAATGGCTACTATGAACAATAAATGCACAGTGTGCATGATAAATGCAACGACTTCTCTTCATTGGTCATTTACCGAGCAAAAGGCAAAGTTCCACAGCCTAAATGATTTTTATTTTTTTTTGCTTCGGTTGGGCTCAGTGTGGGTTCTGGACTATTTAGTCAATTTTTCCTTGACTTTGGCTGTAAGTCGCTGAGGTCTCGATTTATTAGGGTTTCTGCAGAATTTGTTTGCAAACTGAATCATGCGTTTCTTCACAAAACCTCACTGTATGAACTTTATACAATGTGAGTTCAAAGTTAATGTCCTGTACAAAGCATCTATTGTTGATCTCACTGCACTTGCTGCCAGAGATGCAAGACAAATGGTGTATTCTCTTGAAACCTATGGAGCATTTACACCTGAACCGGACAACTCTTCCACAAGTTAGCTTTGTGTCTGATGTTTTGTAGCACATGGATCAGATAAATTGCATAAACTTTGTTATAACGTTATATTTTTCCAGATTCAAGCCCAACCGGAAACCTAAAGTCTGGAGAGACACGTTCCTGGTGGAGAGAGGGTAAGTTAGGGTTCTGTATTCATTCATGTTTGTTCCTTCAGATATTTCCATTACATGGATCTTCAAAAATGGATCATTTTCACAAAAAAATGTTGTAGTACTCTCTGTAGTATTTCCTGTTCACACTACGAGCACATCATGTCACTGTCAGGAATTGGGTTTTGTAAAAACATGACAATCCTGCATCAGGACATATAAACCTGACGGCTTCTTTCCTCAAAGACTTTTTCTTATCACAGTCCTTTTGGAGAGAAACTGTGGAGGAGTTTGATAAAGTCTCAGCTGTTTGACTGAGGTGTTACAGTAAAAATAAAGTGTTTGTTTTCTTCAGAGAAACTTTAAATTCATAACACTTTACTTAACCTGCAGTTAAACTGACCTAAACAAAGGAAGATAGATGTCTGTAACCAATCCAAGCTAGATTGATGCAAAATAAACAAAAGCCATCCAGGTTTTTCCAAGAAGACATTTAATCCAACCGCAAACTTGTCACCAGAGGTCGCGTTGCTTCAAACACTCAACTGTTTCCCCAAGTCTTGTTTACTCTGTGCTGCACAGAATTTGATACAATACACGTTTTGTCACACAAACCCTTCTAAACTCTTTATGTAACCTCTCCCTAGAGATGTTTGTTGTAGAAAGTGATACCTCTAATCTGACAGAGACATGGCATTTAGAGGAGATATATAATCCTATCAAGCTCATCTTCAAGATTCAGCTGGCTGTGGAAAAAAAGACAACACAATAACTCTGGTTGAATCCAAAATACACTGGAGGTGTGCATAATCTTGTTCTACTATGTCAACTATTTGCTTTAAGTACAGTTCTCACCTCGATCACTTTTATCCAACCCTTTAATTGCCTTTTTAAATGCTGTCTCAGGTCTCCCGTCTCCTTTCCACTAAATTTTCTATTTCTAACCACCTTGACCGACTGCTCCTCTGTGGAGCAGTTGAAGAAAATATTTGGGGTTGGGTTGGGTTTGGTTGGTTTTGTGGTTGGGGTCAGGTTTGGGTTTAGTTTTAGGGTTTGGGCTGAGTTTGGTTGGTGTGTTTGGTGTTAAGGTTGGGGTTACGGTTAGGTTGTGGTCAAGGTTTTGGTTAGGGTCAGGGTTGGGTTTAAAGTTGTGATTGGGGTTATGTTGGGGTTGGAGTTGGGGTTAGCATTAAGGGTTAGGGTTAGAGTTTGAACAACCTTCCTCTTCTTCATATTTACATCTTTTGTTTTGTAGTAAGATCCTGAGAAAGAAGGATGACTCTATCAGCACCCAGCATACCAACAGCCTGCCCAAACACAAGATGATCAAAGCGACGTGCCAGCAGGCCGAATTCCCAACATCGTGCGAACAACCTGGACAGGTAAAAGTGTAAAACCTCTGCAAATTAAGTTTTTCTCTGCCATCGTAGGAATAAAACCTAGTTGGTTCTTTGCTAGTAATGACCTCCACCAATAATAAAAACAGCCATTTCTGAATGCATCACTTGGTTTATAATTGGTCTCCTTTGTGTCGTTTTGTGGTCCATTAATTTGTGAGTACGTTTCCTTTTCATCTCTGCCCATTAATTTTCTGGCAGACCAGCAGCCAGATGCTACACTTTGTGGCCTTGGAGCAGACAGGCCAGAGCGATGTACAAATTGTTACAAATTTAAGTGTTAAATGACGGGCAGAGATTCTGAGGGTCTGACTAATGCAATCCAGATCCACTTTATGACCACATTAACGTGTGTACGCAACAATCGCTTATTAAAGGCAGCGACTTGGGCTGAGCTCAGGCGAGCGTGCAGGGATGTGCGTGCAGAGTCTCAGCTGTAAGTAATAAACCTGAGCTTGGCTCAGGTCTTTCTGCGCTTTGCCACTTGTGCTTCAGCATTATCATTCTGAGAAAATAAAAAACAATCATTTCGAAGAGTTGATCTGGAATAATAAATCCATACAGTTCTCAAGTAACATTTGATGGAAGCCAAGTAAACGTTTCAAAGCTCCTCTTTTTAACCTCTCTGTCTTTGTCGCTTTATCGTTTTCTGCCGTCGCACTGCTGCAGTGATGCTGCTGTGTCACACACCGTCTTAATGGCTTCCAGCACTCACAGAAGGTGGATAAAGGAGGATAAAGAACGACAGATTTCTTTTCATCCTGTAGATACAATCCATGCCTCTCTTTTACATGGTGTCTGACGCTGACATAAACGGTCTGCTGGTCCTGTAAGCTCCTGCAGAAGAAACCTGATCTGCTTTACGCCTCTTTGTTTGGACCCTTGTTCCCACACTTAGCGCTGATCCCTTTCCACTGCACTCGGCAGATGTGTGTGTGTGTGTCTAGTCAAAGCAATTAGCTTTAAAACTTTCTTTTCCAGGAGGACACGAGTGATTGAGGTTTCCTCTTTGTTTTACCAACGCCAGACAAACCAAATTCACCTCATGTGGTGGTTTTGTTTTATTTGTTTTGCATTTTCTTTCAGAGAAATCCTCAAATAAAACTACAAATTCTCTCAAAAACTAACAGGACAAATCTTTGCATTGCACCAGGAGCAGGGCACTTTATTGGGTTGTTTTCAGCTGTAAATGCCATTTTTGTTCATCTCTCTGCTTTGGGTTTGTCACGCAGAAATGGCGCTGTGTGGAGGAGATCTCGGGGAAGTGGAGGTTACAGAAGTGTAGAGGTGGTTCGAAAGATGCCTCCAGGAAGAGAAGCCGCAGTCTGAAGCCCCGCAGCAGCTATGACAATAAGGAGTGCGACTGCGAGGACCCTCTGTACAAACCGTCTAAAGCCGATCGGCGCGCCCAGCGGCAGCTGTCTTCATCGGGCCAACGTGAGTTTACAAGAACCAAGTCTTCTAAACAAGGCAGAGCTGACCGAACTGTTCATGAATTTAGTTTTTTTTTTATTATTTCAGTGTAAGAAATCTCCCAGCTGTTTTGGATTTTTGCATGTATAATGCAGTTTTAATACCATTGTTTCAGTACCGCTTGCAAAAGAGTGATTTGTACAAACAAGCTGCGACTTGTTTTATCCTTTTAATAATTTAATTCATTATTTATGGTTCAAAAGCAGTAAAGTATTTTGGAAAAGCAGACATCCTTCAACAGGTCTAGTTTTTACTTGATGTGTTTTACAGCCAAGAGGATATTTTCAGGTAATTTGGCGCCCTCTATTGTTGCTTTGGCCAAGTCTCACTATTATCAGCTAATTTAATCCTTAACTCCAGATTTATTACTGTGTGGAGGTTTACCACTAACCTATAAATTATTAAAGTAAAATACACCTGAAGTCAATGACGCAATTCACATAAATGGCGCTTAACATTTAAATAAATATGAAGGAATGCGTGTCGCCTTCCGTTTTTGATGTCTAAGTTTTAAACAAAGCACTCAGAGTATCCGTTACAAACAACTCTCAGCTACTACCGCCACAAAAAAATACGTCAAAGTCTGGTTCCTTGGAAGCAGAGTTGAACAAAACAGCCGAATACTTTTGCACAGAACTGTTTTATTAGACGCAGCTCAGCTCCAGTTTCCCACGTTTCCCCCCCGACAGGTTTTCGGCCTCGTTTCGTCCACACGCGTCCCGCCAGATCGCTGTCCGTGGAGTTCGAGGGTCAGATATACGACGTCGACCTGCAGGCGGACGACCAGTCAGCCGTCCGCCGCCGCGTCATCTCTAAACGCCACGACAACCCCGAGGACTCGGAGTTCCACCTGGGCTCTGACGACGGCTCAGAGGAGATGCTGGCGGATGATACAAACACGGTGGGATACCCCAACTCTTTGAAAGTGACCCACAAGTAAGACCACCATCCTGCTTGGATTATTAAGTATCCTGTCTTTGTCTGGAGTAGCGTTTGACTTTTTATTGTTTTTGTTTCTCTTTTAGATGTTACATCCT
The DNA here is from genome assembly GCA_031762495.1 of Anablepsoides rubrolineatus. NCBI lineage: Eukaryota > Metazoa > Chordata > Actinopteri > Cyprinodontiformes > Rivulidae > Anablepsoides > Anablepsoides rubrolineatus. The sequence goes on from JARVGW010000323.1 coordinate 12,581,470, forward strand.
GATGAATGACAGCGTCCACTGCGAGCGAGAAATCTACGAGTCCTCCAGAGCGTGGAAAGACCATAAGAGCTACGTAGACCAGGAGGTGAGCAGATGTCTGGAATTCTGCCAAGAATGATTTTGGCAGCACTGACTGTGTATCGTTTCTCCCTCTTTAGATTGAACAACTTCAAGGCAAAATCAAAAACCTTCGAGAAGTCAAAGGTCATCTGAAGAGGACGCGACCTGACGAGTGCGACTGTGGAAAGAGGTTAGTTGCTTCGGTTTCACCTCAAAGGTTAGGCTACTGAAAGGCAAAGATGAACAATATTGTTTATTCACTTGTCTGTTAGCAAAATATCTCATGAACCAGGGCATGAATTTCTACAAAACTTGCTGAAATTAATCACTAGATGTACATCTAGAATGGATTATCTTTCAGAGTCAGTCCGATTCAAGATGGCTTCCACAGCCATCTGAGCTTCAAGAACACAAAACTGATTATAACTGAGTCTGTTTTATTGATACTGCCCTACAATTTGGTGGATAAGGAGTTGAGACTGATCCCCAACACATATTCTGATCAGCAGCAGCAGCAGGTGTAAGGTCTTTGTTTAAGAACTGGTCATAAACCGTTTAGATTCACCTTTGTCTGTTAGCAAAATATCTACCAAAACTACTCAACAGATCTTAAGGAAACTTTATGGAAATAATTGTTTGGTGTACATCTACAACTGATTAACCTTTGAAGATGGCTGCCACAGTCAACTAACTGTAGAAAGCTGTAATTGTAAATATACAGATATTTTGATTGTGATATCTCGTAATATCTCATGAAATTTAACATTATTTACAAGGTTTTACCAAAATGGTTAAAACTTTCATTTCTCATCATAAGATGGTTTTGCTTTAAAACTCTGGTATGCATTCCTTTGAAAGAAATCTGTCCTTTATTTTGTTCATATTATTACCAAATGCAAGTTTTTTTTAGCCTCATGTCGCAAATGGATTTTTTTTTCTTAATATTTGTCTCTGTTTTTAATATCAGTTATTACAACAAAGGAATCCGAAACAAGGCAGAAAGACTGAAGAACAGGAACGATCAGCTCCATCCATATAAGTGAGTTTCTCTCCTCGTTGAATAATCATTTTTGCACTTCTAAAATCTGCACCAGTAGGCAGGTAGAAGCTGTTCCGATGTGTTTGTACAACTGTGCAAATGTTGCTCCAGTTCTTCTCCTCTCTGCACGCCAGAGCCCGTAAAGCTTGTATCTCATTGTTGACCAAGACATCAGAAGTGTCCGTAGCGTGATGTGTTGATGGTGTTTATTATCCTCCCAGGTTTCTGAAGAAGCATGCCATCTATAAATTTTATTCAATGCTTTTGTTCCCGAGCAGAGTTTAAATGATAAAGCAGATGTTTGGCCATGACTCTGTTTTTTTTTTGTTTTTTTTTAAATGTGTGCGTCTGGAAGTGATTGAGCTGCGTGGAAAAATGAAATGATTTAAGCAAAGAGGGGAAAAAAAACATCGAGTCGCTCAAAAACGCTGTGATCAACTTGCACAAGGGAACGCTGGAAACACAATCCCATCAATGCAAAGCAGCTGTTCTTCAACGTTGCCTGTTGTTTGTTAAGGCAGGAGAAAGGAAGAACGGTGGCTCGGATGTCATCGTAAGGGAAAACTGGCCACAGGAAGAGTTTTTAAACATAAACCAGGCTGTCGTATTTCGGCACAAGTGATGCCTTCTGGAAGTCCCCTTTGAGTCTTTCATTACCGCGGTTACAGTCACCGGAGCGGCAAGGGCCTGATGTCATGTTAAAGTCATAATTTAGGAAATTCTGTCATGTTTCTGTGTGACAGGGAGGCCGCCCATGAAATCGACGCAAAGGCCCAGCTGTTCAACGAGATCCGGCGGAGGAAGAAGGAAAGGAAGGAGAAGAAGCGTCAGAGGAAAGGAGACGACTGCAGCCTGCCGGGCCTCACGTGTTTCACACACAACAACGACCACTGGCAGACCGCTCCCTTCTGGACACGTGTGTAGAATCAGTCCCGGAGCTTCTCCAGTCACCGTGACCCTGTGCCAGTAGTGACACTGTTTTTTGTTTTTTTCCCCTTGCAGTGGGTGGGTTCTGTGCGTGCACCAGCTCCAACAACAACACCTACTGGTGCCTGAGGACCATCAACGAGACGCACAACACGCTCTTCTGCGAGTTCTCCACCGGCTTCCTCGAGTACTTTGATCTCAACAGTGACCCCTACCAGGTCAGTCTGATGCTTCTCAGAGGCCTTCTATATTAAAGTGCCTGTGACATCAAATTTTTGTAATAAATATGAGTGCATTTTTGTAAAGTTAACATTGATAACATGCTGCTAAAGAAAATCACGCTGCTGAGACCAACAGTTGTTGAGATATTTGTATGGAGAAGAAACAGGAAGTGATGTCAAAGGGGAATGTCTGCATGTGAACAGAGCGTCGCTACAACAGCTAACAACGCAGACTGTAGAGAAGAATCTGATGTTTCTTTAAATTTAGATTTGGAGCTTTTGTCAAAGAGATAAAGAAGAGTCAAAGTGAAAAATAATATTGTTCCAAAAAACAAAGACGAGGGAGTTATCTGTCCTAAAGTGTTCCCCTTTGATGTCACTTCCTCTTTCATTTTGGCTGAGGCAAGATCAAAAGAAAATATACCAGTTGTGTGACAAAATGGATCAAATCGTGTGGATTAGGCCAAGTTTCTTAGATGTTTTTTTTTTGACTTTTTGTAATTGAAGCATATGCATGTCACAGACACTTTAAAGGCATCCGGATGCTGGATTTGAATATTTATACTAAAAAGTGAATTCATAGAGACTTGACTATAACGTTTTTATTACAAAATGTATTTTTTCTGTGCCAGATGGTTCACAAAGAAATATGGTTTAGAAATACTTCACGAACAATTACATTATTGTCTGCCTCTCATATCTGTGGGCACTAACTGTTGCAGTTAATAAAATAACAAAGAGAGAGAGTTTTTGTATCTAAGTTCACCTTTCAGCAGTACATAAAGATCAGATTTAACTTTTTCAAAGTTACTTTTAAAAGTAAAAGCTGCTGTTTTCCATTTTTTAGATGAAAATTAGGTTTGCGATTGGTTCTGAAATGTGTTGACGGCCTTCCAAACACGATATTTTAATACTAAATGAGTTGTTTTTTTGTGACTGGGTTGCAGCTGAACAACGTGGTGTTCTCGGTGGACCAGGAGGTCCTGAACTCGCTTCACGCTCAGCTCATGGAGATGAGGAGCTGCCAAGGCTACAAGCAGTGTAACCCTCGTCCGAAAGGCTTGGAAACAGGTGAGAACGGCCCCTCCCCCCTAGTGTCTGAGTGGGACGGTGGGACGTTGGGACAAACCAATGGATCGTAGCGGTAGCTCGTTTTTCTCACCAATGACTGAAACAGATTCTGGTTAATGAATCGGTGGTTTTTACATAGAATAAGCTGTAATCACTCTCCTGCTGTGAGTCTGTTTCAGTTGAAATGGTGTGTTTGACATACCTGCATGCTGCATGTGTTTGGGAATGATCCACTCAATGTATGCCTAAATTTCCGATAAAGGTTCTATTTTTTTTAATACGTTACATACTGAGATTCTGTTTTTCTATTGTTTGTGTTTAACATTTTGTCCACTATAACGCACACATACAGTCCGACCTCTCTTTCAGCTCTGGATCTTCTGCCCCCTGTGGGAATTTCTTTCCTGATTTGTAAATTGGTGCAAATATAGAAATCTGTTTTACAGGCGACCTGCCCTTTTTGTGAGTCATTAAATGTTTTACACCATCGCTCCAGTTGATCATCATCGCATTTTTTATTTTTCCCCCCAGCAAATGTCCAAGCATCCTCGTGTGCAGACGTCTCAGCGGTGGTGGTGGTGAGATAATAACTCACATCACGCTGATGTAAAACCCCGCAGAGTTGCTGTGTGGCATGAACCGGCCTGCTCTGTTTATGACCTGAGCAATAAAAAAAAAACAGTTCGTGTCAAATATTACCGGTCTGAGAGTGCAGCCAAGGTGCGCTAAGAAAATACACCTTTTCTTCAGTCCAGGCCTGCTTGGAACAGTGTTCAAAGCCCGCCAACCCGTGTCCCAAAACAGCCGAAAATCTTTTACTTCAGTTCTTTAAACTGCTGTTGTGGTTACACTTCAGGATGTTTTTGTTGGCGAAAAACTTTTTTTTAACCTCATGTTTTTGCTTTGAAGGAGAAAACCTGTTGAACTCATCAAATCCTTTTTTATTTTTATTTTAAATCAATTCATTCTTTTCTTGTTTTCCTCTTTTCGTCTCCGAATGTCTTTCTTTCTGTTCTGTTTTTTTTTTCCCCCTCATAACGTGAGTTTCTCCGTAGCGAGTAGCAGCCGTGCATGAAGAATTCCTCAGTGTGACTGATCTGTTTCCCCGACATCCTTTTGAGACAAAGCATTAACAATCGATTGCTTTTATTTTTTCCGATCAGGAGGTAAAGATGGAGGAAGCTATGAGCCACACAGGTATCCGCCAAGTTTTTGATTTCTTCCTCTTCAGCAGCTTTTGTTTTGTTTATTTTCTTCTTCTTTAACACCTGCATGGGCCGACTTGCATCAATCCCACTAATCCATCCATCCATCCATCCATCCGTGGAGTGCTGATGCTTCATCTGTGGCTGCATGCTGGGAACATGCTAACAAGTTGTAACAGGACCTTTTTTTTCCCACCTCTGTGCAAACAATCTGTCTTCACCTTTATCTGCTGTGCAACATGAGTCTGCAGTCATTTAAACATGCAATCAGCTCTTAAGATATGAAAAGAAAAAAATCCAACTTTGTATTAAGAGATGCTGGTTTAACCCAAACATAGCAGTGCATGATTTTCCCATCATACTTCTCATCAACTTGAGGCCAAAGCAGTAATCCAGATCTATTATATTTGGGTTCCGTAGAAATTTTAAGAACTGTTGCAGATATCTCTTTGATTAGCATTAATTTGGATAATTTGCTTTTATTTTGACCAGATTTACAAGCTTACTACTCTGAATAGACCAAAGTGAATCACTGCCGTATTAAATCAACTCTAATTGCAAACATTTCATCCTGCTCCATGGAAATGCTAAGCTGAGGCTATTCAAACTGTTATCTACAGCAGATAAGATGATATTTGTTATTAACCTTTCCACACAAGCCCATTTCACAAGATCTGAACTATCGCTTCAAGGAACAGGTTGACTTTTTGGGGACAAAGTAAATGAGATGACTGATATCACTTTCCTCTTCTTTTTGTTAAATGTTGTCGCTGCAGGACTGAGATCTTGTATCTCCAGAAATTAAAATTACAACTTTTCTTTTTTAAAATGATTAAACTTTTACTATTTTGTCGCAAGCTATTTTTCATTGCATTTTAATCCATAAAACCACAGGACCCTAAAATTAATTTATGCTAAATTGAAAAGGGATAGATGGATAGATATATGGGTGGGTAGGTGGATAGGTAGATGGGTGGATAGGTAGATGGATGGGTAGATGGATAGATAGATGGGTGGGTTGGTAGGTAGGTAGGTAGGTAGATGGGTGGGTAGATGGATGGATAGACAGACATATATACATACATGGGAGGATAATTCGACGTGTCATCAAATTTTTAATAAAATCCCAACTATTGTCCCCAAATTGTGAAACTCTTCCTTTTCCACGTCTCCCTTCATGTACCGTCAGCCACATCCAGAAACAAGCAGCCTCCTCGCAGTATGTTCCAGTTTAACACAAGGAGTAGCTCTCATATCCACTCATGGCCATTTGTTAGAGTTAGAACCAACACGCCTGACCCCACGCTGATCTCTTGACCTCTCTGGCACCTGCTTACCAGGCGACAGCAGCATCGAAAGTGGTCAAAGAGGAGACCGAGCCTGTCCTTCCTGTGAGTCTCTCACTTCATGTTCAATCATTTCTAGCTGCTGTAGTTACAGGAAGTCTGATCGCACAAGAACAGCTGCCCCCCCCCAAAAAAAAATTAACCGATGAACATTTTTCTTGCAGACAATCATTTCTTGTTTCTGCTTTTTGCTGTGGGGGTCACTTTGTTTCTTTGTTTACTTTATTTTGTTTGTTCATCTGGGGATAAACCACTTAGTGGCAATTTAAATTTCTTGTATTTCTAAGCATTTTCTTATTTTTTCCATTATCTTTTTTTAATTTCGTCTGCTTTTTATATTCCAGGTTACGCGACTTTGCATTTTATGTAACTTTGCCATCATATATTTAATATGCTGTTCAGTATGTTAGTCTATGATGGATCCTTAAATGTTTTCTTTTTTCAGTCTATTTTTTCTAATGCAAATTAGCAGAAAGGCAGCATGTTTGCACTTCTCCTGGCTTGAGCGCAGTGTGAGTGTTGTGTCTTCAGCTGCTTTAAAGTGTGTGATTGTGTGTGTGTGTGTGTGTTGCTTGGGGCCAGAAACTCTGCACAGTTGACTGCTGTTGTCAGATCCAGAAGCTGAGCTGCATGATGTCCTTCCTGCTCCACATCCCTAAAGTTGTCTCTTTTTTTTCTTCCTCTGGCAGCACACAGCCGGTATGGGACGGACGACAGGGTTAAGCTGCCCAATCTGACCGATGAGGAGGTGAACTGGCAGGAACTGGAGGACTTGTATAGCATAAACGAAAGCCTGTATGAATGTAGGCCTGACTACAGCCCCAGCCCAGACAACTGGGCCAACTTCCAGAAGGATGTAGATAAAATGTTTGCACTGAGACACGTTTTAAACAACCGAACCCAAAAGCTCGACAACTCCACCCTGCCAGAGCTGGGCTCTGGGGCCGGGGGTGGAGGCCTCGACGGCGGCAGCGGAGAAGAGCTGGCCTCTACCAGCGGCGTCTGGCCGGGCCCGGTCGCCACCCCCGTCCCCAGCAGAACGCCACCGGCACCGCCCGCACCGGGAAAGAAACCGGACCCCGCGGCGAACGACCTTCCCGAGCGCGTCGACGGCGGACTCGGGGGGTCGGCTCCGCCGGGCAGAGACGAGGTCGCGCTCCGGAGCGACGCGCGGCAGTTGGAGGAGATGGAGGGAGACGCGTTCAGCGGGAATGGAATGACGGAGCTGGAAACGCAACACGACGGCGTCATGCGTACCCACACCAGCCTGCGAGCCCCATCAGAACCTGAACACGAAGGAGCCGGAGCCCGACACGGTCTCGACTACAGGCTGGACCCTGATGAAGAGGAGGACATTTTCCAGGCCCAAGGCTACATCCCTTTCTTCCCACAAAACCTCAGGCTGAAGGTGCAGGCCAGAAACCCCACCCAGACTATGGGGGTGATACTGAACACCCCCCCGCAGACGTCTCTTCCCCTCAGCTTGGACTACGAGGGCAGCGCCTCTCGACCCTCCAATCAGACCCTCTGAGGTGGGCTCGCCAGCTTCTGACTGCCATAAAGACACTATGATTAAGAGCTTTGCAGCAGCGAATAATACCGCCTCAGTCAGTCCGAGTTGTATGATAAGTATTAAAATTGTTTATATATATTTTTATAACTGGTGCCTGCATTTATTAGTAAACAATATTACTAATGAATGTAAACAGCTTTTCTCCCCCCTGCTGTACATATAAATAGTATAAAACAAAAGCCTTCAGGCAGCTGAACTTCAGAGTTGGTTTTGAAGATGATTATTTCTTTATAGATACATTGATGTTTAATATTTAATAAAGTTGTTTTTATTAAAACAAATGGTGAGAGATGAAACCTTTTCAGCAGCTGATTGGATTCAGGTTCTCTGCAGTTAAGTGAACTGGTAATTTTGATTCTTTCAAAAACAAATCTTCTATTTGAAGGAAAACCTACAGAACAGACATTACTTTGTTTGAATAATCAAGTCATTTTGTACTTTATCTTATCAGCATGACAGTAATTTAAGTTTAGGCCATCAAGTTTCTTTCTGATAAAGAAAACCCAGGAAATTGTCACTGCTTCATCATCATGTAATGTTAGTGTGCAAATGTAACCAAAAAAAGTTGACTTGAATCTGCAGAAACGTCATAAAGCAGAACCTTTCTTCTGACAAGATTGTTCATTGACGACTTCAAGGAAGACCACAATGCTGTTAATAAACCGGTTTAAACTCAAACCTTGTTTCACGTCTCAAACTCAATGACTCAGAAAAGTCAGGTTTTTCAGCATTTTCTTTTAATGACAAAAAAATCAAGTATTCAAGGCATTTGTAAACCAAGTGTTCACAAACATCGATTCAACTTTTGCTCCTGAGGAACAAAAAAAACAACCACCTCAACATCAAGTCTTCTGTGCTCGTAGTTCAGACGTTTGGAGAGCAGGATGCTGAAAGCAGCAGCTGAACCGTAAAGTCAGACATCAGTGCAAACACTGTGTGGCATCTCTGGATTTTCTTTTCTCTTTTTTAATTTGCTTCAAAAACTGATCAGTTTATTTGTCTCCATAGCAGAAGATGGTTTCATCTGCAGAGGCCTCATTTAAGTTTTAGTAGATTTGTTTCACAAGCGGCTAACAGAATCGGGAGAACGTCTAGGCTGAAGCTCAAGTTTACAACTTTGTTTTTTCTGGTAAATGAGAGCTAATGTAGAAAGAGTAGATAATCAGTACAGATAGAAAGGAGAACATTCTGAGTGGATAAATTAAACATTTCTGTTGAACTAGTGAAACCCCCAATGATACAAAAAAAAAAATTCATTCCACAACCCATTTCCCTCCCAACATGAAATACTGTTGGTCCCGTTAATGCAGTTAATACTCAGTGTTTTTAAGTCTAAATAAACTACATTGCCATGGGTTAGTTCATAAATACACCTCTAGCTATGTGTGAGCTCTAGAATATGCTTCATTTGCTTTTTATTTACACAACAATCACTTCATGAATATGTGCTTTGATAATCCTTTACTACCTAACAACTTTCACCACTCGGATCCAAAACTGGTAACTTTTAAATTGCATTTGCAGCATTAGACGCCTTATTTTTTTGCAAGTGTTTGACTAAAATTAAAGAAGTAGTATTTAAAAAAAACAACTTTGAACTCAAAATACTGGCCTCTTCCTCCTGGACAAAAAGCATTAAAATCTGGCTTTTAAAATGGGACATTTTTAATAAATATTTGATCAAAACACAAAAAGCATTTTTTTTTAAAAGAACAAAATCTTGATACTTGCAGGTATTTTGAATATGACCTCCATAAATTCTTTAACACCACACTTTCTGCTTAAAAGGGGCAAATATTTTTTACCTACATAAACTCTTTGGGGAAATTTTACCACTCTATTTTTATGAATATACGCTCAGTAGGCAACACGTTTCACATTATCCTCTTTGTCCACTAGATGGCGACAAACACCTAAGAAAAATGAACTCGTCAGATTTTTCTTGCTAATGTTTGCCAAATCTTTAAGTCTAGTAACAGCTAAAACACCTACTATGTACATTTGATGACCACAAGAATGGGAAAGCGATTAACACTACAAAGCCAAAAATGATGCATCTCGTAGTCTGAAGAAGTGGCTTTTAAAGAAGAGATGAAAATAAAGGACATTCGTGCCACATTTTCAACCCTACAGCAGCTCCAGCACTAAGTCCGAAACGATTTGCTTCCCTTCGTTTGCCACTTAACAATAAAGCACGCCACCATGTCATTGGTGTTTGTCTGATTAGAGCTACATGTTGCGAAGGCGCTGAGAAAAGGTTATAGCTTGAGATCTGTGACAGCTGCTTCCAGTTATAAAAAGTTGAGGGCAGCGAAGCGCATTGTGTTACTGGCTTTTCTGTAGCGAGCGTTAAACCCTGACAGCTAGCTTTGTGTACTGGACTGGCCCGAAAGGCACTGGTAAGGAAACTGGGGAGGAGAAATTAAGTTTGGAACAATAAAAATTCTACCACTGTCGTGACAGACGGTGCAGACGAAACGCGAGTCAGAAGTGAGAAAAGCTCTGGTGTGGAGATAAGAAAGGAGCGTGTTTGTGTGAGACGAGGAGGAGGTGCACAGGAGCTGTATGCAGACTTTTGCATAGTGCAGGTTTGTCTGTTGTGCTTGAGACGCCATATTGATGACTTATCTGTCTGTACAGAGATTGTAATGCCCCGCCCATGAACAGTAGCACCATTAGATGTTCTTCCATCGTCCGAACCGTGATGTTGGAGCGTGGCCGCAGCTGATGGTACCCTCAGAGTTAAACGTCTCTCTAAACCCGCTCGTGTGATCGATGAGCAGCCCTTTAGGAACAGCGGGCCCCACTTGTTGTCTCTGCCTGTCAGTCGATGTGAAGCAGACGCTGCGCTGTGCAGAAACACAAACAGGAAGGCACAAATGAGGAAACCCCGGGGGGGTTGGTTGGCGCGTTCAGACGTGGGCGGAGCCTCGGTGGTGATACTGCAACAAGATGGGGGGGGTTATTGCTTTGAGGGCGTTGCCCGGGCAGCTGAAGCTGCTGCGGTCGAGCCGCAGCACCGCCGCGGGCGGGTCGGGCCGAGGCGGAATGAACACGGGGCAGGAGCGCGTGCGGGCGTGGCTCTTCTGGCCCCCGGCGTGGCAGATGAGCTCGCTGACCGTGCCCAGCGGCGGAAGGCGCTGCCGCCAACGCTCCGCCTGCGCCTCCTTGTGCTTGATCGAGTACCAGGTGAGGAAAATGAAGACGAAGCCGACGAACTTGAGGCTGGCGGCCAGGCCGAAGTAGACGAAGCGCAGTGAGGTAACGTCGTACTCCCAGCAGGAGCCGTGCACGCCGCAGTCCTGCTGCCAGAGCATGCAGGTGGTGTCGATCACAGCACCGAAGTAGATGGGTGTGGGGATGTAGGCTGAGGACGGAAACACAGAATTATTAGAATAGAATAGAATAGAAATAGCCTTATTGTCCAGCCGAGGGGAAATTCAGGTGTCACAGTAGCATCAGTACAGAGGTCCACACACTAGTTATTTTACAAGCTATAGATAGTGCACACAAAACAAGAATTTAACACTGACAAGCCATGATACAACTACTATTAATAAAAATATATAACAAAGAATTGTGCAAGAATAGATAAAGATATGTTCTGAATCAGACAGAATTCAACATTAGGCATCAGAAATTACCTGTTTTCAATGCAAAACATTATGATTAACAAAAACCTTTACTAACCTTTGTTTCATAATGCAAGCAAATTTAGCTTTTAGGTCTTTTTTTTCCCACTTTAAGTCACTGAGGTAAAATAGTTACTATATTTATAAAATCACCTTGTTGTGTTAACTATATTGTCAGGATATGTCAAACTTTATTATTAGTGTCCCCAAAATCTATACAGTAAATATATTTACTTTGGGAACAAACAGTATTTTTTTCCACTTTACTGTTTTGTAATAGAGATGTGCCTCAGGTTCAGGAAAATACTGTCTTTATTCATGTATAATACGATCTCGATTATAATACGATTATAATTTTTTAAGCTTAAAAAGCATTAAAAATCACAATAACCCGTGTATAATACTACCCCACCACTTTGTGGATGATTTTTAGGGTTAAATTTCTAGTATTATACATGAATAAATACAGTAAGTCTGATTTAAGCATGCATGATAAGTCTTTATAATGAAAATCCCTGCAACAGTTCATCATTTTCAACTTGTTCTAGAAGTACAAACCAATAATATGTCTTCAATGAAACATATCATCCTTCTTTTTCACATTTAAATCATTCAGTTGGGATCTATAAAAGAGAGATTCCTCTTTATTGCAACTCCACAAGCCCCGTCCCTTTTTTGAGATGTGTCTCAGATCAACTCGTTTTGAGGCTGTCTCTTTAAATCCAAACAAGGGGCTTCACATCCCAAAAACAATAATTTGACAAAAAGTTCAGAAAACGTCTAATTCAATAGAGAAAACTGCAGGGGTTGAATATATGACCCAAACAGAATATAAAGATATCTACGCAGCCCCTGGAGAAACTAAATTAAACTTTTCTGCACTCCTAGAGACACAAAGTACAAAACAAAATGTATTTAACTGCTAAAAAAGGGGATTTTGTACAATATGTCCCCTTTAAATGTAAATAGATGTTTTTAATGAGAAATACTTGGTTTCTACCACCTGGTGGCAGCATTTACCCAGACGTTAGTCTGATCTCATGTGAAAGTGATAAAAACACTGATCAAAAGGCAGCTGCAGCAGAGATCACTCACACTTGAGGCTTTTGTACAACTATCAACACAGAAAGGATGACAGAAACTACAAAGCTGCATTCCTGCTCTTTCTACAGTTGTAGGTTGTTAGTGAGGTGAAGAACAACAACAGGAAATGTTTTTGTAGACGTGTGGGAGATGTGAGAGGAAACTGTTCAGGAAGCTCTTTGGATACAGATTATTAAAACTTTTCCAAGCTTGGGTTAACATACCGAGAGTTCGGAGCAAAACAAACTGCATGCCGAGAGCGAAAGGCCTCTCTTGTTCATCAACAGACCTGCGGGAGAAAAAAAAAAAAGGTCAATTTGCCGCACCGACGGTCAGGCTCGGACGATGACGAGACGAATCGGTGTCTGACCTGAGCGTGACGATGATGGCGGAGGGCTGAGCGCAGGCGGTTATGAGCGTGACGATGAAGAGGAATATGAGGAAAGGGATGAGCGTGTTGCAGGTTCGGTCGCACTTCCCTGATGTGGCGTAGCCGTTTTCATTCAAGTAGGTTTTGACGATGACCAGCTGGAGCTGGTTGACCTGACCGCCGGAGGACGGGGTGATGACCTGTCTGCTCTGCACGCAGCCGCAGTCCGTGTAGTTCCTGATCTGTGGCCGTAACACAAAGGATGCACGGTTTGAAAAAAGGTATTAGTTAGGAGAAGCAGGGAGCGTGAGTGCAGCTGATGTTTTTACCCCGGTGCTGTCGTTGCCCACTGCGCTGCATCCAGCAAGGCAGGGGTTGAAGTAGGTGATGCCGTCAGAGCCGCAGACAGGAGCGTACTCGTGGATCCTGCAGCCACAGTTCACGTTGCAACTTCCTGTCAGGTTCCTGTGGGTCATGGTCAGCGTCGGACTGCAGAAACCAAAAAAAACTGAACTGAATCGTTTATTTAGAATAAAAAATAGAAAACTTCATTTGTAATCTCATACAACTGTGAAACTAAAATTGTTATAGCTTTAAATTTCTTGAAATTAAACCTTCACTTCAAAAAATGTTTACAATCATTTCAAAGACTTCCTCTGATTTGCTTCAAATTGAACATTTACTGTGTGGAAACCGATTTGCAGCACATTCACTGGGTTTTCAGATGGTGTGGGAACTGTGCCTGTAAGTAAAACAGGACTTTGACTTTGTCTAAACCAAACGCAGTCAAGCGCAGCCCGGGTTTTCTCTGGTAAGCTTTGACCGGAGCAATGTGGCACGAACGGGGGGCAGACAAGACAACAGTTATGGGGTCACACAGACTGGCTTATCCTACACAGAGGGGGCTACTCCCCTGAACATTTCGAATATATCCCTGAGCTCTCCAAATTCCATTCTAGGCAACTAAGAGAGTAAATTAAAAAAACAAAGTTACCATTCAAAAAAAAAAAAAGCTTCAAAGAAAAAATAAAAACATTCACCAAAATAAGAGTTCTGGGTAAATTGAATAAAACACTGAACTAAAAAAGTATTTAAAAATAAGTTATTAAAAAGTCTAATAAATAAATAATGATCTAAGACAGAAAAGGGCAACTTGTGGGCCACCCCCAGTAATAAAATAAAAGTCACCACTACAAAAAGTTGCACAAAGCTTAACATGGGAAGTACATAAACAGCAGCAACGTTTTACCAGAACCCTGCAGGAGTTTGTCCTCAAGGCATCTTATGCCATTGCATTTCAGCTTGCAAATGTAAGAGTTTATTTGCTTCAAACATTTTATATTCAGATTTATTAAAGAAGAGTACAACTCTTATACAAGCATTTGAGCATGAAATATGTTAAATTACTGCACTGCATGTTGGCTTAATAAACACACAAACGTTTTTTAAAAGGCAGTTTGATTATATTTGGGTAAGTGTGCAGAGCTTTGAGACCCTCTGCTAGTGTCGGCAAAGAACTGTGGCCCCTTTTATAATTAAAGTTGCCTATTCCTGTTTTGTAGGATTATTAGTAACCACACAAATCAAAAGCTAAGCAAAAGTGTTACTAAATAACTACAAAGTAACCCGGCAGCAAAAAGTGATTAAGTAACTTAATAATAATAATCAACCCAAAAAGTAACCAGAAGAGCAGCTGGCATGGACTTTATAAAAGAAAGAGAAAAAGAAAACCGGATCTGATGGTTTTATCTGGAACAAAGGTCAGAACCAGAGGTACGGTCTGCTGTAGCTTTTAATTAAGTCAAATCCCAACACATAATAATGGGGCAGCGCCGCTCCGGAGACTGCAGACGGAGTAACTGTTAAAGAACATTATGTAAGCCGACAGGCCTCTTGGCTCTGTCATTTTTTATCAGCTTGTTAGTGAAGCAGAGACACATCTAAACACAGGAAGACTACAAACACAAGCTGAGGGTTTGTTTCTTCATCCTTTATAAAACCCATATCAGTGCATCTATTGAAATGTGTTTATCTGCACGGTAGGATTAAGTTGTATTTGTGGATCTTTATGGATTTGGGTGTTGAGCAGAAGGGTAAAAACACAGAGATTATTTTAATAATTGCTGTTATCTTTGTACCATTTCTAACTACTTGTATCCTCTAAAGGCTTTATAAATTATTATAAAATATTGATATCAGGTACCATCTCAGGTATTTAACAACTTAACATTTTAATTTAAGGTAGATTTGTATCACTGTGACTATTGTCTGCAAACAGTACGATGAGTGTCTATATTATTACAGCTGTATGACATCATCCATTTCAATGATGTTTTTTGCACCGTCCAAGGTCAGAGGTGGCGCCTCCGTGCATCTGTGTGAGCGTGCTCATGTGACATGTTGCATGACGGCCTGCTAACTCTGCAGCACGTTCAGAAATAGAGGTGGCAAAGTGATTCACCACGACCACGAGAGCAGATGCAAGTGTTGCTAATTAATCATTCGCGCTGCAACACCGTGCCACAACACATGAGGATGATGGGAACGATGACAGCATCCTGAGCCCACACAGATACTTCTTATATGATTCATACTGTTTGTCTCTCACACATTATAAAAACAAAACATCTATTTATTCTATTCTGCAAACTGCTCAGGCACAAACTATATATTTAAGGTTTGAATAAAAGAAAGTCGTTCTAGTGGTAGGTTTGTCCTCACCCTGTGGTGTAAGGTATGTTGATGCCTCCTAGATTGATGCTCTCACAGCCCACTATGAAGAGCGTGGAGAAGCAGAGCAGAGACACTCCGCTGCAGATCATGGCGAGCTTCGCTGACTCCCTCGCCCCGAGCTTCAGCTTCTTGATGATGTAGCCCCCCAGCACAATACCCACGCCGGCGCTGGGCACAATGATTAGACCTATAAGACCAAAGAGAACAGGAGAAACTGATGAGATGACGAAGGAAGTGCTGCAGATAGTAAAGAGGGAAAAATATATAAAGCTTTACTGAACCTGGAAAATCCCACTAAGGTCACAGGTCTGTTTTAAAAGGAAAGTCTGAACCTGAAGGCAGCTTCAGTTTGCAGGTTTATGAACTTTTATGTCCACTATTTTGGTCAACTTCAATAACACTAGGGATGTGTCCAAATTCAGGGGCTGCAACCTCAGAAGAAAGAATTTGTTGGCTGCTTACGTCACAGTGCCGCACCGGAGGTCCAAATTAGCCATGTTTCCATCCAATCTTAATTAGAATTTTGAGCCAATTTGAACCATTTTGCAAAAAGCAAAAAATGAAGAAATGCGAATCAGACGTATTTCCATCAAATGGCTTGAAGCGAATCAATTACATCAGATACATGTGCGTAGTAAACAGAAAGTAAAAGTCGCTAAATATGCAGGGTCCACACATCTCAGGACAATAGAGAGAAGTTATCAGGAACGCATTGCTACTATCGGAAAAGTTGTAATTATGCTGCAGCCAACCCAAAACTGGTACCAGTGAACAGCTGATCAGCTACGTGAGGTAAATATTCGCTACGTCACAACTTATTCAGCAAAAGTGTTTCCATCTCTCCTTTTGCGCATTAACTCTTTTTCGAAAAACCCTAAAACCACCTCAAGCAAGCGTATCAACTTTTTTGCGAATCAGAAGAAGTTTTTTTGAATCAAGCCGTTTCCATTCAGCTTTTCTGATGAGATACTTCAAAATGGGCATCAAGAAACGTTGATGGAAACACGGCTATTGTTCCCTCCAATGCGGCTGACAAATGTGTCTTTTTTTTGCCCAAATTTGAGGGACGGGTCCGATGGATCCTTCTTGAACCACTATATCCTATAATGCATTGTGTGCCATTGTGCAAAATTGACTTTTTTCAGCTGTGTATCATGTTACAAAGTCATTCCCTAATCAAAAAGCATAACCAGAGAGTTGCTTTGACTCATTCATGCATGTTTGAGAAATCCTTGAATCACCTGTGGTAGCCATGTGGAGCTGCCTAAACGCTTGCTGGTACAAAGCACCGCCCCTTTAACACAAAGCTCCTCCCTTGAGCTCAGTCTGCAGCTAAGCTCCCGCCCCGAAGAGAACCCGTCCCCCGCACAGCTCCACCAGAGTAGCAAAACATATATTAAAGATAGTGAATGTTCATGATTTCATTGCAAAACCTAGCTTCATAATGATCTCCATTTACAGTTTCTTTGCAAAAATGAGCCCAACATTGACGTATATGTGAGAGGATGACTGGGAGATATATTACCAAGCTGAAACGTTTTGTAAGAGCCTCTGTACTCACTCTGGCTCTTTAGAAAATCTACGTACAGGGACCAACGTTGGATCAGTTGAATAAGGTTCAACTGTATCCTGAGTTGCCATTTTCCAAAACAGATATTATCTATTGTTGCTTCTTTTTTACAACACAACGCTCCTACAAAATGGTTTAAACTGCACGAAGCACTGTTTTGATGACATGCTAAGGTGATAGTGTAGGAAACGGTAGGAGATGTTTAAAGACACAGAGGCCACTTTCAAAACATTTAGATAGGCTATGATTCAAAGTCAAACTTATTTTTGATATATAAATAATTTTCATAAATTTTTTTCGTATGTTGGCTTCATCAGATCGTGATCTTCAGCTTTCACTGGAGCGGTTCGCAGCCGAGTGTGAAGCGACCGGGATGAGGATCAGTGCCTCCAAATCCGAGACCATGGTCTTGAGCCGGAACCCAGTATGGTGCCTTCTCCGGGTCGGGGAGGAGGTTCTGCCCCAAGTGGAGGAGTTTAAGTATCTCGGGGTCTTGTTCACGAATGAGGGAAGAATGGAGCGGGAGATCGACAG
>JARVGW010000323.1:12610569-12622740 GCA_031762495.1 Anablepsoides rubrolineatus
TGTGTGTGTGTGTGTCTGTGTGTGTGTGTGTGTGTGTGTGTGTGTGTGTGTGTGTGTGTGTGTGTGTGTGTGTGTGATTAGTTAAAAACCTGAAGTCTACAAACTATATAGTTTGTAGCAATAATTTCTGAGACAATTTATAGTTCAGCAAAATTTGTTATCCTGTCAGGCCTATTTAGTAATACTGTTGTATATTGTTTGCATTATAGCAACCAATAAATCTGCAACTACATCCTTTATATTTGAAACAGGTCCAACTTCAGAATAAGCAATGTGTCTAAATGACATTACCAATACAAAGATATAATATTAAAAAACTAAGATAGCCTTGACAATTGGTAGTTTTTTTTACAAGATTCAAATGCTAACGAAAAATATGTTAGGCTGCAAGATAAACACAAACTTTAGTTCTGAATGTTCAGAACCAGTAAAGAATCTTGAACATTTTGAACGGTACACGCTGAATTGATCATGGTGAAAAGTCTGCCTCTGCATTTCTAATCCACTGAGGTAATTAATCACTTACTGAGACGTGGTTATGATGCACTGTGTCAGCAGTCATTTCCCCAAGCCTTTGAACCTTTCAAGGAAAACTGCTTTCTCACAGCAGCAGACCAAAAACCTGGAACATTCCACAATCAGAATTTTGTCCCCCTGACATGCATTACTAAAAACCTTTGGTGTTAGCCGTTTTCAGTGTTTGCTTGTGATATCTTTCACCGAAAATGCTGAATTTGTGCAACGGACAAACAAGCATACCTCAACAGAAGGACAAGTACAGTACTAAAATACATTCAGGATCCACACATTGAGGCGCCTGAGTCTGCAAAATTGGCCGTAGTTTGCACAGCAGCCCAAAACATCCTGCTGAGACAAATAAAACAGCAGCTGAGCGAGCAGCGATCTGACGAAGCTGTAACGCATTCACACTGCGTGCATCTCCAAGACAAAGCACTGTTTTGACTGGCCCGGTTGTGCACATAAGCATTAATTTGTGTGTGTGTGTGGAGCCACAATAAATACATGTTTGAATTTGCACGGAAATAAGCGTGCACCAGGAAAACAAGAAAGCTGCTTTTTAGCTGTGCTATGCAGCCTGTCTACTCCTGTGTGTGGAAATGTGACTGCGGTCCCCTGAGAGCTAATTTAAAAGAGAACCATGAGCAAAAAACGAGACAAAAGGAACCTGGGAAATACCAAAGCAGGAGAGAGCTCATCTGGGGAAAACCGGGAGATTCCTGGCATATTGGACTCATAAAAGACTTGAAAAATGTTCTGGCTTCAGTGCAAAATGGTGCCTTTTTAATATCCATTTACTTATATTAATAGTCCCCAATACTTTTCCACACTAGTTCGTCATCAATCAATTATATCTTTACAGGAGATCTCTGTGATGCTTCTGTTACTGGATGAGTAATCCCCAACATTGAGTGAATTATATCCTGTTCATCAATAGCTCACAGTTTATTTATAAAATGTACTAACATCAGCTCAGAATTCAGAGGTGAAAGGATCACTTTCTAACCTTTGATATCCTTTCCAAAACCCATGGAGGACGACACGTTTTGATCTTTGCTACTCGACTTTTCTTTCATCACGTCGTCATCGCTCGACACGTCGCCCGGTGAGCCCATCTTTTTCTTCCTCTTCCTCTTCTTGTGACGCGGAGGCAGCTTTTTGGGGAAGGCAAACATGGGGAAAATGACCAGAAGCATAGCGACGGCACACAGGAGAAAGCCACTCCACCTGGAAGAAAAACAGAATGGGATGGAAAGGAGTTCAAAACAGGGAGAACATACTGAAGCATGATTGTACTCGGGTCTCCATGTATAATTACCAGTTGCCAACAAAGCGAGGGTCATGCTGGTCGATGTTCACAACAGTTTTGGGGTCAACATAGAACCCAATGAGGACACCTCCCAGCAGGTAGCCAGCAGCAGGTCCCAGGGCTCCCATTACGTACATAATAGCTAAAAAAAAAAACAGACAAAACCAATCAGAAACATAAACTTAACACTGCTTTAAATATTAGCAGGTTTTTTTTTTAAGTTTTGACAAAAATAAAACCCTTATTATACGTGTATTCCATAAGGACTGCTTTAGCGCCTACAATTTTGTCCACTTTCCTCCTTAATAACCTTCTGCTCCATGTGTTTGATTGCCTTAGACCTTTAGAAGCTGTTTATTACCTCTGATTCCTCATTCAAAGCATGTGTTCTGTGAGCAGTGGGAACTCTCCACCATCCCTGAGGTTATTCCTTACAGCTTTTGAAGAGTCTGTAAAAACCGACCTGGAAGCTCCAGAGCTCTCACCTAAGGGTGTACCAGCAAACCACAGTGCAATTCGAGGTGAAATATTAACCCTCCGGGGTCTTAAATCATCACCAAGGTGAGGGAAATGTGCCACCGTTTAGCCACAGGGAGACAAAAAAACTCATTAAAGTTAGATAACCTTAGTTAGACAAGTGGAAAACTCTCCTGCGGACATCCAGTGGGGAGGCCTGTCAAAACCATTTGCGGGTTGAAATAAGGGGCAGACTTTCTATAATTACACATGATGGAACATTGTTGAAATTGGGGAGTGAGTGTGCGCTTGTGTGAACTTGTGAGGCGATGGTTTAGAACTTTCTGATTGTTGTGTGTTCGCATAGGCTTAAAGATGTTTCGGTGCGTGCCAAATTTTGCACCCACACACCAACATTTCTGGTATATTTCCTCTTAGAAAATAGCAACAAACCAAATGCTGCTGCCCTCACCTCCCACATTTACACACACACCGTCAAAATGCTTCTGTAGCTTCATTTGTTTCTCTCAAAAGGTTGTTTTTTTGGATGACGGCTCTAAACCCCATCAGTGTGCGTGTCAGTGTGCTGGTGTTTGTAGTCTGTTTGGCTGCAAAGACAGCAGGTGTGTTGTGTGTCCAAACCAGCACTCAGAAGTCTAATCTCTCCTGAGACCAAAAGAACATATCTCCCAGCCAGATTACATAAGAGCTGCATGCATACACACATTTCACCCGCCAGCAAGCTTTACTTCAGTTTGATATGAAAAATGTCTTCTGTAAGACCATCTCTTATGTTAAAGTCATATGAGGTCCTGTGGAAAGACTAAATATATCTTACCTGTTGTAGTCGTTTTAAACAAACTCAGTTTACAGAATCTACAGAAATACCTAATCTTTTCCCCAAAACCCTTTTAAAATTATCTGAATATTCTCTTTAAGCATAATAAAAAGGCATCCATTTCTAGTTTCACATCTTTAAGTTTCTTTTTTTGAAACTGGATTAAAAAAGCCATGTTCTTTGTAATAGAAAGACCCAAACAACATCCCGAAGCACAAATTCTTATCAAATCTTAATGAAATCACTTGTTCATTGTACAAAATCTCTAGGAGAAAGAAAGAGACCCTTAGAACAACAAAACATCCTGCAACAAAACCTCTTATCAGCAGAAAACAGGGTTCATACTATAATGGATAACAACAATGGGCTCCAAAGACTGTTTAGGGTTCTACACAAAAGGCATAAATAAATTCCAAAAAGAAAGAATAGAGTATATGCATAAAATATACATTTCAGTTTGTGTACAAACTGTGTTGCAGCAGCTGCAACAAGAAGTTTCATTCCCATAAAATCTACATGTTAGAAGTAGGATCCCTTTTCCACAAACCATACAAAAAAGACAGGTCTAATTCCGCTGTCATTTCCTGTCTCTTTCACCATTTCCCTCGCATATCTTATATCATCTTTTTAACTTCTTTCACTGTGTCATTTCTCATATCCTGCCGCCTGGAGAGTCAATTCACCGCAGCAGTGAAAGCATTCACCAAGTAACAGGATATTACCACCCAGAGACACCGAACAATAAATTATAGCTGGAAAGGACACCAATGGGTCTTTTACTATCTCAATCTTGAAATTTTAAAAAAACAAAACATTTCACGAAAGCAATGGTATCAAAACCTAGTGGTTCTTGGCAAAAAAAAAACATCAAATAGATAGCACTGAAAAAGCTTGAATAATGGTTACATATGACAGGTACTGCGATGGCACATTTTTATTTATTTTTTCTAATACAAGAGCTGTGGAATAAAAACTGATGAATCATCAGAAAAATGCTTAAATTAGTTACAGCTGGGCTGCAAGTTGCAACTAACTGAGAAAAATGTGAGGTTCAAATTTACGCACTAATACAACACAAACCCAAATTCATTATAGAAATGTTTCCTCTGAGCAGAATACAGCCAAGTGTTTAAGTTCTGCTTTGAAATAAAGATGACAAATAAAAACTGTAAATTGTATCTTGGAATTGCAAAATTTGAAACCTAGATAAATTCACACAACGCATTAGGATGAACATGTTTTGTTTTTTTTTATTAGAGGGCAGCAATTATTCACATATAAATCACCATCATTTTAGCACATCCTGGCTTGAGTTTGATAAACCAGGTGCATCCATCCAGGCAGAGGTTAACCGCCACATATGGTCCTTTGGTTGCCCTCCAAACTCCATCCTCCAGGAATGGCTGTTTTATTCCCTTTGGGGAAGTGTGTAGCTCCGTCATCCATCATTTTAACAGTGCTCTGCTCTACTGGAGGACAAAAGGGGGTCACATAAACCGTGCCTTACACGTTGCTTTACCTTGCCCTCTTGGCATCAGGAGAGGTCAGTTCAGGACCAGGTAGTGGAAGGTATTTGGGGGCCAGGGCATGGCCGCCGGACTGGAGAATATGCTGGCACAGCAGCAGTGCTCCGCACAAACTCAACACACATGGCTGTGGGTGGCAGACATCACAGGCCTGCAGGAAATGAATGCCAATGAAGATCGCGTGGCACCCACAGGCTTACTTAAATTATACAAAAGACCTTCAACCGGCAGCACCTGAAGGACAAAACAATAAGGACTGCTTTTTATGCTTTCGAAATATTTGGAGGCAACGGTTTAGCCGATTATCAATGCTGTTATCAGCTTTTTGTTTATGTAAAAATGACATCTAAGTTGCCTTTGTTGGCTATTATTTTGACCTTAAGAAATATGATACGGAGGAAAGATTTGAGCTGTGTCAAAGAAATCTTATCAGAAAACAATGTTTATCATGCTTCTGAGGTTTATACTAACTGTAAAGCCTTGATCCATCATTGTGAACTGTATGTTGGGTGGGATGGTTTTTTTTGTCCACCAAAAAGCTGGGACATTGGTACACTTTTATTTATAAGATCATTCTTGGGCTGTGTCCCTCCTACATCTATGAATTAATCACACCGAGAAGCGTTGATTCTTACTATTTGCGTTCCAATGACCTTTTCTTGATCTCCAGTTCTCCGCACAGAATTTGGGAAATGCTTTTGTTTGCTCAGCTCCGTCTGCATGGAACATGTTGCAAAAAGAGTGGAGATTAACTGAACTTATTTCACTGAGCCCATTTAGGTTCCGACAGAGCAGTAAAGATGAATTCCTTAAATTGTGACCGTGTTTAATAAATATTTGTATGGCATTTTAATTGTGTCATTACTTGTAGTTGTGTAATTTTTGCTGCCTCTTGGCAAGGACCCCCATAAAAAGGAGGTTTTTAATCTTAATCAGACCTTCCTGGTTAAATAAATGTTAGGAAGCTTTACAGTGCATTGCTGCCCCCAAATGTAATGTTTCTCCAGTGTGATGGGTGAAGAATTGGGTGTCAGACAGACAAAGATGACAATAACCCAAAAAGAAAAAGGCAATAAAGGGGAACTCTGGGAAATAAACAAAAAAGTGAGTTTTTTAAAAGGCAATTGGTAGGTAAGAAACTGGTCAAAGCAAAAAATAAAATAAATAAATAAAAGCTTTGATGGGGACAAACAAAAATTATGTGAAGATGGAGAAACGGTAGAAGAGCTGCAGTCTGTAGTGACTGATCCTGCTGTGTAACTGAGTGATAAAGCTTGCTCAGCAGCATCCCTCTTATATCTAACCTTCAGGGACCAGCACTGCTCTGTTGTCTCTGCTTTGCCTCCTCCGCACTCTGTAAATGTTCTGCTTCTAACACGGGCAGCATGACTCACCCTGAGATTGTAGGAATGAATGACAGGGAGACAGGAAAAAACAAGAATGAACTCAAAGAGCTTGTATTTTCAAAGTAGCTGCTGTAGCTTTGTGTTATTTTAGCAGGTCTTTGCAATTATCAAGACATTGTTGTTTCCAGTCATCTCGGCCGAGAATGCTATTTTAGACTACAGAACAATAAAACAACACCCTTTAGTTCTCGAACCTCTGACAAACCTTTCCTCACCCTTCAAATGTGAAACGGAGCAGCACAAAATGAATTAATAAAATGCCAAATCCATATGGCAACACAGCTAATGTATCTAACAAAGTAGCTCTCTAATGGCAGCACTAATTAGCATAAAAAACAGCTCTTTATTTATGTGAATGATCTGTGGGAATTTTACATTTTATTTGACTATGTTTGCTGTGCTCGTTAAATCCACTGTAGTTTTCATGCCAGTCAGGATTGCCAGATGCTGAAATACTGAATTGTACATTTATTTCTCATTTTAAAAACAGATATTGAAAGCTAAAAAACAAACAGTTATTCTTTATTTTTTTTTTTTAAACTCCACAATTTTTTTGGCAAACTCAAAGTTTAACACAGTTGTTGTGGTAACTCAACGCTGTCCTGTGGAACCTGCTGCAGCTTCAAGTGCCTCACCATGGATCTCTTGGAGGAAGGCTTCATGTGCTAAAAACACCAGAAGCTCCAGGAACCAGTGTCAATGTCAGTAAAACTAATTAGCCAGTGTTTAATTATTTATTTACAAGTAACTGCCTGTTATTAAAAAGTTATTTAACTAGCTCCACCAAAAATACTCAAGTAATGACAGTGTTAAACTTCTACTTGAGAAAACAAAACAATGGATTGTTTTACTATTTTTAAAGTATAAAATGAAAATAGACTAACCGTCCAATTAGCATTTTTCAATATCTGTTTTTAAAATGAAAAACAAATGACCAAAAAGTACACTGACCTCAAAGCGCCACAGTTTTCTGAAGATGGATCCTCCGTGTAACACGTCTTTTTTTTATCTCCACCCATGAGTTTTCGGCCATTTTTCTCTCTTTATAAATGTCTCTTAGTACAACAGTCGGTTTTTGGCGAGTAGTTAAAGCAAAATGCAGCATCCGAGTACTTTCAGCATAAACAAATACGCCACAAACTTCTGACCAATCACATGGTAAGTTCTCATGCAGGTTGTGACAAGCAGGGGTGGAAGACTCGAAACTGCAAAGTGACTGACGCAATTTTTGTCATGAAACCGCAACAATAAGAAACGATTTGGGCAGTTTGGATGAAGTATGTGGAGGCCTTGAGCCCTGAATTCAGAACCCTTTGGTTTCAGTATGCAAATGGCCAAACTCCAGCAGAAATACAACGGTTTCTCTCAAAATCAGTGTTCAGTACACTGGGTCTAATTTACTAACATGGCACAACCAGACTGAGAAAAACAAATGTCTGCAGTTCAACTTTTGAGTCTTTTCATGGCCTTTAATACAAACTGCAGAGGTTTGAACCTGGCTCAGTAATCCTCCTCTTTTTTAATGAGTTTTAATGAATGAGGCACCGCTCCACCTGCTTCTTAGCCCACAAAGCTCAATCAGCTTTTTAACAAGCCATGGATTGGAAGGCAGACAGCAATGCAGAGACCTTGGATTTGTCTCCACAGCATTACACAAAATCCACAACATTATGACTCATGTCGTATTATACATTGCCTTTTCATTCAGCCATCGCATAATAATCAATTTTCACACCAGCTCAAACTGAATGAGATGTTCTGCTTTATTCAATAACATTTGATTTATAAGATACAACTCTAATATGCTGCTCTGTAGTTCAGATCATGCCTAAAGCTTTCTGCAAATGACAGCTATACAAGATGCTCTGTGAAGCTGCAGCTGTTTGAAACAGAGCAGGACTGCTCTGTGTTACAGGGATCAATCACCGCAGTCATGTGACCTCCATGCATGAGAGACAAGAGGAAAGCGAAAGGCAATGAAACAAGGGAATGACGGCACTGTCGTGACAACATGCTGACATAGCAGTGTCCAAAGGGCATCCATAGTGGATGTGGCCTCTCACAGAGACACGTAAAGGTGGTGGGACGAAACATTAATATGCATCGGATATCTACTCAGGGCACAGCAAGAATGCAACTTTGCAAAACAAAATTGTTTGCAAAGAATAGACAATGTTTTTTTTAATGACATATCATGTCTCTGTGCAAATTCTCATTATTAGCTGTTTTGCCCAATAAGAATGTGCAAATTTTTGCAATAAAAAAATTATAAATCAGTGAGTAATGAAAAAAAAGTACATGGAAGCACTTTCCTAGATAATTAGAACAGCCAGGATAGTAAATTACTTGAAAATTAAGAAGCAGGGTGTAAAGAGGAATGAACAGTGGGGACAAAAAAAGCAGGGGAACGTTCAAATACTGGCAGGTAGTAGAGGCAGGAGAATGAGAACAAAGTGTGGAAGATTTTTAGTTTCCATGCACCTTAAAATTCAAAATCAACAATGAAGTCAATAATTTGTGCTGAGATAAATATTAAGACAAAGAAAATGCAGCCCAAGGAGAAACAGTGTATTTAATACAATCGCTAAATCACATTTTCTCTTATCTATTATCAAGGCTTTTCACAAAAAATGGTCCCAATAACTAAAGAACAAACATGTATGAAATGTTCATTCTTGTAATATTTACCAATCTATATTATAAAGGCATAACACAAACAGAACAGAAGATGTTATATTTGTAATTTGAGGACATGCACTCTGATGCAGTCAGTAAGATACAAAATATGATGATGATCTTAATGAGTTCAGTACAGTAATGACCCTTCATCCTGTTGGAACAGACAGACAGGAAATTCTTGATCAGGTCCAACTGTGTGAACAAAAACATCAAAGCCATTCCAACATTCAAATTAAGATTCTGACCACCCACCGGGCTTTTGTTCCACATTACCTCCAGGCATTACTGCATAAGCCTCTTAAAGACATGACAAGTCACAAGAGGTTTTAAGAGCTTGATCAGCATCTGAGAGCTGGCTGTCTACTTCTTAACTTAAAAACTACAACTCCAGCAATGTCCTCTAATGCAGCAGACATGGCCTTATGTCCAAACGTGGCACGCATCTCCCTCAGGATTGAGCGGAACAACATTTTAAACAAAAATCTCTAAGTGTACATCAATTCTGCTTAAATCTTTGTCGCAGCGCATGGAAAATCTAAACAGCACACGTATTAATTTTTCATGCAGGCTGCGATGCTTTCTATGCAGGGGTTCCCCACACACACTTTGCAAAATCAAATATTTAGAAAAAGAACGAAGAGTGAGCAAAAGGGTTTTCTCTATTTTTAGCTTCTCTCCAGTTGCAGGAGAGAGCATGAGGTACACAGTCAACTCTCCCAGCTGTAACATTCTTTTTCTTATTCACTGTACTAAGTTCAAAGAAGCAAAAACATAAAAAGTGAATGAAAAATATAAATTGTTTAAACCAGCAATTCAGTTAGTCCACAAAGAAAAAAGTCGTAGCAAGCAAGTGCTCTCCTGTGGGACTCCTTCCACCCACAGTATTTCTTTGGTGTGCATGAGCGGAGGTCACAACTCTATAGCCGGAACGTTTCACTCTGATCCTTTTGCTTGTCTAAGGCCTGCAGACCTGCACTGACAGCAAAAAGACAGCAAAATCTGCTGCTGCTGATCTGTGAGAACCCATTTATGGGCTGAAACCTTGGGAGCGGGGACAAATGCAAAGAATGGCAAACTCTCCAAATCAACTGGGAACGTGGTGATGGGGGAAGATCCGAACCAGTGGTGCATATCAGGTCAGACCTTAAGATACCCATTCTTCTGTGCTGCACTGAAAAAAGGTGACTATAAATGTAGCCCTGACATATGGGCAAACCAATGTTCAAGTTCAATAACCGGTTTCCAGAAATGGAAATTGCACATAAAAATAAAACTGACTGCACAACAATACTAAAATGAAACAACACAATATCTGTCTAAGAATACAAAATGTGAAAAGTTATAACTAAGACTACGTTTGATATGGGTCACGTAAGTGTAAAAAATATTAGATTTGGGTCACTTTTTCCTCGAGTGTGAATGTACCCTAACAAAATGTTTCACTACAACTTGCAACTTTTTATTCCTTGGCTGCAAAATTTCTCCTGTATAGGTTTAGTGTGTACATAAATAACCATGAAGTAACTGTGAAATTTGTTGGTAAATTCTTTATTCCTTTATAAAATAATATTTTTTCAACAGTTGACCCTGTTATTTACTTGAGAGTCAGATGAATGTTTGTGGTAAAACATATGAATTAAATTTGCAATGAAAGCACCCAGTTTGTACGTGTAGGCCTTATTGACACGGTACTATTCAAAGATCACAACCTGAAAAAATGTCTTGGTTTCTTCGTACCTTTGCTCCCTCGATTTACTTTGTGTTCTAATAGCTCTCAGAAGTCCCACACTCAGCCACATCTAGCAAATCCTTTTACCTAATAGTATAATCCATCATCTTTATTAGATTTTGCAACTTATCTTCATTTTTATTGCACAAACACTTTTTGTTTATTGGACTCTGAATGCTTGAGATTAATGAATAAAATCAGCACTTTAAAGCATTGTTTTTAGCAATGAACTTTTAGGTCAGTACTTTGCAAATATACAGAAAAACTGAGTCAAGCCAGGGGACAAGCAGAACGGAAAGTCCAGCGTTTTTCACCAATTTTCAGTTGGTAAGTCAACAAATTGCTGTTTTAGGTTTTCTAGTTTACCATTAGTAATCTTATTTTTGAGAAAAATGATAAAATACCTTGTAAATAATTATTGTAAGTAAGAACTGATAGCTTTAGAGCTTACTGGGTCAATATAAAATCTGATCAAGACTTTATCTTATCCAGTAGGACATTTGGTTTTGCCAAAAAACACAAATGCCTGCTTTTATTTTGTGGGTTTGTCTGTGCATATATAATGTTCCAGCAATTGAGAGGGTGACAGATGATCTTTTAGCTGATGAGAGACCATGAATGAGGCATCTGGGTTTGGAGGGGGTAGAGCCACATTATGCTTGGTGGGCCATGTCTGCGAATCCGTTAGAGACACCAGAGCAGGGCTTGGGGTTGTGGTTTGGGACAAGCTTGCACCTGCAGCTTTTCAGCCTGCTTCAATGGAGGACATGGCACAGAAATCTGGTTCACGGTGCCAAAGCTGTGCTCCCTCATCTTCAGCCAGAAAATGTACCATCTTCAAGATCCTCACCCACTACAACCGCTGCTACTCTATTGGGAAGAAAATAAACCAGAGGGTTTTCATTCCAAAACTAGGCAGCTTTTTTATAAAGTTCTGAATAGTCATCATTAGCTCCAACATTGAAAATAATTAGTTGAGGGTGCAAAATGTGTTCTTGTCTAAATGCATGCTGTGCAAATTACTGTCATTTGTAGTTTTCTTTTTTTAAACTTATCGACATAGACAAAAAAGAAAAAAAGATTTACTCCCTAATGATAATTGTATAACATTTGTGCAAAATGGGTTGACAGTAGGGCTATGCAGTGTTTTAACTCAAAGTTATTTCAGAATTTTTAGCACAACAAATAATAAAATATTTTAAACAAATCGGTCCAGATCTAGCTGCTAGATAAAACAAGGTGGAACTCGATGCCAAAGAATTTATTGGTATGCCTCCACCTGCCCTAGACATTTGAAACAAATGTGAGTTTTATTTATTACCAATGATCATAAATGACCTTGACCCTTTGATACACAAATCAAATCAGACTGAGTACCACCCTAATGGAGTTACTATTCCTATAAGTAAATATATATTTTCATTCAGATATTGTGTACACAAGACCACCTGTGATGGAAGGACACTGCACTAACACACAGGCGGCCAGAGAACAGTATGCAGCCGGCGCCAGTGGGTGGAGCCATTATAAAATATAGGTACATGTTCAGGTATTGCACACAGTGCCGGCTCTAGCCATTTTGGTGCCCTAGGCGAGTTGAAGCGCATTCCCCACCCCCAGCTATGTCCCACCCACTCCAATTGAAACCCCTAAAAACAAGTTTGACAGTGTAAGGTACTATGGTAAACTTTGATTTATTTGCCTTAAAC
>JARVGW010000323.1:12624077-12638274 GCA_031762495.1 Anablepsoides rubrolineatus
TTAAGACAAAGCTAATTGAAAGGGGCGCCGAGAGGAGTTACAACCGAGGGTTACAAATAATTACTTTTTTTTTTTTTGCTGCTGCAGTTTGGCGCCCCCTCCAGCAGATGGCGCTCTAAGGCGACCGCCTTATTCGCCTATGCCTAGAACCGGCTCTGATTGCACAGTTTGAAGATAGGAAGTTTTTTTGTTCATGCAATATTTACGACTTACGAATGTTTTGCATGTTTGTTAGTTAGGGTTAGTTAACTATTTTTTATAATAGGTAATATATCAATCATTAATTCTAACTGACATAATGTCTTAATTTCCTGCAGAAATATCACAATATGAAATAATACAGGGAATGCAAGAAATTACAAAAATGACACAAATCTCTAGAAATAATTATACCTCAATGTTCCGAGTGATTTTGCTGTGTTGTGAAGCCTCATGGGGAAAAAAAACAAATATAATCAAGTCCTTGTTCTTATTCAGGGTCACATTTCCTATAATATCTATTTATCAGTTTGTGCAACCGAATCTCATCTTTGTCTCTACTCACTTTGTGTATATGAAAAGTTTCCAGCTCTCACACTGGTGGGATTTATTTATTAATTTTTTGGGAGGGCAGAGGGGGCACACCGTTTCTGTATTCAATAAGTCTAATAAGTTCATTTTGTTCAATCACAAAATCTACTACTGTTAATGACTCAGGGGAAATTAACGACTGTTTTTTTTGTGGTATCCAGCAGCAGAAAAGTTAGTAGCTTTACACATTTGATTGTACCTGCCTTATTAGTACAACATGTCCCGTGATGTGAGAAACACATTTTTGTATAAATAAAATGTTCATGTTTTTGTTTGTTTTGTCTGCAATTTTCCCTAATCTGACCTCTCCAGCTACAGGCAGCATTAGGCACCTTTCACAAACAGAGGGGCAACAAGAAGTAAATTCTTATCCAAGCTTCTCTGACGTAAAGCAGAGAAGCTGGAATAACAGGATTCTAATGTACATTAAAGTCCTTCCGTCATATTCACTGTCACATCTAAAGACTTTACTTGCCTCATCTTACTTTAGATTATACCACCTCCTGTTAATGCTCATGGGATCAAGTCTTATTGCGCTGCAGCAGAGGTGCATTCGATACAGAAAGTGCACATATGTTCCTGTCAAAAAAATATATGAAACCACATTTGTTGGCTCAGACTATCTGACAGACACAGATGTTCAAGTAGCACAGAGTGCCTGCAGGAAAACCGAAACAGAAAAGTTTCGTACATTGAACACTTATGCTCCCTAACAATAACTGGTACAGCTTAAAAACCTCACCAAACCCTAAAAGCAGGTGCTCACACTGCCGCACGCTCAGCCCTCCTTTACAAAGCAAGCACCCAACAAGCCTGCAACAGCTGTTCTTCCTCTGTTCACACCCTTGTCTCTTGGCTTCTGATAACTACGCTCCCAAAAATGGAACATGCACAAAAAGCACAAGCTAAAGAAAATCTACACACCACACCTCTCAAAAGTTTCCCCAATAATGAGCAAACTGAGCTGTGGGTGACTGCGAAACGCTCGCTCAAAAAAATGCACTTTGCATCAAGTATATATTTTAGCTTATTTGTTGTGGGTTGCAAAGAACACAGCCTGATTTATGCCACATTTATGCTCAAAGGCTCCACACATCTCAACACTTAATAGGACACTATTTGGATTCAAGTACAGCAGACCCTTAAAATTCACAGAGGGCCTGCAAATTGTAGAAAACCTTTGCATAAGAACACAGACTGTTTCTGACCTGCTCAGAGCAGGTCAGAAACTGCTCAGAGCCATCCATCTCCCTCAGAATGGGAAGCTCAACACAAACATGCTCAACACAACATGTGCAATCAGCACAGCAAAAGAACTGAAGAACAGAAAAGAAAAAAAAAAGATGTGCAGTCTGAAAATGTGTTGTTAAATAACACCAAACCTTTATTTATTTTTTAAATGTGACACGTCTGCTTGATCTCTGCTGTTGACAGAATCTCTAAGCATCACAGCTTTTTTTTTTTTTTTTGCTTTCTCGCTTTTTTAAATGCCATGAAAACATTTTCTAGTGAAAACTCTCTCACTCACAAGTCATCTGAGCAGCGTCAAGGTCAAGGAGAATAACAGCCCAACTACCGCTCAGAGGGCTTCATACTGGCAAAGAGGAAGATGTTTTCTTTTTCCCGCTCTTAAAGCACAACAACACTTCTACAAATACCCCAAGGGCTGCATCAGCACTAAAGCCAGCCTAAACAGATAAGACAGTTGTGAAGATGTAAACTGTTTCTCTTTAGTGTAGAGCAAGAGAGAGCGGATGCGCATCATGCAGCTCATACATGATCACAGAAGTCCTGATATTCATCACAGGGCATAGAGCTACTGAAGCAAAAGATAAGGATGTAGTAAAAGTCAAATCCATGTTTACTCAAAAGGTGAGGGCTAGCAGGATTGATTAGCCTAATCAGAAAAATAACAG
Source organism: Anablepsoides rubrolineatus (assembly GCA_031762495.1). NCBI lineage: Eukaryota > Metazoa > Chordata > Actinopteri > Cyprinodontiformes > Rivulidae > Anablepsoides > Anablepsoides rubrolineatus. The sequence continues at coordinate 12,626,564 of JARVGW010000323.1, forward strand.
CAAGAAAACAATTTTGTTGCCAACAAAAAAAAAAGTTTTTTTTTTAGTTTATACCTTGAAATTTATTCTGCTAAGCACAAGATGTAGATAAGACAACTGAAAGGAGATATTAGCCCCATTAGAGCCACCTATTAAAAGTTATCTAAAGAGAAAAGATTAAATCATAAGGGAGAAAAAAAGCTACTGTTCTAAATCCTTGCAAACAGTTAATTATTTGTAGTGAGAGGAGGTATCTATACTGAGCTTTTTTTCCAGGTACTAGATCATTAAGAATGTTTGACTGGAAAGTAAAATGTAAACAACAGAATAAAATGATTTAAAAACCAATTAAAAAGGTCCACAGCTAATAAAAAAGAACACATTGTAAAAAAACTAATACTGAATGCAACAGACGCTGCTGGTTTGAAGTTTACTTTTCCCCTAAAGCTAATGAACAGTTTAAAAATGTCATTTTTTCCTCTTGGTTATTTTTTTGTTGTTGTTTCACATTGCATCAGATGTTTTTAGTTGGTAATACATCTGCTTAGCATCTGGAGACTTGATTTTGTGTAGGATAAAGTTTGGATATGTCTTGCTGACATAAGCAAGACCTTCCTTGAAAAACAAGCATCTGGAAACCACAACATGCACAATACACATAAAGAAAATGAATTTGTTGTTCAGATGCTGTGTTTCAATGACAACATACAACATACATAACATTCTTTGATCTGTGTTTGAAATGTTATGTATTGCTGCTAACTTATATCAGTGAATAGAGACAACCTGTCCCTCTAATACTTTAACAAGTGTAACTATTAAAACAGCTGCTGTGGTTATAGAGATACTGAGGATGGAACATAATATTTTAATTGTTTTTTTCACTCTCACCTGAATATTTTTTTCATTAGACAGTATTTAACCAATTTAAAACCATAACGAATCAGGCTAAAAACTCTTGGAAAGCATAAATCCACTTGTGGACATTACCTGTGCAAAGATTCATGTTGCTAAAATTAAAGTTACAAAGGTTTTAGTAAAGAAATACATTTGTGTTTTGTCATTCTGCACAGGACAGACCATGATGGTACCAATAATAAATGTTAAGAAATATTAAGCTTTTACTTCCAAAAGTTATTTATTTTTTCTTACCGGGCTTAAAAGACTTGTTATTGAATGTTTGTTCTTTTGAAAAATTATGCAAACATTTATTTGTCAGCGTATATATCATATAACATAATGAGAAATTATATTTGACTTCAGTTGGATCATATTCAATCAAAATCAAGTGAAAAAAACATTTGATACACTTTACTTAAATTGTAACAAAATATAAAGTTCAAGAAAGTCCGTTTTGCACAATTCTCACTGCCCCTTAAAAACCTATCGTGACAGCTAATTCTATTCAAGTAAATTTCAGTCTTAATATTTTATGTTTTTACAACTATTTACAAATAAATAATAAGTTTGAATACTTTGCTAATGAGTGCATTTTATTTTGATTAACTTTATGATTTTGGTCAAATGTTGTCTCCATTGTCCAATTCTTTGAAATCCCTCCACAGTGTTTCTCTGAAACATTATCAGAAGGTATTTTGAGACATCCAGAAATTGTTACACATGTGGATCAATGAGGTAAAAACAAATTCCTGCACTGCGGAAAACAAAAGCTTTCCTGCATAAAAAGGTCTTGTGGCATTTCCCCAGGAACTTTCCCACATGTCAAAACAACAATGCTACATCACCTACAAACAGTGACTGATTATTTTAACAGTGGTATTGTGCAAAAACTAATCAACATTCTGATGCTTAAGACTTCGTCTTTCAAGTCAAACACACTTCTACATCCATCAGTGCATTCTCCTTCCTTTTTAATGATGCCTCCTGTTTCTGCAGCACAAGATCGACCTCACAGAGGTCAGTGGTGCACAGGGGAGTCATAGTACAGTAGCAGTCAGAGCTCGCAGGCTGCAGCTAAAAAAGGTCACTGCTGCTGAGTAACCCTGACCGGTGAAAAGGGGGGGCAGTAATATTCAAACTGTAAAGCCCAAAAGGGGCCGTGATGAAACAGGACCTGCCTGCTGTCTGTGTGCGGCCCCATGCATGATGGGACCATACCCTAAAACCAAAAAGTGAAATGAGATATTTCATCCAGCAGGGGCTAGAGGAACCGCGAGAAGGCAGGCTCTCGAGGGATCTCTCAGTGTGCACAGTCTGAATTAGTTTTAGTTGCTGCTAAACAGAACATATGCAGACAATTTAAAGAAACAAACAGAGTGAGCACAGATCACAGTATTATTCATGAAGGAGAAACAGAAGTTTCACCATAAACTAGCAGCTCACTCGTATTTTTAATCTGCAGGGAACACACATTACACACACTTCAGAGGAGAGACAGAGAGCAACTGTTTCTAAATTTGTCCATGTAAAAAACACGCCTTGTGCCCATGTGAGTGCAGGCAAGACTGCAGTTCAGCACATCTCTGTGGATGTTTCAACTCATCTTTTATAAACACGTTCAGCTTTGACAAATCCAATGTGTTAAACCATGACTGCATTAGAGACCCCTGGTTTTTCATGGGTGCTTAACAGACATCAATAATGCAGAAACACCAATAAAATGAGTATTTTAGTTTGTCTTCAGCACAGCATGCTTGTTAATGCAGAGGCTATGGCTCTGTCAGCCAAGAGGGACTCATTAACCATTTCCTGCATGTAGAGGGAAGCTACTTCCACTTCTGCAATGCAAAGAGACTGGACAGTTTAAACAGTGAAGGTTACACATTAAGATCAGGGCAATAAGAACTGCATTTATGTAAAACCACGTAAACATGGAGCAAAAAGCCTTTTTGAGACCTAATCTTTTTATGTCACCCCTCACAGAGAACATCTATTCAGCAACATTTGCTTGTATATTACACAAACCCTCACATCTTCTTATAACTACTGGGCACTGTGTCTAAAAACTGCAAGGAAACATAATTAATGATTGTTTAGATCTGATCATTGTTGAGGTTAAAACAGAAAATAATCTATTAAGAAGCACAAACAAATGAAAAATTGATTCTAATTAAATTTGTTTTTATCTTCATTACTCAGATGTACTTAACTTTAATTAATTTACCTTTTACAATTATAAAGTTGCTTCACAGATGCAAATGTTTACCACAGCAACAAAGAATGGGATGTTGGAAACTATCAGAGTAGGGAAGAAAGCATTAACGTGGTAGAGCCGGTTCTAACCGTATCTGTTTTCTCTAATAGCAAAGTTGAGTTGAGTACAGATGTTTTGTCAAACATGATCACAGCGATGTAAGTTTGGTGCTGAGAAACACTGTGAGAAAGAACTGTGTGTACGCCGTGGCTCCACTCATAACATCCTGATACCTGAGCAAGCGCATGCTTTGTGTTTTTCCAAGGACACGAGAAGTACCCCTCAACGTACACCGCATTGTCCTACAAAGGCAGACACATCCTTGCCTCTGACCCACTGCAAGATGAAAAAAATAAAAAGCACTGAGGAAGACTTGAGAGAAAATCTCTTAATTTGAGTAACCTATATGATCAAATAATTTGGGAAAAACACTGAAATAAATTAAAATAGCTATTACCGTACATGAAATGTGGGTTCATTCAAACTAAAATTGTAAGTCATCCATGATGCGAAAAGTTAATCTGCATATTTTAACTGCCATCTAGTTACCATGGTAATCTGAGCATCTGCAACACAAATCAAGGACGTTTTTATTTTCTGACATTATCTGCTCTTTCCACCCCGTGAGAACGGGTTTCTGTGTAACCCAAGCGCCGCTTCATGGGAAAGAAAGAGACAATCTCTCCTTCCCATCATCTGAAGCGACCATCAAGGTCATTGGAGCAAGTGGAAACCTGAACAAGGGGTTGTCTCGACTGTGACGGCTCAATGAGCCTTTCAGCTGTTGACGCACTTCCTCTGGAGCACCTTTATCGAGGCGAGAGCCGATAAACAAATGTGCCAGAGGAGCTTTCCTTTTTCTTTTTGTGGTCGTTTCAAGTGTAGTGCTGCATTGGCTCCCTGTGACGAAGGGATCTGATCAATACTGGGTCTCAATGGCTGCTTGGGGGTATGCAACATTGAAATGAGGGGGCAGTAGCAATACTGATGCTGAGCCACCATTTTCATGTTTTCAGTCCAACAGAGAGTTCACACAGTACTCTTCACTCCAATATAAACAAACTTTAAAAAGGACAAACAGTTAATTAGATGCACAAAAAAGACTGCATCATCAAAAACTACTCAATTAACATTAATAGTCTTACAATTTATTTAATTTATCACCTCTTTTTTGACGTTTTGTTTTGTAACAAAAATATTGGGCTGCACCTAACGATTATTTTGATAGTCGACTAATCCGTCCATTATGTTTTTTTATTAGTTTATTAGTCATGGATTATTTCTGCCAATGTCCATCTATGTTTCCTTTGGGTGCACCTCTTTTTCCAGCTCCAGTATCTCATCTCACCTGCACACGCCTGAGAATGTCCCCCCCCCCCGTTATCAAGTCTTTCAAGTTCCCATAACAAATAAAAATAATGATGCATAAAATGTAAGCTTAATCACATTTATTTCTAACATAAATACATGTGATCACAAGAAAAATTAAATTTAATACAAATTAAATTGAAAGTAGTCTTTTAAACAAACAGCTAATGTGCAAATAACTCAAAACAGACATTCAAGTGCATAAAAGTAAAAAAATAATAATCCATGCTGTTTGAAGAATTGCTGGATCTGGCAGATTAAATGTTTAAAAAAGGCTGCAACACACACACACAAAAAAAGAAGAAGAAGATGGTACAGGGTGGATTATAACTATAATTCAGTGATTTATGTTTTAGTTAATGTTAGCATTACTGATAGCTCCGTTTTCAAGACACACTGTTTTCTGATGGTAAAATAACAAAAATTACAGATAGTTGACTTCAACATGAAGTCACTGAAAATAAGATCTGTGAAGCATCAACCTGATGAACAAGCTAACTTTCTAAAACGTACCCATCTGCAGGAGGATATAATCACGACCTGTGTTCTATGGTTTCAGGTGACCATGATGTTTTCACTGCAACTTTCCAGCCATGAAATAACCGAGTCTGAATTTTACTCTCTTTGGTTTATTTTCAGTAAAACGTAGCCAACTTTTAAAAATTTAAGTCTTGTTTTTTTTTAGCCTCAAATGTACAAATGAACGTTTACGTGGGTAAATAATGCAAATATTCTGTAATAGAAATAATACTTTTTGGTTTAAGCCAATAATTCATGACATACTTTAAAGATCTAGGTTTTCATGACATGCTGTTAGTAGATAGAATTATTAAAGTCAGAACAAGATCTGCTAACAACAATCATTCTTAGATATCACTTGTGTTTATCTTTGTGTTTTCCCTTGACCCAGCATTTCCTTAGGATGAAATCTTGCTTTATTAAGATTGCATAATGGTGTTTGTTAAACAGTATATATGAGGCAGAGACAGAGAAAGAGAGCAGGGAGACAGTCTGATGGCTCCATGTTGTTCTCTGTTTTCTGTTGTTGCAATAAAGCTCAGCAGACCATCCCACGGAGTACCATCATTCTTGGACCACATATTTCTGTCTTCCTTAAATAAATATTTCCACGACATATTCAATAATAAAATTCTGTTATAATCGACGTAACTGATTATTTCGAATAATCGGTGCAGAACTAGAAAACATACTGAATAGATTAAATGACAGTAATAAAAGTTGCAGTCTGACACAAAGGTTATTCCACCAGCAGCCATCTGTGTGGATGCAGACTGCGGGGTGCCCCATGTCCGAGTAATCCAACAGCAAAACCCAGACGGACACACAGAGGTTAATTCTGTAATCACATTTTTCTTTGTAAGCTGTTAGGAGTTGATGGTTTGCAGCCAAACAATCTGAATGCACTGTAATGTTCCAGCATAGCAAATGTTTTAAGGATGTGAAAAAATGTTTTAAGGAAGGAATACAAAAACAAAGAGACAACAACCTGCTAACACTTAAATCACAAGAGACCTGTCGGTTCTGGTTAGACATGAGTGTGAGTTTCATCAAGGCTGTCCACCCTCTGTGTGCCAGCCTACCAACACTGTGGTATAAGACACACAAAAATATATTCTGCCATATTAATCATAAGCAACCCAGTTTTGCTCCTCTCTACATTCCCTGACCTGTCTCACATGTGCCTCTGGTCTGGGGTTGACTTAGCGGTGCGTATTCACCTCTGCGTGGCGTAAAGGTTGCATGCCATGGAGATTAAACCAAAAACACAGAGAATGAACTCTCTGAACACACGATCATACCACTCAAACAAAACAATCCAATCCTCTTTATAATGAAAATAAAATCCGTTTGGTGGAGTTAGAGTGAGTAACGATGTCTATGCTTTAAAAACAGCGTTATTAGCGCTGAGAAGCACGATTGAGTAAATACATTTCACTTTAGTTACTTTACACTCTTCTTTTTCTTTTGACTGCTCTTTCTGCAGAGGCCGCGACATCGAGCAAACGCACTTTTGGAAATGTTTTTTTGCTGGATGACCTTTCTGACGCAATCTGGGCTCAAACCTGCACCCTCAGGATTACGATACCATAGCACCACAAACACCCTTTTGGCTACGTTACCAATAAATTCATGATGTTAGGACTCTGTAAATTATTTAATAGCTTTATGCTTTTATATAGTTCCTTTGTTTTCTGCAAATGTTGCTCATAAATAACAAAATATGGATTAAAAGATGGGTGGATTTGTGGATTTATTTTCTGACTATAGCGATTTTACCTGGGCTTAATCCATCTCTCGGCTTACCTAGATAAAGAGATGCGTTCTCTTTCTTCACATTGTCGTCCAGGTAGGTGGGCCCCAGGGTGTAGATTGGCGTAGACCCCATGCCCACGAGTATCTGGGCACAAATGAACAGCGCCACGTACAGGTTGTGCTCGTTGCCCTCCTGGTCACGGGGGCACGACGCCATGTCGAGCAGCTCTCGCCGGCTGCTGTTCTCGCTCTGACAGAGGCCTTCATGGCCCGTCGAGGAGTTCACCTCTTGGATCTGGTAGGGCGGCGAGATGAAGTGTGGCAGGGAAAACAGCGCCGCTCCGATGGCGATCACGACGCCGCCCACGGCCAGCCAGCGTGGCCTCTGACCCCTGCCGCCAAAGTAGGAGATGAAGACCACCACCAGCAGGCTGCCGATGTCGAAGCAGCTGACCAGTAAGCCGGACTCAGAGCTGCGCAGGCTGTAGCGCTTCTCGATGGTTGTGATGACGCTGCTCAGGTAGCCCGAAACCATCAGGGACTGGATGAAGGTTAGGTAGCACATGCAGAACAAGAAGCAACGTGAATCCCTCAGTATGACCCGCGCGTACTTCCTCGCTGGGATGTGGATGAAGCGGGTAAACGAGAAACCGAGTCTTTTGCCTCTGGAGGCTGCAGACCGGTGGCCTTCTACTGGCATGGACCTGCTGAGCCCCACCATGCTGGAGATGGAAGGGGACAAGTCTGTCCAGGAGGAGGGGGACTCAGCCTGGCTGGAGTCTGGGGTTTTCAGCTGGAGAACTCTGCTTTCCTCTATAGCCACACAAGTTCCAGTGACGCTGACCAGCTGAGGCTCGGCAGCCCTGCCGTCCTGCTGACGAGGCCTCATCAGGATGGGTAAACTCTTGGACTTGAAGCAGCTCTCTGTGTCCGTGTACTGGTCTTGAGAATCCTGGATCTTCATGGACTCAGACAGATCGCTGCCGGTTTCATCGTTGTCTGATGAAGTCATAGTGGAGCTTTAGCCCGGTGGCCGTCAGGGGGGCTGATAAGTTTGTCAGTAACCGCTACACCTGCAGACACTGTGGAGCTTCTGCAGCGCCTGGAGGCGGAGGAAAGACTGCCAGGCCAGCAGGACTGAGGCAGACTGAACTCTGCTGTTGTGTGGTTTATTCCACATTTCTCTTATAAAGATGCTCAATCAATAAAAACACCTCACAAAACCAAACTTTGGGCTCCTGACATCCTTTAACAGATGTGCTGACTTCACTGACTATAATAACTCACTTGCTTTAAATACTTGAGATTTTCTGTGGAGTATTTTGTTGTGTTTGGTATAAACTACCCTGGTTATGAATAAGAAAAAGTGATGTCACACGTTGGTCTTATGGCTCTTTGTTTGATAGCAACCTTGCTTCAAAGCTTTTTAAGTTTCCTTTCATCCCACAGATGTGAAGCATCCTAGAAAATATAAAATGGACAGAAAAAACATGAACAAAAATCATAAATAGCTGCTTCCAATGTGGACATAAAATAAAAATTAAACACTCATTGTTTTAAGTCTATGAGACACTCATCATGTCAACAAAGGAACAACGCCGTCCGCTTTAGCAGTAAACTACAACAAATAAAAATAAATATATTCTACAGAAAATTTTAAAAATTCAGACAACCGTGTCGATATTTAGGAGTCGCCACGAAATTAATCCGTTATTGTTAAAACGGCAAATGAAAAAAAAAATAAAGAGAACAAAAGACCACGATGCTCTCAGACAAAATAACTTTGCAATTAAACGCAACGCGACACTGTTTCAAATCATTTACGGGGACAATAAAGCGACGTCAACAAGAACCAAAGATATTTGCGACGTGACACAAGTTAGAGAAGATGCAGTGACACTTACAGCCGGGTTGACTGCCTCTGACTGAGAGGTAGCCTGTTGTTCTCTGAGCAACAGCCACACACTGAATGAAGCCTGTTTTGATGCAGAGAATTGCTCCTGCGCGAGGAGGGGAAGGACCCCTTCAGGACCGTCGGAAATGTTAAACTCCTCAACTCAGAACGTTATCAAAGTGGGGAATAAAAGGCTTAAATTTTAACTTTACATGATTATCCTCGCGCATTTAATCAACATTTTAGTTTTAAACGTGTATTATGGTCACAATATGTTTTTTTTTTGGATGACATTATGTATATTTATACACTCCACTTATTTTATTGTGAACGCATCCCGCTACCCCACAAAAAAATTAAACAGCTATCAAATATTGAAGAATAAAAAAACGACAAATAAATCTTCTTTGAGTTGAATTTTTGGCCACAAACAGACAAAGCTGCCATGCGGTACGAGAAACTCTCATTTACAACAGCGAAACTAGCATCATGGTGTTATGTTTGGTTTTTCACGCGAGCGCCTTGTTGGGACTTGTAGTCTGTTTTAGCAAGTTGGCCTTTAAGTCCCAATTTAATTAACAGCAAAATAATAAGTAACAGCGATACCCGAGGGTTTAACAAGCCACAACATACGGTCCTATTTACACGACAATGTTCTTTTTTTTCGTCCTCTGTTACTGCCTGGTGTACACCGACTGCGAAACCTCATGTACCAGCAGGCATTTCGGCCCCATATGGTGGCGTTTGGTGCGTTACGTCATGTGGACAGCTGGGGGACCCAGTGGCTGGTCAGTGGCAGGCTCATGCATGAGAAATGTGCCCGGCTGTCTCTGACGCAACAAAACATCCCCAAATGGACAATGATACCAGGCTGTTGCTGATTAAACATACTCAAAGTGTTACTGCACAAAGAAAGTTTTTGCTGATGCACAGTAAAAGTCATCCATTTGTTCCTATATTTTCTATCAAAGAAACAAAATGTCATTACAATATTAAAAAGGTTTAGCTCCAATTTATATCTGAAATATTCATAAATAAAGACCAACTTTTTGTTTCCTTATCAGTTGTTTTGATATGGACTGACTCCAATAATAATAATAATAATAATAATAATAATAATAATAATAATAATAATAAATGGCCTTTGATTATTTTCTAACAGTTTCACCATAACTACTTACTGAAATATGTGACCCATATATAGAAATTCAGATTAAGTCAAATTTGATCAAAATGACCTAATTACATTTGCAGATTCCTGGCTTTAAAATGCTACATGTTGATACCTGGATCATTCTGATATCATAAGTAAATCCACATATATGACTTAATTTGTCATAAAAGATAAATATTTTGGTCTGAATTCAAATTTTATGTAATTTTAATGAGGAATTTATGATTTCTTTATAAAGAGGAAACCTCAAACTATATTTGAATATTGAGATTTCCCAGCTGAAAAAAAAAAAAAAACTTTGCTAGTTCACATGGAAAATCTCAAAATTTTAACGCATTTTCCCCCCAAAATCAGGTTTGTTTTGTTGCTACTGCTCAAAAAACTGTTTCAAAATTTTGTTTTGTGATTATATAAAATGCAATTTTTGCAAACATTTGAATCAAAACACTATATTTGCCTATTTCTCTATAAGACATTTAGACTTAATCCTCATTTCGATGTGATGGGTCACATTTATCATAATATATATAGAAATAAAATATAATATATTATAGGTAAATACATTCTTGCCCTCTCGTCCAAAGATTAAGATGCAGATTGAGAGATTTGGATTATATATTTGGGTTGTTTGTGATGCATCACTCCCTCACAGAGATGGATGAAAGGCTCGCTCCAACGACATTGATTATTAATTTCCTGGACTTGATGATGAAGCACCTTTCCTTATTCAGCTGCTTTTTCTTTTCTAAAACAACACCTAATCTGTTTCATCAGACCTATTTGGATTTGTGGGACATTTAACAATAAAACACGTTTACTTTTTAGACACAGAGCTGCAGATTCCTTGATTTACTCTTACTGTAAGAGTCAGTCATAGAAGATCAATGAAATGCATCCCAGTCCGCTGCGAGATTTTGTCCACTTCATTCAGCAGGTTGCCCTCATTCAGCTTTCAGCAACAAAATGATCAATAACACAAACCACAGGACACATCTGCGTTCAGCGATGCTGGGAATTATTAGCAGCTTCTAACACTGCATCAGTGTTGCAGTGATGTTGCAACACATCTGCAGGAAGACAGAGATTATTTTAAAACGTTAGAAGACAATTAAAAATAATCAACCCTGCCTGCTTGTTAAAACCTTTAAATCTGTATTTTTTTCTCACCAGGTTTCATTTCAGACAAATTTAATTCACTGTCAAAACGCAGTGTGAATCCTGATTTTGCTGAAAATTGAATTGAATTGTCAACTAAATAGCTCAATTAAAACACAAATACAGTAAAAACGTAGCTGAAATCTATAATCAACAAAACTGTTAACTAACATTAACATAGTAGCTAAAAATTAAAATGAACATCTAGATAAAAAGCTATACCAAAATTGTAGCTAAAATAAAGATAACTGTAGCTATAGCTAAACAGCATTTAACAGAAGAGCATAAAGCAAAATTTGCAAAATAATGACTAAATGCTAAAATTAGTAAAGCCATAGCTAAAAGCTCAAATTAGTTGAATAGTTACTAAAAGCTTAATTTCATAAAATAGTAATTAAAAGCTAACCACAATAAACCATAGCTAAAATTTGAAATGACCTAAAATTTAGCTAAAAGATAAAATTAGCAAAATGACAAAAACCTAAATTAAAAAAACTGTAGCTAAAGCTAAAATTGGCAGAAGCTGGAACCTAAATAGGCTATACCAAAACTATTACTACAATTAGCAAAATGGCTAAAAGCTACAACCAAACAGAGTAGCAAATACTTACAGTTTTTATTGACTGGTTTGACGCAGCCATGCAACTCAAAAACCACTTCTTCACCACAGTAACACAGAGGTCTAACCAGTGACACAGTGGTCAAAATGACAC
>JARVGW010000323.1:12649617-12678614 GCA_031762495.1 Anablepsoides rubrolineatus
CGTTGTAGGAAAAACCCGTCCACACACACACACACACACACACACACACACACACACACACACACACACACACACTCTGCAGTGATGATGCCTCGACTGTAATTACTGCAACACAGTCTTTGTCCTTAATCCCAAAGATCTTATTGTTGGTCACACGTGCCTGCTCCTTCATTATTACCAGTGTGCCCCCCATCCTACCCCACCGCACACACCCACCTCCCACCCTCCTTCATACCCCCCCAGCCCCCAGACCTTTCCGAAAGACCGTCCCTGGCTCCACTCACAAACAAGAGGCGTGTGCCTCGCCACAAGAGAGGGTGGTGGGGAGGGGGCCAATTAGCCCCCGTGGTGGTGCGGCCCAACGTGGGCCAGGAAGCGTGCCCCACAATGGGACCAAGTTTTCTACAACGCTTCAATGCAAACAGAGGAGTGTGCGGCTTTGTGTGTGGCGAACCTCTAATCACAGGCCTTTGTGAGCGAGGAACAAGTGGTCATTTATTTCATTTATCGGTTACCCATTAATTGGGATTCAGAGTTACTGTTGAGGCATTGGATGACTTTAAAAAAAAAAAGGAAAAAAATCATCAGTGGGCTGAGCCTTTAATTGAATCCCATGCTAGTCATTCAGAGATTGCTCTGTCAATGATTACACAGGGATCAATACACAGAGGGCTATTAGTATCTAAGATGAGATGAGCATGGAGTGATCTTTACTGTAAAGTGCTTTGAGAGTACACACAGCTCTGGGAGTTAAGATAACAAGTAGTTCGCAAAACTTTTTGGATCTGTCTCCAACGTTTTCTGGAGAGTTGGACCGTGAGCCTCCTCAACAGGTTTCTGCTGAGTCTCCTGAGCGACAGGCCCCACAGTAATGATCGGCAGGCTTAAACAAACCCTCGGTGGTTGTTGTTGCGCATCGATCGGGTGAACTATCAGATAAACTAACAGATCTGTGAAGGAGTCCCGCAGTAATTGAGTTCAAACACACACACCACACACAGCCACGCCGTGCTCCACAGCTGGATAATCTGCATCGTTCGGCGCTGGCTCTCTGCGGGCCCTCACGCCGGCGTCTTGCCCAAATGGGAGATGTTGTCCCCGCGCTAATTACGAGTTGTAAAGCAGGTTGGGATTGCGGTTGTCTGTTTGCATCCCAGAGGGGGATCAACCTTCAGTCCGTCCTTTGCGGGGTGTGATTAGAGAGCCCCGGAGAGAGCCCGGAGAGGGAAGGAAAAAGTTTCAAATGAGATGGTCTGAGCAATTATTGCAAAGATAACAGAGAGGAAATCGCAGAGTGTGTGCGGAAACCATTCATGTGTTTACCGTAACTTATCAGATAACAGACAGCTTGCAACAATGCACCCACTGAAATGAACAATTATCTCAATATTAAAACAAGATTGATGATTTTTTTTGTTTTTTTGCACTGATCTGAGACAAGAAAGCATATTTATAAAACCAAACTTTGAACATCTTCAGATGTGGAAGCTCCTGCTTCTCTTTTCTTTTCTGAGCTCTCAAATCTGAATAAGTCTGAAGCCAATGTTGAAGCTTTTTAAAGTTGAACAACATCCCATTTATCACCCTTCACACAAAACCTAAACTTTGAAACCAGATAATACTGTAGTATACAGGGGACAACGTATTGCCTTCCAGTCTGGAGTCTCTGCATGGTGTTTGCATGTTATCCTCATGCATGCATGGGTTTTCTCCCACCGACCAAAAACATGCATGTTAGGTTTACTGGAACTCTAATTTCTCCCCAGGTGTGAAGGGTTGCCTGTCTCTGTGTGTCCCTGTGATGGACTTACAACCATTGCAGGGTGTTGTGTCCCCCACCTCTTGAACCACTGCAGGACATGGTCTCCAGCTTCTTGTGATCTAGTGAAAAGAATAGATGGGTATTGTGATGCATTGCAGCTTGTTGCATTGTACAAAACCATATTGTAACACAGTATTATATTGTATCATTATACTTTCCTCTGGTGACGCTGAAGATACCTGCCAGCTCCTTTACCCCAGCCACACAGTTCATAAAGATGATGTCATACTTCTCCAATCGGAGCTTTGCATCAGACGGTAATGGGTTACAGAATAACAACAGTCACAATTACTGGACACTCAGTCTGGGAGCTGCCTTCATTAGGTGTGTGGGTCGGTCTAATGGTCAGGTTTAAGGCTAATGGGGCACAGGGGGATCGGAGCACCTGAGAGAGGTCTTCTGCTTGTACGTCACACACACACTCAGACTGAACTGTTGTGCAAAAGAGAACAAAGAAGCTTTATTGAAAATTGTGGATGAAAAGAGTTGTCTTCAAAAGATGCCATCACTAAACCTAAATGATTGTCTTGACTAATAGTGTTGTTTATATTGAAGGAGAGTTTGTAATTGATCGACTAAATGTTAGATCCAGTATTTTTATACATTCTGATCATTGCAGCCATTAGGTTTATGTTTATTGTTTATGGTTTGTTTTATCATATGTTCTTTCTGTTATTCTGACTTCCAAAGTTTTTCTCAGTAACTAAAATAAAAAAGCTCAACTTTTTGGATTTAATGAGAAAACAAACAGGGTTTAACCTGTGGGCCTAACCCTAACCCAAATTAAATTAAGTTTTGTTCTTGAACCCTTTGGAGTAAATTCACAAGCTTAGTGTCTATGTAAAGCTATCAATCTGAATGTTTTACTTCAGCAGTCATAATGTTTGTAACAATAACCAGTATTCAGTTATTGAAGTTACAATACACTATAACCATTTTTTTATTATTATTATTTCCAAAGCTGCATATTGAATAAAAAGTAATTTGATTGGCTGCACAGCTGTGATGTCAGAATGAACCTCAGAGCTTATTGGTCAATTCTAGTCAATCAATCACGTGTACCACAAACGGGTGGGACATGAGGAGCTAGCAACACATTTTGGGCTCTGGAGAGCCTATAGATAGATGAACCCAGTTGGTCAAAAGAGGTGTCGATCAAAATGAGACAACCAATCAAATTGTTTGAACAGCCTATTCTGCAAATTCAAAGTCCCTGGTTGGTTATAAGGAGGAAGTAACCACAAACTAGGATTGTGGGTGGTACATTGATAGTTAAGAGCATATTGTAGTTTGATTATTAAATGCAAAAACTTGTTTCAAATTGTTCTTAACACAGTACAAAGTTCATTTGAGAATAGTGGGTGTAAGCTGGCATGGTTTAAATTATGTGGAAAATTTGACTCAAAACTCAAATCCATCATCTTTAGAAAAATTGGTTTCTAACTTTAAGGGACTGAACTGTTCTGGATTTGTTTAGATGCATTTAAAAGCAGATTCAGTGGCCATGTTTGAACGCACACAAGCTTCCGCTTCTAAATCAGGGCATTTTACCTCAAAGTTTCCCATCATCCCCTCATTCTCTGCTGCGGACAGAGCCGATGGCTTTTGTTTGTCAAGGAGCATCATCGCTTACGGCTGCAAACCTAACCAACCTCAACAATCCACCCAGAAAACCAAATGAGACCATCATTTTGTTCTCGTGAGGCTGCGGCGATGAAATACTGAGGATGATAACGGTGATTATTGGCGACATTAAAGGCAGGACGGGTGACTTGTTCTCCATCTTGTTTATGTGTGTGTACAAACCTTTGGATGAGTGGTTCGTCCTCTGATCGTGTAGCTGATTGTATTTCAGCTGCTGATTAACTAAGGCCAGATTAATGTGAGGACCAAGGGACAGAGTGATGACTCGAGCCGTGTCATCCCTCACCAACTGTCCTCATAAATCTGTACTGTATAAATGGAGCTCTGAGGTTCTCTATCTTTTTTTCCAAGGCAAACCCACTCATCCTCCTCCTCGCGCACCCCCCTCGTCTTCACGTTCCCTCTTCCTTTAATTACTGCGTTCATGCTTGGCGGCCACCAATGACTTGATTAAGCCTGCCGCCTGCAGTTCCAGTCTCTACCTTGCTGATGAATGAGTCCAAAGCTTATTAACTTACTCGTTCTGATCAATAAGGCGCCGGGCCTGAACGCTGCAAGGACAGGGAGGAAGCTGCTGCTGCTCTTCATGCTGCCAACTGGGCTGAAATCAGCACCGATGATTAGCAGGTGAAACCACTGAGGTACAGGTGCAATGGTTTGAATGTGGAGATTTACCTTATCTGTTGATTTAACAAAAGTTTTTCTTTTCAACTTTGGACATCAAGACCTAACTTTCTATTAAGGGGCTCACCATTCCTTTAAGGGGTATTATATTTCCAGGCACATAGTTTGACTCTATACCTCAATCAAGTAACTAATTCAGTATGAAAATGCTGTATATATCAAAAATAAAATGGACTTTGCATCACCTTAAAACTGGCCTCTTCTACCATTTCTGACACTTCCCCTTCAGCACATCTTCACAACAATGCTTCATACAACCCTAACCTTTTGAAAGTTAGGGTTGTATTTTGTTGCAAAAAAATATATAAACATCAGTTTTGAAAAATGACAATTCAGGATACAGTTGAAACTTACTCGAGTGATCCCACATTGAACCTGGAGAGTAGATTTCTGAAGAACTGAAGTGATGTTTCAGCTTGGTAATGTATCTCCCAGTCATCATCTCATACATATATGTCAATGTTAAGCTACTTTGTGCAAACAAATCTACTGTATAAATATAGATCATTATGTGGGAGAGGGGTGCACTTTGAGGCAGAAGCTCTGCTGCAGACTGAGCTCCAGGGAGGAGCTTTGAGTAAATAGGCGGTGCTTAGCAGAGAGCGTTTAGGCAGCTCCACATGAGATTCAAGGATTTCTCAAACGTGAATGAATGATTCAAAGTAACACTCTGGGTCTGTTTTTAATGAGGGAATGACATTATAACACGAGATAAAAAAAGTTGATTTTGCACAATATCCTTGCTTTAGAATATGCCACCTTTTATGCCAAAGTTTTAGACCCAGATCATCTTGTGTTGAAAGGAGTTAAAGCTTTCAAACACTTGTTCAATAACGTGTTGTGAATGAGTCCCACCAGAACATCAAACTGTAGTTCAATATCTGTGAAAATGACTGAGTTATAGTCATTGGATAGTTAACTCCTTCATGAGGTCAGGTAAACCAAAGAAGGGTCAGGTCAAAACCCTTTTTCCCCAGAGGAGGTCTTTCAGCTTCAGCACAGACTTTTATTAATGGTGGGCTCATCATTGCAGCTAATTTGGCCTTCAATGGAGTCAGTCAGCGTGGTGAGGAGATACTGTGACGGTGACAGCTTAACTGGTAATCCTTACAAAAGGTGACAGCAGGCAATGTCACATGCCTCCTAACACCCAACAATACAAAATTCAAGATATAAAATAATAATAGATATTTAAATTTGTATGGTTTGTTTATTGGTTTCAAAATAAAATGAATAATGGCAGTTTTTTTTTTCCTTTTTTGTTTGTTTGCTTTACAATTGAATTTAAATGACAATAAATTGAAAAAAGTCTTTATTTTGCTTTAATATTCTATTAAGTTATGCAGAGTAAAGTTCAAGTGCAGCCACTGCCATAATCATTAGAAATGGGTTCAGTTTTTAAGCAGTCTTCTTTCAGCCAATAGAAACTCTTATTATTTGACGACTTAATTTCCATTATCGCTATTAAAACAACCATGAAAGGTTTTATTTTGAACTTACCTAAACAAAGCAAAAATCACACACTGTGGATATTTTATTAGATTTATTTTACATATAGGTTTTGAAAACAAAAACGCAAATAAATAAATACATAAATAAATAAACAAACACAATTATTTTCTTTTTGTGATTTTTTGTGAAAAAAAAGTGTTTATTTATCCTCCAGAGATCCCTCAAAAAAGTTTGGGCATATAGAATTTTTGTTTCTTCATAGTTTAATATTAAAGTTGAAAGAAACATATTGCAAGTTTCTTTTTCATAAATGCATTTACTTTCATATTCCATAAAATTCTCTAAACTGAAGTAACTAAAGAGGAAAAATTTAGTTTTTCATGAACTTTCAAAAGAATCCCACCATGTAAAACATTTCAAGTTTTGACTGTTTTTGCTCAGTCTTTATTTGGTTTTGATGCCAGTGTTTCAATGATGAGTGATACTGAAAATAAAGTCCTCAAACAGAGACAAGAGGAATGAAAGGTCCTTGAATTATTTCTCATGTCAAGTTAAAAGCAGCTTCCTTTAGCAGAGATTATGTGGATCATACAGCCTCACCTCATCATGTTGTGTTAAAAACACCTCTGGTTCTGTTAGAACCTCAGGCCTGAACCGAGCGAGCAGGGCTCAGTGTAACGACCCCCCGTCTCCTCTCCAGCTGCGTTCTGTTTGCGTGTGAGAACTGGAGCACGACGGTCTTCTGGGAAGAGCCCTCGAAGATGATGCGAGTACCATTAATGTGACTGTGGGCTGGCTCCATTTCAGAAACATTGATCTGCTTCTGCAGAGGCTCGCAGAGCGGTGAGGCAGGAGAGTGGAGTCGAGGCAGAGGGAAGCAGACCACTTGGATCTAAAATGGTGCAATGAGGGGTCTTAATGTCAGAGACTGATAAACGCTGATTCATAAACTACTAAAAATACTCATGGAAATACAGTACTGGATACAATATCTAAACCTAATGGCCGAAGTTCACAAAACACTGGGATAAATGGGTGTAATTTTCTGAATTTTCATGATTTAAAGCAGCATGTGGCCCTTTAAAAAAGATTTGGATCCCTGCGAAGATGCCTAAATCCCAAAAGGATTTGTACAAACATGATGGTAAAAATACACAATACATATCTCAGATACTTCAATATATTCAAATTTCAATTCAAAAATACAGAGTTGTAAAGTAAGTACAAATACTTTGTTACATTACTTAAATAGAAATTTTGGTTATCTGTACTTTACTTGAGTAATTATTTTTTAGCGTACTTTTTACTTTTACTCATTACGTTTTTACACAATTATCTGTACTTTCTACTCCTAACATTTTTTAAAAAGGTAAAAAGTAGAAAGCCATTACTCCTATTTTATTTTGGGTTGTTAGTATTAAAAAAAATACTATCCTGATAAATTCTGGATAGAGTGAATTTAATTTTGGTTGGATGAGAAGTATAAATATATATCATTCTGACACTATATTACTTTGTATACAGTTCATTATAGCTGCACGCAATTAGAAAAAATATATTTTTTTGAAGAGGTCACCTCCCAATAAATGTCTTTTAGGAAAATCTTAACAGCTCATTATTGCTCAATACTTTTACTTTGAATACATGAGTGGATTTTGTGTAAGAAATTGAATTTTCATACTTAAGTACAAAAAATATCAGATACTTTAAGACTTTTACTCAAGTAATATTCTTAGAGAAGACTTTAACTGCTACCAATGTATTTTTATGATAAGATACTTGTACTTTTACTCAAGCATCACTTGAAGTACTTTATACAACACTGAAAATTCAGATACTATTTTTATTAAGCTTAGTAACCCACTTGCCACTGTAACTGATAAACCCTGATCTGATTAGGCCAATAAAACAAAGAGGTTAAAAAACAAGTCTTTAATATAATTTGTATCACCATCTTTTGCAATTTTATAATCAAATAGTTTGATATTTTAGCACAGTATTTAACAGTTTTTTAATAAATCCTTTTGTAGAGATGAGAATAGATGATAAAAATGTGAAATTTAAGATTAGAATTAACAAAAAACAAACAGTGTTTTTAACATTATGAACATTTCTGTGAACCAAAGAGTCCATGAAGTCCTGATGCTGAGCTTTATTCCCATTAGAATATAAAGTATATTCTTGCAGTGCACTGCATGTTTTCTTCTGGTAAAAGCACTTTGTCAGAGAGAAACTGTCTCAGTCAATATCAGCATCATCAATAGTCAGAGATGTATACTTCATGTCTTATGCTGAATTTTTCATTTAAATTAAAACACACTGGTCTGTTTCACCAAACAATAATTATAGAGCTGCATTACTGAAATGCCAGCTGGTATGAAGTAATGCTTCAAACAAGTCTATTTCCTCCCACTAATGAATTGTTCTGATGTTTCCAGATGAATCAATGACCATCAGAAGATTGTCTGTGGCTGAGATGAATCCTACGTGTTTGTTAGAAAAGCATAAACAGATCAATGGAGCTCCACTTTATACGCTGGAATAAAGCTGAGACATCCGTTGTGACGGATGTCGGAGCGCGTGTGGGGCCTTTGGTCCTCCTGGAAACCAGAGCTGTAACACAAGCTCGTTTAGCATATGGGTTCTTTTTTTTTTTTTTACCACGGAGAGGTAAACACAGCGGGGAGACCAGCAGAGCAGTAAAACACACTGCTGAAGACGGATCTCCCTGTGGACCCCCACACAGGGTGGACACACACAGAGGGCCGAGGCAGGCTTAGGTCATTTTGCTTAGTTTGGCTTTTCTTAAATTTTTATCTTGATTAAAGTTTGTTAAACACAGAAAAGAAACTCCACACAATAAAGATTACAACTCTTATTTAAAGATGAAAAGACATTTGTAAAACATGTCACAACACTAAATGACAAATGAGTCATCTTTAGAGCTTTTAGAACACTGTCTCCTCCATTTATTCTACAAGCTATCCACATCAGATAAAATATGAACTTTTCACAGAACTCCACTTCAAATTCTCCAAAAAGAGTGCGGTCTGCAACCTGTGGCTCTTTGGTTCCTGTGCAGCAGATCTCTTCTCTAAACGATTGCAATATATGAATAACATTTCTGCAACAAACATGTTAAGACAAATGACAAAGATGGAAACGAATTTTCAGTTTGTCTTAAAAGTAATTCAAACATACTGCATAATGTTATTTTGAAAACAATGAGAATTGAATGCTTAAATTATAAAAGCTTTAAAAAATTGTAGGTAAATAAAAATATAAGAGAAAATTCACTGAGTTAAAACTTTTATGTTTGTGGCTACATTTTATTAAAATATAAAAAAACCTTTTCATAAGAGTTTGTCTTTTCGTTTCCCATAAAATGCAGAAATACTTAGTTTTAGTTTTGTTTCATTATGTAACAAAGTAGTTTTTAGATGTAGTATTATATAACTTTTTTGTGTTGTTCCAATCTCAAGTTAGGGTTAGGGATAGGGTTAGGGTTAGGGTTAGGGCTAGGGTTATTGCTCAGTTAAATTTTCTAGTAGGATGTGTGGCTCTGGACAAATTTTATTTTGTGAGAAAAAGCTCACAAATGGCTTTTGTGATTGTAAAGGTCTCTGCTTTAAATCCTTTGGGACTTTTTTTCTTCTTTTTTGAAGCGACAATCTTAACAGATCAATGAAGCCCTCTGGAATCAGATTGCAGAGACTGGACGAGCACAGAAGAAGGTCAGAGGGAATAAGAAGGAAAACAGCACAAACCTGGAAGCATGTTAATAATAATCACTCTGCTGCCCTTCTTTGTCTGATCAGGAGTACGTCTCAATGTCTCACCAGCAAACTGCTGTAAACGGAGCAGTGCCAGCAGGGTGTTAAGAACTTAGATGCTGGGAAAAAGCGCCGAGGTGACGCTAGGCTAAAGAGAAGCCATAAAGGCCTGTTAGGGTACATTAGGTGGAGGAGAGGGTCATAAGGCTTCATGAATGTTTCAGCAGGACAGGGGCATTTGTCTTCCAGCTTTACTGTCAAAAAGCCATCATGACTCGGTGTTGGGGGTGGAGTGAGCGGCTGTGGTTGCAGGACAAAGACACTATTGTTTTTCTTTTTTTTTTTTCCTGTGGAAGAGCACCAATCACAAACGTGCTGAGAAATGAATACAAATAGCTAAAGTCATCTTAGCTGTGGTGGAGCACTCAGCGGTCACCTCATCCTTCACCGTTTCCGTGGACTTTCCGATGGATCGTCTCCGCTGGACCTTTTAGCTTTTCAGACCATCGTGGAGCATCAAGTGTTTAAACAGTCATTTCCAGTCTGAAAGTATTACTGCCGAACATCCGCGCCCTGCGATCGTTTTAGTTTCTTCTCCCCCTTTGACCTCGCAGACCTTTGGGAGCCGCCCGGGGTCATGGTCGATTGTCTAAGTGAACAATAGAGGTGAAGTCGTGAAAGCAACATGGACTACATATTCTTTGCATGAAAGAGAAGGAGGCAATGAACCCTGACAGAGAAAGATTTATCTACCCCCCAATTAACATTTTGTCAGTAAATTTCAAGAGTTTATTTTGTGTGTTAGTTTTACACTCGTCATGTTAACCGTGGCTACTAGTTTAAATGCTGACCTGTTTAATGTCAGATTCACTAAAGCTAGAAAGTATCAACAATCACAGAAAAATGTGGAAAATAATGTAAGAAACAACCAGGTGAGACTTTGCTACACTCAAAAACAGGTGTAGTGGATTTAAATAAAAAATATGTCAACTGGTTCCACTTAACTGAATTGAGTAAAAGTAAAACATTTATTTTCTGTTTACTTTAAGTAAAGTAATTAATAGAAATTACTCATTTAATTAAATCCATTATATCTGTTTTATGAGTGTATAGTGTGATAAAATGGTTGACTAGTTCAACTTGTGCTGCAACTAGTTTGGCTAAAGTACCACTGAACATTGTTAACAGTAAAGGCTCAGTTATAGGCTGTGTCCTCTAAAGGACAAATTTGTCAGCTAATTACGTCACAGCATCGCGCCAAAGACTGTACAAAATTTAAAGACTCCTCCAATGCGGCTCACAAATACATCCTTCTTTTTTACCCCAATTTGAACGACGTGTTTGATGGATCCTTCTTGGTCTACCATGTCCCATGATGCATTGCGGGCTGACCAGAGATATTTTTTTCTGTTTGTATCGGTGGACGAACCAGTTTTAAATAAAAATCTGGCATATAAAAATTTAAAGTTTCAAGCAGTTGTGTTCTTGATGCTTTTGTCATTTGTGTAAACATGTTTTCAATATTCTTATCAGAAATAAAATGAGCAAAATAAACGTGCAGCTACAGCAGCTCCCCTATTGGTTCTACAAATATTGCAGTTAAGCTAATTTAGTTGTTTTGTGATATTTGCTAATTTTGATCAATTTTTGCTTCATCATGGTTGCTAGACCGTCCAAATTTACAGCCACTGGTAGACCAGGACCTTCGAAGGACCCAGCGCCTGAATTTGGACACAGCCATAGTCGCACTTTTGAGTGTAGCGCAGAGCACAGCCGACGGCACACGCACCCACACAAGTGGTGTACGACCTGGAAAGTGTTGCTGGGGAGATGGATGTTTGGGTTTCCCTTCATGACCCAACTATAAGCATCAGAAGATGGAGATGGAGCTTACGTTGGTGCCGTATTCTAAGGACATGTAGCAGTACACATTATAACTTGCGATAAGTTGTAAAAAAGGAGAACAAATGCCTGAAAAACAAACAATTTGATTGGAGTTCAGCCCCAGCAGAGTTACAAAATGTTGGCGGTGCGCTACCAGACGCCACAACACCACACGGGTCTGACACGTCAACTCTAAACCTAGCCTATTAGTGTTTGTTGAAATAATGCCTAATAATGTGAAAATGATCTTTGAAATCAGGGATCTCAAATAAATATCTAAATGGCTTTCCATAGTCCAAAAAATAAGTGAAAAAGCAGCCAACTCCCAAGGAAAAAGTTTGAAAATCCTATAAAAAAAACAGTAAAGCTGTTGATGAAAACTATTTTAAAAAGGTACAAAAAGGTTTGCAGGGCTATGCTACACCAGGGGTCTCCAACCAGCAACCTAAAAACATGTACAATAAGTTGCCTTCAGGCCCAGGCCTCCCTTGAAAAAGAGATCTGAGATCTCAACGGGACTTGTCTGGTTAAATAACGGTAAATAAAAAGGTAGCTCTTCAGTGCTTCTGAAAAATTAGGAGAAGCT
Source organism: Anablepsoides rubrolineatus (assembly GCA_031762495.1). Classification (NCBI taxonomy): domain Eukaryota; kingdom Metazoa; phylum Chordata; class Actinopteri; order Cyprinodontiformes; family Rivulidae; genus Anablepsoides; species Anablepsoides rubrolineatus. The sequence continues at coordinate 12,661,463 of JARVGW010000323.1, forward strand.
AAATTTAATTTGTCACTAACCAAACAAACATTTATTTAATTCCAATCAACCTATAGATGTCCCTTCCCTTCCCCTTGGTTGTCAATCAAACAATCTAGGGCTCAGTATGGTCGAACGGCAACCAGACAACGTGCAGTGAAGTGGTTGTTGTTGTGTGAGTTGAAGACTGTTTTTTGTGTATGTTCAAGCAAAACAAGCTTATTCCAATGGTTTGAGTTTAAGTTTAAAATTAAATGTCTCAAAAAGTAGCTCTTGAACAATTTTATTTCGTGAAAGTAGCTCTTAAAGGAAAAAAGGTTGGAGACCCCTGCTGCTACACTGTACAGTTCCCTCCTTTCTCACAAGGAAATCAATCATCGCCTGCTCTCTGAGTGGTGACTGTTGTGAAAGAAATGTAGGAACCAAGAGTCCTTTCAGCTATTATGCTGATAGATCTCTGTCATCCAGGACAGGATGAATTCAAAAAATCTAGTTTTCTTTCATTTCTTTTCCATCATTTGCTAATAAAATAACTTCATTTGTCATGTAGAGGATGCAGTCTCCCCTCATCTCATACATGAAGCAATGTTTGTCAGTAATGCACGGACTCAGCGTTCCCATCTACATAAGTGAAGCGCTCTAAGAGTCCGTCTAAATGGACAGCTTAGTTAGGATTAGCTGAACTAACAGCAAACATCTTTAGTGGCAGGGAGGTCACCTTGTGTGAGCATGGAAGTGCGTGTGGCAGTGTACAGTGTCCATATGTTGTAAATCCTTCCCTCAGGACGCAGATACTTTTTTTGTTTTTTTTGGCTTTTGTTGCACCCAAACAGTGTTTTCCAACTAAATCTAAACTCCTGACTTGAATCTGTCAGAGAAAAAGTTTACAGTTTAACCAAGTGTTGTCAACAGGAGCATTTTCTCCTCTCTGCCTCGCGGTTTCATCACCCAGGAATAACAGTTGGGTCTATACAAACGCCTTGCGCATAAAGACACAAACAGCACACAGAGAACTATTGTAAAGCGCGATGCATGGGGTGTAGGACCCTATAACACTTTCTAACATCCTGAATGACAATGCCAGATGTCAACCTACAAGCAGATTTACTCCTCTCAGCCCAGCTGCATAAGAATCAGGCAGAGAGGTCCGTCAAACAGCTCCAGATAAGGCAGGAGGAGGGAAAACAGGTATGTTTTAGAATAGCCGTGATCAGGGTGGGGGGTTATGGGGGGCTCGTGTGGCGTGTGCACGTGTGTGTGTCTGCAAATATGTTGCCCCATGGGATAACCCCTCCACACCCCCCGTGCAACCTCATACCAGCCCCCACAGAGAAGGATAAGGCCATCTGCCCACCTCTCTCATCAATCCCACCTAGAGCAGCGACATGGAGGGGCTTTGCACCCCAGTGTTTGATCTGCCTTTCATTCAGCCTGCAGCACACACACCGCTGAGCCTCCCTGCGTGTCTCCTGCTCTACTGTCCGCCGTCCCAGAGGAAATCCTCAGCTCCGACCAACCTGAGGTGTGAAAGGCAAGCTGATCACACGAAAGGAATTGGGGGTGGTGGTGGTGGTGGGGGGGGGGGGGGGTTACAGTTCAGTGGATCTATTCAAACTTAAATAACTTAACTCTCAGGTCTCAGTCACACACAGATGACCCGCTGTCGGGGTTTTTAATGACCACGAAGATAAAAGGTTCTGGTTAACACAAACCAGAGAACATACCTATTGTGAGCTGAGTGTGCCGACATTTGCATGACAGGCTAATGATGCTCAGGGACATTAAAGAACCGCACAGACATTTACCAAATATAAACTAAACTATCGTAAGTTTTTGTTTGGGGAGAAATAACTTAGAAAAGAGAAGTTTGTAGAGGAAGATTACATCAGTGACTGATTTCAAAACAAAAAAATGTATTTGATTTTTATTACTAACCCAGCTTTAAAATACATTCTAAAAAATAAAAAATACATTTACAAGATTTTATTATATTTAGTTGTATATTTTGTTCTATATTTCTAGGGTTTACTTGTGATTCCTATATTTCCTAAAGTTATCAGGCTCCTCTTTCGAACTTTCATTAGGACCGGGCTTTTTTTTTTTTCTCCTTAGGAAATTCTATAGTTAAGTTTAACTTGGGTTTCCTAAGCTAAGCTATAGTTATTGCTGTCATTAACTGGTGTTAAAGCTCCTGACATGATGACATGTCTTCTGACTGAAGCATCAACTTGTTCATTTCTCATTTTTATTGGAATAAAACCATGCGGTGCTAAATTTACTAAGTTTTGTCAAGTTGATTTAAATTGCTTTATATTGACTTAAGTGTTAACATAACTGTTAAGTAAATTCAACACTTTATTTTTTAGAGTACATGTTGGAAATTTTTATATGAATTCACTGTTTGATGTGTCCTATTATGTCCTAAAAGTACAGAGTGATATAAGTCAAAATTATTGTGTATACCTCTGATTTTGAGCTTTCATAATGTAATTTATTGTGTTATCATCATAATTAAATTCAATAATAACCAGACCTGTTAGTTAGATTCTTTTAAATATATATATTTTTGTACTGAAGTTGTAAATGCTCAGACAGGTGAAAAGTTTTTATGAGCAAAAAAAAAAAAAAAAAGCTATAAGTTTGACTTTAACATCACTTAGTTTTCATGTGGTTTTAAAGCAGAGACTGAACCACATGCAGACAAAGAGCTGTTGTGGTTCTAGTTTAGAAGTCCACTCAGCTAAAAGTCTGAGCACCGTCTGATGTACACACAAACACTACACACACACACACACACACACACACACACACACACACACACACACACACACACACACACACACGGACAGCTATTAGACAATCAATAGACACTAATACATCAGAGCTGTTGACTACTCAGCTCAGACTGCGAGGAAGAGAAAAGAAGCATCATTTAACTGTAAGAGTATTTCACCTGCAGCTGTTGGCCTTTTATATCAATGAGCATTATTAATTAATCACAGCAGTGCATTTAGCCGTGACCACTTCTCTGAGGTGGTGTGCAGTATTACAGTTTGGTAAAGAGTTTTCATTTCAGAGGGAATTATTAATATTACATTAATACATAAAGGCATCTGATCTACTGCTCCGCAGAGGCCCTGTTAACTTGCCAGGAGGTTAAGTGTGAAATCAATCGGTATAAACGACCCAGATAAAAATTCTCTCACTGCTGGAGCGGTGAGTCCTAAATCAGCCAATCAGAGGAGGTGCTAGTAAAACCAGTCTTTTAGCACGGAGCGCTAACAATCTCAGTATTTCAGCCCTGGCAGCTTATTCGTCTCTTTCTCCTTCTGTCGTTCTTTATTTTATCCCCTCTCTTCTCCTCCACCCCTGTGTTCCCAGAGACCACATAAAGGGAGCGTTTTAATACAACTGCTCCCTTCAGGGTGGCTCGGGGGGCTGTACTCATGGGAGGGGCATGTCCGATGAAAGTAGATCTACACTTGTTCAAGCATCCATATTTTGGCTATTTGGAAAAAGGGGAGGACTGTTAACATTCAGTGAGCTGCTGACCTTTGACCTTGAAGGCTGTTGTCCTCACTATCCATCTATTTACCCATTTATTTATCAGACTACCCCTCTTTTTATCTATCTATCTATCTATCTATCTATCTATCTATCTATCTATCTATCTATCTCTCTATCCATCTACCTATTTACCCAATCTAGCTACCCCTCTTTCTATCTATCAATCTATATACCCATCAATCCAGCTACCCATCCATCTATCTTTCTATCTACCTACCCATCTTTCTATCTATCTATGTATCTATCTATGTATCTATCTATCTATCTACCCATATATCCATCTTTCTATCTACCATCTACACATCCGATGGGACACATGGAACAGTTGTTGACAGGGTGAGGGCAGATGTCAGTCAGAGTGATCTCCCTTTGTTCATGAAGCCAAAGGCCGTTTTACAGCTTCTTTCTTTTGTCATTCATTAGGTCCTGGGGTTTTGTTCGTGTTTACTGCAAGTATTCAGTGTTCAGTTCATCACCAGGCTGGCGGACGTGTTCAGAGCATGGAAATTTGCAAATGATACTAAAGTGTGATTTAGTTTGTGTTCTGGTTATTGCCGTCACACAGGGTCTAATGTTTTGTTAGAAAAAAAATGAAGAAATGTTCTCGTCTCTGGAGAGATCCAGATTGCCAAACCAGGTCAAATGTTTATTTATAAAGTTTTGACCTAAAACACCTCCCTGCCCAGGCTGTCTGCTCTGTCGCAAGTGGTTTTTTGTGCACATGATTTTATGTTTTTGATGTAAATGTAAGATCAAAGCAATTTTTTAAACTTCTCTCCTATTGTGTATTTCCAAGCTGCAAAAAGGTAGCTGGCCTGTTCACCTTGTTCCCCCATGTTTGTTATGTATGTCCTCCTTGAACGGGTGATCTTAACTGCAATTTTGTTCTGCATTGCATCTCTGATGTTATGTTTGAATGACGATAAAGAGAATTCTGATTCTGATTCAATTGCACAAAAACTTTGATGTTTTAAATGAAACACCATAAAATGTGTTGCATTGGAGTTTGTTTTGTTTTTACTAAGACTCTTGATTTAATGTCTGCATATTTCTTCTAAAAAATTTTAGCAAGAAGTTTGACTGTGATTTTACATTGGTCAAAACAACATGCTGTGTCATATTATTGACAACTTATTTTAAATTCCACTAAAAAATAGAGTATGGTTATCTTATCTTGCAAAGGTAGCCTGCAGAGTTTTTTTGCAGTGTACACATTAAAATGTTAAACTGGTGTCTGACATTTAAACAATAAAAAAGTTAAACTGAAAAAAAGGAGGAACATTATTTTCATGCACTTATTTATTATGTATTGAAGATGAAAAAAAAAACCTCAAGGTGAAGAATTAGCACAATTTGGCTCACTTTAAGAAGCCCTATAACATTAAATTATTATTACACTTTTTAAATTAAAGAACAGCATTACAGACAAGTAAAGCTCAAAACTGTAAGGATAAAAAAGCTTTGCTTTTTAAAGCAGTACATGAATAATAATAATAATAATAATAATAATAATAATAATAATAATTAACCCTGCTAAAGTTATTAGAAAGTGTTTTAGCTTCAAGCCACAGAATAACACACAACATAAATACACATTTACAGAATTTAAACAATCCTGTCTCTTTTTAAATAAATCCATACAACAAAATGTTCTTTGTCATATAAGCAGCAGTGTTTGTTCAGACTGACTATCTAAAAACATCTAAAACATTGTTGTCTTTTGTTCATTTGGGTTTTAATTCCAGGGCCGATACTCTGAGTTTAAAACCGTTAACCCAGGATAGGAGACGCTTTGTTCAGGATTCTTCTGTAATTTATGGAGCTCCTTCATCTGGAACCTGGAGTCCTCTTCCAGTCCAGCTCCAGGAGGAGACGGGACAGCTGTGGTTTCCATTTGTCTCTCTGTAAAAAGAAGAAAATATTACCTTTTTAACAAATAAACAAATTAAAAAAAAGTTTTTTGCACATCACCTTAAACACAATTAAGAATATTTATAGCTTCATATTATTTATTTTATTGTTTTTATGTAAGTTTAAATTTTATTGTTAAATAAATAATTTTAAAAAGTTAGCTTTTTATGTCCCACCAATCCAGAAGATTCAGATAAGTCGGTACAAATAAAATGTTATTTTTGTTTAATGTTTTATTTTTTTTTTATTATTTGGGAAAAAAATCTTCCAATGACATAAAAACCGATATAATAATAATAATAATAATAAAAAAAAACAGAAAATAGCATATAAATAAAATTTCATGTTTCCTTTTTTAACAGCAGCAATAAAAACGCCACTTATTTACTTCTAACATCAGTAAGGTTTTAACTTTAATTAGGACTGGATCATCTTTAATTAACAACATTTATATCACCAAAATAAAATAAAAACAAATAAGTTATATTAGCTGATTTGCACTACTGTCTTTTTATTTGTATTTACTTTTGTGGATTTGACTGTGGTATTCCAGCTCCTGCTCCTCCTGAAAGGACGCCCCGCACAGCCCGCACGGGTACTGCTTGTCCCTGGCGTGGGTCCGGCGGACGTGGCTGTCGTGAGCCGCGTGGGAGGCGAAGGCCTTCCCGCAGTGTTTGCACTTAAAGGGCCTCTCACCCGAGTGCTGACGGATGTGTGTGCGCAGAATGCTGGAGGCGGTAAAGGCCTAAAAGGGAAACATAATAATAATAATAATAATAATAATAATAATAATAATAATAATAATAATAAAAATAATGACTGATTTAAAAATATTTTATTTGTGATTTTATTTTCTATATTTCTAAAGATAAATGGATTTAATTTTCTTAATATAATTTCGTTACAGGACAATTAATTTTAATTATTCAGTTCAAAAGACAGCAGATGTAAAGTCTGTCAATCCGAAAGTCGCGGGTTCGAGCCCAGGTTACCGTGAGAGTAGGGGATTTTATTTTATTTTATTTTATTTATTTATTTATTGCTTAGAAAATGTCCTTAAAAGTATAACAAAGTATCTTTGCTTCAGTGTCATAAATTAAAAGCAACAACCTCGGAGGAGAAAAGTCGGGCTGTACATCTGGCGGTAATTAGCATCCAAGTGTCTCGCGGACCTTGGAACAATACAGGGAGGTTAAAGCCAGAAACAAGCTAAAACCACTTAAAAGAAAAGACAGCTGAACAGAGAAAAGCCTGAGGCGAGCTGAAAACAGTCCTGAGTGAAGAAACTATAAAATAAAACAAATTTAAAAAGCGTTTAAGGTGACTTGGACATGGCAAGTTCTGATGTAATACAACCTGTTTATTGTTTCTATGTTGCCTTTTTGAAATCATTCTTCGTGGTCACATAACAAAACAGTTTATGTTTAGAGTGGAAAAAATAGGCTACATCCCGAAAAAAAACCCCAGGATAAATATCGTGAAAATTAATTTTCTGTTTCTTTATAATAAGTCAAAACTTTAAATATGGGCTGGTTCTTAAACCAGACCTGTTACTGAACTGTTCTATGAGAACAGGTTTAAATATCAGTATCTAATATAATTGAATTAAACTTTTAGAATCTAAACATAAAACCAATCTTTACCTTGTTGCAGTACACGCACTTGTAAGGCCGCTCTCCGGAATGCACGCGCATGTGTTTGTTGAGGCTGGAAGACTGAGAAAAACTCTTTCCACAAACTGAGCACTGCGGGTAAAGAGACACAATTTAATAAGTCAAATTTGAAATAATATAAAAAAAACATTAATTTTGTTTGCATTCTGTGACAATCATTTCATTTCATCTGGTAAAATAAAAAGATATTTTGCATGAATGTTCTGCAACTATATAAAAAATTAACTCCGGCTCCTGGGAGCTGTCCCTTCAGCACCACACCAACTTTTTAAATCCAGCGCGCGCGGCTTCAGTATACCTTGTGAGGTCTGTGTTTCTCGTGCACGTGCAGAATGTGGATCCGCAGTCTGTCCCTTTTCTCAAACGACCTGTTGCACAGGTGACAGGGAAACTTCCGATCCCCTTGGTCCACGCAGCGCGTGTACTTCAGGTGTTTGTCTCTGTAATACTTGTAGGCAAACACCTTCCCGCATCGGTCACACTTGAAGCCCTCCCCAGCATCTGGAGAACAACAACAACAAACAAATAAATAAACAAACCCGTTTAAGGAGTTAAAGACTCGAACAGACCCAGAGATCTGCGGACCTTCGGTGGGGGGGGCCGGGTTGTTGTCTTCTCTGGGGTCCTTCAGGGTGAGCGGGATCCCGAGGAACTGGGTGTAGCAGTCTCCGTACCACACCAGCAGCTCCTGGCCCGGCCCGATCTCTTTGCAGGCCTCGTAGAAGATCTGGCCCTGGACCTGCACCGCGATCAGGTTCTGCTCCTCCGGGAAACGCGCGCACTTCACCAGAGACATCCAGTTTCCCGACGCGCCTCTGCCGTCCACGAAATGACTCAGCCGGCCGTTCTCAAACACCTGGAGGAGCAGCAGAGGTGTTTGTTTTTTTAATTATTAAACAGCTATAAAACTGAAAAATAAAACAAGAGGTGAAGAGCAAAGGTCAGCACCTCCCACATTAACGTGTTGTCATCATATGTCTTGATCTCGCTGGTGTTGACCAGTTTTCCTTGGAAAGGTCCGAAGCGCGCGCCTTTGGGGACGCTGCTTTTATCCGTGAACACCCCACAGTGGGACGCGTTTCCCCAAGAAGCCTGGAGGATAATTAAGCCTGAAACACAGAGTTAAAGATCAGCCGCGTGAAACAGATCACCTTTAGGTTTATTAGCTACAAGTTGGGTTTTTCTTTTCTTACCTTCTGGGAGTTCGAGGGTTTCCTTGTCGAGTGGAATGTGAGCTTCCGATGCTGCCAAAGCAATAAATAAAAATAATGTTATTTAATCGAATTTGTCCTTTTTTTTGTCAGTTAAACGGATCTGATTGGATCACCTTGGTTTCCCGGCAGGCTCACTCCTGACACGGCGTGCCCGACGCTGCGCTCCCGCCCGCTGGAGTACCCGTAAAGCACCAGGAACAAGTCGTCCTCGCTGAAGTTGTAAGCTGTGGCCTTTTTCTCCGGAGACAGATGTGCGCCCTGCAGGCCGAACAGGTTCTCCTTAGAGGAGGAAGAGGAGGAGGAAGACCTCTCGCTGGCCGGGCTGCTGAAGTCCGCGGACAGAGGACCGGCCGCGTGCTCCGTCACCACCGCGGCCAGCTCCTCCGGCTTGGAGAAGAGCGCGTGTCCGGCCAACACCTGGCCCGGGTTGTACGGGAACGCGCTCAGCATCACGTGCTCGTGGAGAGCCGAGCCGCTCGGGTTCAGGAAGGCGCCGCCGGGCAGGCCGAGGGGCAGGGAGGAGGCGTCCGACACCAGCCGCCCGAGCGACTTGAGCGGGTGGGGGTGGCCGTGCGTCCCCGGGAAGAGGTAGGGGTGAGGGCCGGGGAAGAAGCCCCGGGCCGGGCTGTCCTTCAGCATGATGCTGGAGAGGGACATGACAGCACGGAGGGTGGAGGAAAGCTTTTTTTTTTTTCTTTTTGGAGGAGAAAAAAAAAGAGAAGGAGGCATAAGAAGGTGAATTATATCAACATAAAACAATAAATAAATAAAAATAACCACACGTGATTTACCTCCTTCAACCAGGTGTAGGTCTGATTGTCTCATCTATAGCCTACACTAGCAAATAATGACCAAAACCCTTTGAGGGAGTGCGAATAAAAGGCATAAACAGGACAGCCGAATTTGCAATATTTCCAGCTGAGAGGTTTAAACAATTGTTTTTAAAAAAACTGCTTCCCAAGCAGCCAGTAAATAGAGACAAACCAGGGTCATGACACCAATCAGAGAACAGTCAGCTCAGAGCAGAGGTCAACATTAATGGAGCATTTTATAGACTTTGACAATAATTTAAGGAAGATGTGGAGAAAGAGGAATGCGTAAAAAGAATGGAGCGCGTCCTGCTCCCCACGTAATAATCAGCTTTTCTCTTTTCTTAAAGAAGAGCAGGTCATCTGAAACAGTTTGCCAAATAATTATAGTTTCATTTTATTTAAAAGATCAAATATAAAACAAACTTACCTCCTGTAATGAATCAGTTGTTCCAAAGTGAAGTTTTCTTTCCTTCGTGAACGTTGTGCCAAAGTTCAGTGTGGGGGGAGAGAGACCCAGCAGCAGTCTGTCCTGCTGCCTGTGTGTGGCTCTGTGTGGTCATCTGAGGGCACCTATTGAGTTTACACAAGCATGTCTGATGAAGAGGATGCTCCTCGGCTTCCTCCTTCCTGCCTTCCATTGGCCGAGAATCAGCTCATGCATCTCAATACATCTTTCTAAAGGCAGAGAGCTTTAAAGGGACAGGTTCTCCAAACTGCTAAAAACATACAGACTAACAAAGAGCTAACTTTTTCTAGAGGAGTTAACAGAACTGATTTAATTGAATTTTTATCACTGCATCACTTCCTAAATAAAAACCTGCTAATCTAACAACTCAACAACAGTCATTCAAAGAAATGCACCAGATGTTAAATTTAAATTTCCACTAATTGAGGAAAAATACAAACAACTTAAAGTACCCGTGACATGCATATTCAAATACAAAAAGTCAAAGAAAACATCTTTACATTTAAGAAAGTTAGAACAATACACACAATTTTACACATTTTGTCCCTTAACTGGCATATTTCTTTTGAACTTGACTCAGCCAAAGTGAAACCAGAAGTGACATCAAAGGGGAACTTCGGATAAATCTCTCTGGTCTTTGTTTATTGAAACAATATTATTTGAACTCTGACTCTTCTTCATCTCTCTGATAGTGATTAAAAAATAATCTTAAGAATGATCAGATTCTTCTCTACAGTCTGTGTTGTTGGCTGTTGTAGCAACACTCTGTTCACATTCAGACACTCCCCTTTGACATCACTTCCTGATACTTTACAAGCAAAAATCTCAACAACTGTTCATCTCAGTGACATGAAATTTCTTTTGCAGTATTTTGTCCATGACATCTTTTCAAAAATGAATGGAAGTCAATAATGTCCTCGGTTTGATGCAAATACAAGGATATATGTGTGTGTGGAGGGGGGTGGGGGGGTGGGGGGTGACTGGTAATTTGTTTTTGGTATCTACCTGGGGATGTTGTTTGATTGAATTTGTGCAAAAAAAAAAAACAACAATCATTGCAAACGTCTGTCATCTGTGTTAATAGGGCTATTGCAGATTAAATGCGTGTTCTGATTTATACACCAAAACGACACCGATTTGCATCTGTTTTTTTCTTCTTCTTCATGATGCATTTTTTGATTGTTGTGACTTCTATTTGGAAGCCACTTAAAAAAAACAAAAACAATCATTTGGGTTTAACTCCAGTATCAGTGGTTGTGTTTGTATTTGATTCAACATCTCATTGCAGCAGAAATTATATCTGCTATGTTGCTAAATGGTTTGTGATAAACTTTGCTTTAAAAAAAAAAAAATTAACTAAACTAGGATACTCAAGACTATATTTTCAGGGTTTTGTTGGCTGCATGAGATACCTATTAATTGGGACAGCCTATACGGTGTGGGGCCACAAATGGGCCTTATGTTGGCTGCAATCCCTGAATTGAGACACAGCTGATTTGATCCTGGTAGGGATGCACTGAGCAACTGGCCTGAAACAAACATAAAAATAATCAGATTTTCCACGTTTTAAACGACTAGTTCTGAGAAACCTGGAATTTAAGCATGAAATCCATGACTTTCTCTCTAGAGCCAGTTTTCAAACCCTTCTAGCGCCTTTTTTAAATGACTAAATCTAGATACTTTTTCTACTGCGTTTGGAGACTTTTATGGCGTGCACATCATAATCATTCAGCAGTCTGGACATCTCTATCGGCCATACAACCAGTGGATCTGGATTTCTGGTGCGTTAATATAAGCTATTTAGACTGATTATTCTTTTTTACAGATTTGTTTGGACCCAAGAACCTGCAGTACATTTAACATCCATAAAGTGGCGCCATTTCACCTAAATCACAGTAGTTGATCTGATCATAGTAAAAGATCACAACCGATTATAAAAGCATTTCAATATAAAAGTATCAAAATATGAGTGCAAATGTGTAGTGTGGTTAAAATCAATAAAAAATATACTTCACATTCACAACTGATTAAAATACTTTTAGTAAAACGGTATAAGCACTTTAGGACTGAGTTGCAGACATTTAATGTTGACTATAAAAATAAGCACAAGGCTAACCTTGAGTTGGGATTTTAATATTGACAACATATTGCCAATGGTCACAGTGTTAGGTAAACATAATTACATTATAGAAGATCATAAACTTTATATTTATCTCATTGAACTGATCACAGCTCCTGACTCCATCTCTCCCTCCTCATCACAGTTCTGGGAGATGAAAACCAAATTAATACAAATCCTGAGTTTGAGATTTAATTGATCACCCACTGATTGTCTATAGTTGTTTTACTGAAAAACAAAATGATCTTACACCTCCAGGAGAACTTCGAACACGTTCCGGGGGAAGGTGGGGGACATTGAGTCAGAGTGGGCCATGTTCCGTACCTCCATTGTCGAGGTGGCTTACCTGAGCTGTGGCCGTAAGGTTGTCGGTGCCTGTCATGGCAGCAACCCTTGAACCTGCTGTGGACATCGGCGGTGAGGGATGCTGTCAGGCTGAAGAAGGAATCCTATTGGGTCTTTTTGGCCTGTGGGGCTCCGGGAGCTTTCAAGGGGTGGTTCAAATAAAAAAAGTCACTCAGTTAAATAATGCAATAACAGAATTCTTTATTTACAAGGCAAATAGCATCAGCGAAGCCATATTAGTTCACAACTTGCATAACTGTGGTTTTAACTTCTCTTGTATATCTAATTTTGCATAAAACGCTCACACATGCGCGCACACACAGACACACACACCTGGGGTACAAAGATCGGATGGATGCAGGTTTTAGGTGCGACTCTTGTGATGGATGCAGGGGTGGGGGGGTGGGGGTGAACTCTGAGAACACAACAGTGAGCTTTCTTCAGAGAAGTCCATACAGTATAGAACATATTGCTTCAATATGCGTTTCTTTTTCCACCGTTGACGTAACACAGAAGAGAGCAGTGATTTGGGGGCATTAAAAAGTGTGGCAGAGTCGTCAGCAGCTGAGAAGAGTTGAACAACGATGCACTCATTCAATACTGTACACCAGTCATTATACAATTTTATACAGACAGCAGAAGAATTCATTTACAGGAAACAGGAACAGACAAAAATCTAAGGCATTACTCTGGGAGCGGGGTTAGCATTTAAAGGTTGCATCTTAGCTCTAAGAAACCAGCAGACAATACAAAAGGGCATTTAAATGTCTTTAAGTTAAAGAGGAAAAAATATATAGTTTTGTTTAGTGGGTCCAAAGCCTGAATATCTGTACGGGGGCAAAAGGGTTTATTTTGCACCGGTCCTCATTATAAATGCTAATAAAATGAAATAAAACGCACTGCTACCACATGGCTTTAAGTCAGTTCAAAATCTCGACAATCTTTGGAAATTTTGCAAAGGGCTGTGAATCCTTTAAAATGGCTCAAAAGGCTTTTCTTGTTTTTTTTTTGTCTTTTAAATATATATTCCTGCAAAGGTGGATTTTTACAATCAAAACAGCACTGAAAATCTCCTGTAGACCCTGCGACAAAAACATCTGCAGGGAGGGGGGCAAACCAGAGTGCTCATGTAGCCTTTCTTTGTCCTGGAACAGACCTGCTACAGCTTCAAAATTTCATACAGAGAGAAGAAAAAAACCAAACAAACAATAAAAAGCAACAAGTCTAGAAGAGCGTGGCGTGACTGCAAAACACCACGGAGGAAACAAAATAACGAGTCACATCCTTAGGCCTGTTAATGACGATACATTCAGAGTGACTCTCTTCCTGTTTTACAATGAAGCGTCCACGTCAGACCTGTTAAGTGACATCATTGGGAGATTTCCTGGTTTGTGTTGGGCCTGGTGACGAAAAAAAAGTGATTGCCCCGGGATGGAAAGGAAATTGAGAAATCCAATTGAAATGTGAGGATTATTTGGCTTGCTCAAAGTCTGTCCTGGGTTAAAATAGTTTATATAAAAAAACTTTTTTTTTTTATATTAAACATTTGAGGTTAGAGAGGATGATTTGCTTCTGATGCGACGGTGAAGCCGTCACAAGAACAGCGCGTCATTTAACTTTAGAGTTGAACGAACTTGCCTGAGGTCATAAAATATGGCTAAGTGTCTGTCAGAGCAGGAGTCTCGTAAAGCGTGCAGTCTGAACTCTGACCTCTGCGATAGAAGAAAGGCTGGAGAGAGAGAGAGAGAGAGAGAGAGAGAGAGGGGCGCCTTTCAATACAGGGGTGGGGGGCGGATAAACTACCTCCCTCTCCGGATCTCAGCCCGGTGCTGCATAATTTAATAAGAGCGCTGTGTGTGTATATCTGTATGTGTGGATTGTACTTTCTTGGTACAAACTGCAATAAAAAAACGTTTTTAATACTGCATCCAAACGCAGAGCAAAAATGTGTCCTTTTTTATATTCAGGAAACTGTACAAAAATTACAAAAACAAACAAACAAACCAAAAAAAAAAGAGGAAATTCTCAAGTAATTGTTATTGCTTGTTTACATCACACCAGAACAGTTTGCACCTAGCAGCTTGTATGAAGCATTTTTCACTCCAGACGACAAAGAAAGCACACTTTTATACTTTTTGAGTTACCGTATGGCTGTGTTGAGTTTTTTTTTTGTCTTTTTTTGTTTTGTTTGTGTTCTATGCTAAAGGCAGAGAAGCAAGCCATAATCTGTACACTGTATACACAGCACACCCTTTGACAACCCGCCCCTGACTTCTCACAGAAACCCCGCCCCTTCTTCATCGTACCAGAACGTCAGGGCTCCCGAAAAAAAAAACTAAACAAACAAAAAGCTAAATAACTGCACTACTTCAAGAGGCAGCTTTGACCAGGATGGGAGAACAAAAACCCTAGGGAAGAAAATAAATAAGAAAGAAAACATTTTACTTATCTGTATGTACAATTCATTTTAAACCATATTTGATTTTTCTGAAACAACCGGACCAAAGCATAATCCATAATTCAGGTTAATAGAAGAATCTTCTCAGAAAGAATAAAACCGTTACTGTTAAAAATGATAGAAAAGTGCTCCTTTAACACTTTTAGGAATCGTCTTCTTGCTACAAGGATAAAGAATCATCTACAATAATTAAAATGAATCTATACAGAAAAATAAAACTTAATTTAATACACTATTTAAACCTCTTGACTAAATTAGTCTAATCATAGAATTTACACTCCAATCATTCTTCTGCAGTGTTTATCAAGAACAGTTTTTTTTCTTCCTCCTCTCACAGCGTCTTCACTCTACATTTGAATTTTCACAACAAGAAAAAAAAACTAAAATAATAATAAAATAAAAGAACAGCAAAAAAAGGCAAAACTGTCCTGTTTGATCTCCATCCATGATTCTGAACGTAACCTGGGAGTCTTTGCTGCCGTTTTGAGACAAAAACAAACAAACAAACAAAAAAATCGTCACAAATGAAGCCGGAGGAGAAAAGGAATCAGTTTGAGTTTGAAACGAGATTGTAAATGGCCGCGGTCCACTGAGAGGAATACATTCATCAGAACAAAGATCCCAACGCTTCTGCCCGATTTTACAGTTCCCCCCCACCACCAACCCCCCCCTCCAGGAGGCCGACAGTAAGTCACACTACGGTGAATGCGTCTGGACAGGCAGATTCATCGCCGGGCTCTCCTTCAGGAGGGGTTAGGTAAGTTGGCTAGAGGTCCTTCCACCGGCCTTCTGCGCACTCCTGTGTCTATATGTGGTGGTGGTGGGGTGGGGGGGACAAGGGAAGAACGGGGGGGTGGCCTGGCTGGTTCAAGGGGCAGCCGATTAGTTTGCGTTTTTGTTCTTACAGGGCCGACGCGCTCCTCGCACCAGCTGATCTTTGAAGATTGAGTTGTGAAGCTTCATGAGGGTCAACAATATTTCTGAAAAAACAAAAAATATTATTATTATTATTAAAATAACTGCATCAAAACTCAAGACTCTCAGTAATTACAAACCAACAACCTTGGTTGTTAAAAGAAATAAATAACGCCACAAAATCACAAATGCATCTCCTAATGGGCTAACAGTAAATAATTAAAATAAACTAAGTGCCAATAATTTTCTATAAACCTGAAAGGTGAGGTAAGTCCAGTGACACGTTCCATCAGTCTGGAGTGCAGACAACCAAACAGCATCGCCCTGATTAAATATTCATCAGCCTTTACTGGCTTAAAAGCATTACGGCCAACATTAAAAACACTGTGCTAACAATGCCAGAGACAAATTAACCTGGTTGGAATTAAATGAAAAACATGCAGCAGGAATCAACTGTTCCCAACATGAAAACATGGTCTCTTTTATCTGGGAGTGGATGAGTAACGTCTGCTGCTTGTGTGATGATCTCACATCCCTGTCGTCTAAGTTTAAACCAAGTAGAACTCTGATAAAATAAAATAGTTACGTAAACTACTGAGTAAATTATTCACCAGCAGGGCTATTCAGTATCACTTAGAGCCTCAGAATAACAGAAACAAATAAGATTACATGTGTGCTGTGGAACGTACCTGTTCTTGTCCCATAGAGGGCAGGCCAGGTGAGGACCCTGATGCCATGGATGTGATGCTCATCTGTCCCGCCATCTGACCCATGCTGCTGGGCGCCATGTTGGTGCTCATGGAGATGCTGTTGAGGCTCATGGCGTTGCCGTTGTACATGTTGCCGTTGTTCTGCTGCGTAAACTGCGGGGACGTCTGCTGCTGCGGGAATATACTGAGGAGAGGAGTGGGAACACAAAAACACGCCCGTTGGATTCTTCTGCTACAGTCACCATCGAATCAATGTGTTCAAAGTGTGCAAAGCTCCCATAAATACAGACTCCTGACTCTTAATATTTGGTATAAAGCAGGGTTCGACAAATCCTATTGCCCGACTGCCCGGGGCAGGTAAAACTCCTATTCGGGCAGGTGGGTGTGTCCTGATGCCTGCCCGACCGGGCAGGTAAACAGTTTCTCTCTTTTTTATAGGGCCATTTATTCTAAATATTCTGAAAATAAATAAAGAAATATAGCGTTTTAAAACAGGTATAGAGAGAATAAATCCCATAAATCCTTAAAATTTCCCCCTCCCGCTGTAGAAAAGTTACGTCGTGTCGCGGGATCACAACCCCCACCCCCCGCCCTCCCTCTCGCTGCACGTCGCGCAGAGCGAAGTTTTAACAAAGTTTTTTTACACCCAAGTTGTCGGAGGAAAAACGTGTTTTTTTATGTATTGTTACCTACAGAAAGGATGATAAGATGTGGACGTTCGTTCAGTCATAAATCCATCTTGCTAATGTCGGCTTGAGCTCTGAGAGCGCTTTCAGAGCAGCAGAGCGTCAGTTCAACAGGCTCATGTATGGCAGGCTGGTTATGCCATTATTTGACTTCACCACTCTTACATTCCAGTTATCTGAAATTGTTTTATGACTAAATTAGACATGTTAGTTATTTAGAATAAAATAGTAAAATGTGTTTTTTGTTGTTTGTTTTATTTACTTATTTTTTAAATTTGGAGATCTTTCCAGCTTGAG